>CM044554.2:1355000-1392500 GCA_024416835.2 Perccottus glenii
ATAAATACTACAAACGTTGGTGAAACAGTTAACTAACGTTAACTTAAACACAATGGTGCTACTGTTAGATTACTCAATAAAAAATGACCACCAGAATGAAAATGGCTTACCTCAATGTGTTTCCTAAGATTGGAAGGAGAATTCCAGGACGAAGAACTTTTACAGTTCCGAGGCAGGCAAAGAGGGCAGTTAAAAATGAAGGACTCGTTTTTCTTTTCAACGACTTCAAAATAACACCGCAAATAAAGCCACGGATGTTGTGGCACTGGTACTTTAGATTCAGGAGTTTGTTTTCACTCTTCATTAGGATGGAACGATCACAATCGGCACTCTCAGAATGATATGCTGTTGCACTGACGCACTAAATAAGCGGTAAAACTTTTTTTTTTCTCTTTTCTCCCTCCTCCTAGGGTGGACGCAAACCTCTGACCCGCTGTACCCCCCCGCCTGTGCTCCAGTGTGAGGGCCCCCACCCATCTGTCATCTACCTTGATGTTGGCTGCGGCCCCATCCACTATTGCACACTCAGAGTGGGCGCTGGACACTGCCAATATAAATGTTTTTATTTGTGAAAACGTTTGTGTATTTCTATGTATTTTTCAACTGTCCTGGACACATTCCTGCACGGCCTGTCCGTCCTGGGAGTGGATCCCTCCTTCTGGGGTTCTCCCTGAGGTTTCTCTTTTTTCCCGACTGGGTTTTTTGGGAGTTTTTCCTCTGACCCTGATGGAGGGTCTAAGGACAGGGGATGTTGTCTAGTGCAGTCTGTGAAGCCCTTTGAGGCGACTGTTGTTGTGATATTGGGCTATACAAAAATAAATGTCTTGTCTTGTTTTGTTTAACCAGAGTTACCAGACCAAGTTCAAAACAGAGCGCGCGCTGTATCCTGATTGGTGGCTTGCCGCGTGATTGCCCTCTTCAGTTTTTTTCTATCCACTCATAAATAAAAAGGAACGACTAATTTTGCAAAATGTATTTGAGTAAAAAGTAAGATATTTGACTTTGAAATGTAGTGAAGTTGAAGTAAAAGTATCCCTGAATGGAAATACTTAGTAAAGTACAGATACTGGAAAAAACTACTTAAGTACAGTAACAAATTACATTTACTTTGTTACTGTCCACCACTGATAATCTGTAAATGAAAAATAAGTTAAAAAATGGAGATAATACTTACATGTATGTTGCTTTGTAAAAAGGACCTCCTGGGTGGTGAGACTGCTGACATCAGATGTGTATTCGGGACAGTATTGACAGTCAAAGTTGTATCAGAAGTGAGAGAAGTGTAAGTGGGACAGTCAGAGTTGCTAAGAATTAAAGGTTCATAGAAGATTCCATAAGAACTGCTTGGGGTCAAAAATTACCCCAATTGTGGAAGAGTGAGGTAGTGATACAAAAACTGCAATTTCTTAAAATGAATGAAAAAAAAAAAATGCAAATGGCCTCATGTCACAAACATGTTTTATGAGGAATACCTGGAAGATGAATATATTACAACTTTTTATTTTAAAGATTTTGAAGAACAACAACTCGTGGGGTCATTTTTGACGAGTGCATCTGAAGGTTAAAGACGATAGAAGCTGTGCGCGCCGTTGCTGTCTGTAAAACAGCTGCCACCTATTAATGTCTGTGTGGTAACTTGCATGTGAATGGTTCTTCGTAGAGGACCAGCGTACATTATTCAAAAAATGTACTGTTTATTGAACCGAAACGGTACACACCTGTTCTGAACCGAAGGTGCTGTACCAAAATGATACACTACATCTTCGTGTACCGTTACACCCCTAACCTCTATAGTGTATCTGTGTAAGAAAAGCTAAATCTAGACATTACTGAAATGACTTTATGCATACTAAATATAAACTCTTCTCGGCTGTTTGCATGCTGACAGGCAAACCAAAAGTGGTTGACGATATCCTTGATCAAGTATTTGTTTTTGACCAAATATTACCCTAGCCTGTTTATTTATTTTAATGTTTCATGACAACATAATAACAAATATATTATCAAAAGTTACATACAGTATACTCTTTATTAGATTTTTTTGCAGCATGCCAGACTTCAATGGAATACTGTCCTTGTATCTGCCCTTTGTGGATTAGGTGTGAAAAGCAAACAGGTTAAATATGAATCAATCTCTATTTAAAAAACATCACAAAACAATTTTTTTTCTCACGTATAAGGGAAGCAATCTGCACTTAAGAGCATCAAATATTTTTGAAAAAAGGCAGACTTCTCCATAGCCACACACTTTCTACCAACAAGTCTTTTATCTACACTGAACAAAAACACATTTTTCATGAGGTGAACTCAAAGATCTAAGACTTTTTCTTTGTACACAAAAAGCCTATTTCTCTCAGATATTGTTCACAAATCTGTCCAAATCTGTGTTAGTGTATATCTTGACAACGCTTATGATGTCCATGCTGTCATGATTGTAGTGTAAGTACAAAACATGGTACAGTGACCTTTTATAGAAAAAAAAATGTATCCTATATAATTACGTAAAAATACAGTTAAAAACTACTGAGTTATAAAACCTTTGAATTACCTGGGGAGTCCATCAGTGTCAGTGGATGTCAGTATTTGAGGCTTTGCAAGTATTAAAAAAAAAAAAAACTCTTTTTTTTGTTTACGTTCAAGCTAACCCTAGTTTGACTCTATACAGGGCCTCTTGAAGATAGGTGGCAGACAAGGGTCACTTTTAAGGTTATCCCTTATTTTTTGGCTGATACTTTTGATTCTATAAGAAAGGTTACTTTACTGTACATTTACATCGAAACAGCCAGTCCCCAGTTCAATACGTACCTCGTTTTTTTTTTTTGTTGCTCACGTTTTTTTAGTTTGGTACACTAGAATTTATGTTGCCATTATTAAAAAATTAATTTTGATATTAACTAAACAAAGGTGTAGTCATTGTGGGTATATATTAAAAAAACAAAGTCTGTTTTCATATTTCATTTTACTAATAAAGCATATAACGCAAAAAAAGCTTATATAAAAACTTTGATAGATGTAAATTTAACCTTTTGAGTATTGTTACTTGTAAATATGTATTGAATGCCATATGCAGTAGTACTTTAAAGTAGCCTAGATACAGATATGTTGTGAAAACACAAGCTTATCAACATTCTATGTATAAAGGGAAGAGTGGGTTGCACTTTAAGTATCTCCTGAGGTAGTGGGTCTAATGATTATTTATATTATCATATCTATAAAACAATTTTTTATTGCACAACTTCAACAAAACAATAACATTCAGGCACATTATTTATAAACCAACATTTATATGAGGACCTGATTTAATTCAAATAGGACCCGATTTAAAACAGACTTACATTTTATCAAACCTCAATAATGTCTCAGCAGATGTACGTTTAAGTCAGACTCGTTATGAAATAATTAATGTCTCAGACAGAGATGGTTTAGACCAGAAAGGACCAGTGCTACAATCAAAATTCAGCCACTTTGCTAAAAGGATTCTCTCTCTTTTTTCACTAAATGGGACATTTAGTATTTTTAAGTTCAACTTTCTGCAAGTACGGGACAGGCTCAAAGGCAACTCTCCCTCTGAACAGATCAGACTCCAGTGTTTCACTTTCACCCCCGGAGCTTCAGTAGGGCACGTTCATTTGGAGCCCAAGCTGCAAAATTAATTTATCAAGTGGGTCTTTGGTAGTCTTGGTGAAGGGCAAGTTTTGCCAAGGTAGCCACGTCGCCTAAACCGCAAAGCACCGGCATTCATATTGTTTGTCGTCGTGAGCCTATAGAGAGTTGGGATAGTTTGTTCACTTACAGAGGCGTTCCCTAATCCCCAAAAATTTTAAGACACTAATTATTAAGTGTCTTTAAATAATTAGTGTCACGCACAAATACACAACTGAAGAGAAATATGCTGCATAAAAAGGGCGGGGAGTATTATTTTTATGCAACCAACGCGTTAATTACCAAATGTTCAATACTGTATTGAGAATTGTTGCATCCCTACTGTATTATATTGTACTACTGTATTATATTGTACTACTGTATTTTTGAATGTTGTTGAGGTAATTGTCTTTGAGTCTTTTTAAAGGTCATTTCTAATTATCCTATTTATTTTGTTAAGAGGTGGGTTAAGAAGATTTGTTATAGCCCCTTGTCTGATTTTAATATGTGTTAAGGACAGTCCCATGTCAGTCTGCAGTTAGCACAGCAACAACGGCCTTGCACTGGAAAACTGCTCAACTTCCTTTTTGAAGCATGCATATTTTTTATATATCTGCAGCCTTTTTATAAATTTGTGATTCACTGTGTTAGTGCCTAGGCCCTAATGAGCATGAAGTGTGCCGGATTAAAAAGAATCCTTCACGCCCTCCCTAAAATTCCAGTAATACAGCAGTTAAATTCATATCATGTGTGTGTTTTTTTTTTTTAACACGTTTTCCAATTAAGTGTATCTAATAATTTAATTTTAGCATATCCAATTAAATATAATGTTTTTTAATAACATATCTTGGGAGGTTAATATACAAATGATTTCTCCACAAAGTCAGAACAAATCATAATAGAGGCTAATGACGTAAGCCAATCTCTGCATATTGTATTTAGTACTACACTTGTCATGATCCGTGTAGTCCAGCCCAGCTTTTCTCTCCATCTTTCACCTCATCAGTCTCACCTGTAACCAGATAAGAGACCAAAAGGTTAAGCCACTGATTTCTGGAGTTTGTGGAAAGAAGATAGTCTGAAAAAAATCACGTGAGGTAGGCTACACATTGTCAGAGGACATCACAGGCATCCTTTTCAAAATGTGTCACGTTTCTGATAACATTTTAACAGTATAAAACCTACACACCAGATTTTCTCAAGCAGCATGGTCTTAACCCGACTTTGTACCTTTTTTAAAAAAATAATAAATGATGTGGGTACATTTTTATAATTTTCAATTAATTTTTTTTTATAGTTCTCTCCAGGTACTCCAGCTTCCTCCCACCGCCCAAAGACATGCATGAAAAAGGTCTATTGGTTACCCTAAAGTGTCCCTCGTGAATAAAAGTGAGAGTGAATGGTTGTCTATCCCTAATTGTCAGCCCTGCGACTAACTGGCCATTGTCCAGGGTGTATCCTGCCAAAGACCCAAAGCTTCTGGGATAGGCTCCTTTCACCTGCGAGCCCTAACGGGGCGATAAATTAATGACTGAATTTGCGGACAATACCATTATTGTATTTGGGTAATGACCTACAACTAATTGTAACTGAGATTATAACGGAGCTAAACAAGCAAAGAGTGGTTCAGTAGTAAGTTGTCATTAAACATAACACAAACAATTGATTTTTGGAAACGTAGAAAAAAATGAAAATAAGAAACTATTTGACAAAGTGAAAATAGACTTAATGAGCATATATTTTGGGCTTCACAATGTTAGTTGGAAACCACAAATAGCTAATATTGTTACAAAAAATAGCAAAATATCTCTATAATGGGTAGGTATAGACATGTACTAAATCAGAAAGCTCTCCATCTTCTATTTTATGGGGAAATACCTTCACAAGCCATTTTGAGACATTATACAAACTCAATAACAACACCTGAATGGAACAGTGTCACTCACCACTCACCTGAGCCTTTAAGTCACACTGTCCTTTCATAGCTAACAACTAAGACCAGCAGTGGCGGTTCTACATTGAAATACACCCTGGGCGAGACCCCTTTTGAGCCCCACACACACACACACACACACACACACACACAAAAATAACAAACAAAGTTCTTCACAAACAGTTATATTTTATTATAACAACATAAGTGGTAATTGCAATTTAAACAGCAAACACACTTTTTAAGGTGCACAATTTCCACCTCCAACATTGCCAAAGGACAAAATGAGTATAGTTTATCAGAACTTAAATAAATATACACTATATTAACATGCCAAAAATATATACAACCTGATATATAAAAAGTAACAAAAGCAGAGAGCAACAATATTATCATCAGCTAAAGAATATTAAGAATATTATACAAATAAAATATAGAATAAATATTCTAAATAACACAAATTCTTCATCACACAAATGTGAAAAAACACTAAAGAGGGCATAGGCCCAGAACAGAAAACAAACTAAACAGAAAACAAACTAAAACCTGACCTTTCTTGCCTTCCTTGATGCAAAATCATCAATGATGTCATCGTCTGCTCCCCTATTAAGTGATTGATACTGATGACGGCAAGTCCAGTGAGCCGATCCTGGGCCATGGTGGACCTCAGGTATGACTTGATCAACTTCAGTTTTGAAAAGCTCCTCTCTGCTTGAGCCACAGTGACTGGCAGAGTAAGTGCAATCCTGAGAGCAGTCCAAAAGTTGGGGTAGATCTCCGATAGATCCTTATCATCCATAAAAGTGATAAGCTCAAGGAGGCTCATGGTCTTTGATGGCAGGTCAGGGAAGTTCTTAATTTCCTGCACAAGCTCTTTACTGTCCAAATCAGAGTGCCCCTTAAAGTGCAGTGTGGTGGCAAGTGCCTCACATTGATCTGTCAGCTCCACGTCTGCAAGACTTGGGAAAGTGGTCAAAACTCCGAATTTCTTTCCCACATTTTCCAATGTGGAAAATCTCTCTTTTATGGCTGACGTCGCTGCATCAACGACAACATTGAAGAATTCAACCTCCAACTTCCTAAGTGCATCACTGAAAGGCTCATCATGTGATTCATTTAAGAAGTGGCGCTTTGTGGACCTCAGCCTTTTTTGTTTTAATACAGCCTCCACATTCATATCTTCACAAATCTCTTTGGCTGCCATCTGTGCAGTCACAAAGCCAGTTGCCCTGTAGCTCTGGAGATCTTGCTCAGTCTTCTTCAAAAGACTCACAGCTAGGTCCACATGCATGTTAGGAGACTGCATGAGTTTGCTGGCATGTGGTATTGCAGATAGCATGTCATACCAAACAACCGTGCAGATGCTGAAGCGGTACGACCCCACCTCCTCAGACAAAGACTGGGCCTCAGCCTTTATAGCAGGGTCTTTGGTGTGGTCTCTCACCTCAATTAAAGCCTCTCTCACAGCAGCTCCCTGGTACCTCATGGGCTCGACGCTCTTGACCTTGCTCTCCCACCTTGTTTCTGCCCACATCTTTAAGGTGATGCTCACATGGTTCTTTAGTATGGCCCATCTTTGGGTGGAGGCTGAAAATAATGTGTACAGCTTTTGCAGGACACCAAAGTAACTTGGCATCAACAGATCCCTTAGCAGCATCACACACAACTAAATTCAATGTATGTGCCCCACATGGCACAAACAGAGCTCGGGGATTCTTTTCTAAGAGTCTGGCTTGAACTCCCTTATTTTTGCCTTTCATGTTTGCCCCGTTGTCATAAGACTGTCCTCTGCAGTCTTCAAAAGGAATTCCCAACTCCTCAAGTCTCGTCAGGATCATGGATTCCAAGTGCTGGCCTGTGGACTCCTCTGCCTCCAAAAATCCCATAAAATGTTCCCTGATATGGGGCTTCTCCATCAGTG
This sequence comes from Perccottus glenii, assembly GCA_024416835.2. Classification (NCBI taxonomy): domain Eukaryota; kingdom Metazoa; phylum Chordata; class Actinopteri; order Gobiiformes; family Odontobutidae; genus Perccottus; species Perccottus glenii. Next base: position 1,362,497 of record CM044554.2, read on the forward strand.
ACACCACTCTAATGACCACTGACAACTGTTCTATGTGGCTTATATCTGGGGTGCAATCCAAAATTATTGAAAAACACTTTGCCTGCTTGATGTCATCCACTATCGCAGATATGATTTTGCTGCTCAACAAATCAATCAGCTCATTCTGCACATGGCCTAGGTAGCTGTTATGACTTGCTGTTCCTCTTTCGACACGGTTAAGGTGATCTTTCATGATGGGATCAAACCTGGCCATAAGTTCGACCTCTTTGAGGAAGTTCCCATTTGATGGTGTGAACAAAGTTTCTGTGTGTCCCCTTAAAGCCAAATTTCGAATGGCCAGTGACTGCACGATAGCAGTGAGACGTGTCAGCACTGCTCTCCATCTCACCCTTTCAGCCTCCAGAAGTGCCATCTCCTGCTTATCAATAGTTGTCCCACTTTTTAACCTCACTGACAGTTCCTTCCATGCTTTCATGCAATTGAGGTGTTCTGTACTGTTTTCATGTGATGTGAGATAATTGCTTGCATGTTTCCAATTTGCCATTCCTGCACTTGTTAAATTGATGTTCCTCTTAGAAAACAATTTGCAGCAGAAGCAAAAGAGGCTGTTGTTCTTAATTGAATAAATAAATAAATAAATGAATAAATAAACTTCTTGCCATCTTTTCACCACTTACTAATGTCTTCTTAAAATATTGGTGGTGGCAACTTCTCCCATCACTCTCATTCCTACGGAAAACAAAGCCTGGTGGCACCTTACTTGGTCCTCTGCGAACCAGCTCAGTCCGAATCCTGTCAGTCAGATGTGAGGGCCAGTTAGCAGGGTCGGTTGACAGAGGCTCATCCTCACCAGTGGGGCTCAGTGGGGGTTCAGCTCCAAGCATTTCTATCAGACAGCATATTGGCATTTTACTCAAAACACATAGCAGTGAAAAAACATAGTCCTACTCATAAATTATCAGAAATAATAAAATTACATTTAATTGCAGTTTTCCAGTTGTCTTGTAGCCTACACACACACACACACACACACACACACACACACACACACACACACACACACACACACACACACACACACACACACACACACACACGATATGCACACCTGAAAGCTCATGCTGGGGAGAAGTAGAGGCAAAGAGGTCTTCATCCTCAATATCAGATATTTGTGGAGACCAATGTGTAGCGGGGGAGGTGGTTGGCTCATCCTGAAGGGTTGAGACCATTCTGGAAGAGGCCTGTGTAGCGGGGGAGGTGGTTGGCTCATCCTGACCAGTGGCAGAGGATGCTCCAAAATATTTTAGAAGTGCCCCTGAAATTGCAATTGAATTGCATTTGAAATCAAAAGACCACAGGATAATGTTTTATAAAGCTAAAACAGCCTGGGGTCAAATTGACTCAAAACATAATAGAAGGGTTACATAAACATGCTCTTACACACTAAATGTCTGTCATTACAAGCTATACATTTACATTTACATTTACATTACATTTAGTCGTTTAGCAGACGCTTTTATCCAAAGCGACTTACAAGTGAGGATAACAATGGAGGCAATTTTAACAACACAAGGTACAAAAAGCATAAGTGCACAAAAAACTAGTCAGTTTAAACCCAGCGCAGTATACAATGCTAAAGATACGATTTTTTTTTTTTTATAGAAAGGAATCGATAGAAAGGAAGTAGGACTCAGTGTTTGTCAGTCAGGTGTTGACGGAAGAGATGTGTTTTCAGGTGTTTTTTAAAGATGGCTACAGATTCTGCTGATCTTGTAGCAGCAGTAGATCATTCCACCAATGTGGAACAGAGCCAGAGAAGGTACGCGAGAGTGATTTTGTACCTTTTTGGGACGGTACCACCAGACGTTGTTCATTTGCAGAGCGCAGGGATCTGGTAGGAACGTAGGTCTGTATTAGTGAGTGGAGATATGGGGGTGCAGAACCAGAGGTGGTCTTGTAGGCCAAGAGCATAGCTTTGAACTTGATGCGGGCGTCAACCGGGAGCCAGTGTAGCCTAATGAATAGAGGAGATACGTGCGCTCTCTTCGGTTCATTAAAGACCACTTTTGCCGCTGCATTCTGGATCAGCTGCAGAGGTTTGGTTGTGCAGGCGGGGAGTCCAGCCAGCAGAGCATTGCAATAGTCCAGTTTGGACAAGACAAGAGCCTGGACTAGAATTTGCGTGGAGTGCTCTGATAGGAAAGGTCTAATTTTTCTAATGTTGTAGAGGATGAATCTACAGGACCGGGTGGTGCTGGCGACATGACTTGTGAAGTTTAGCTGATCATCAATTACCACTCCCAGATTTCTGGCAGTGCTGGACGGTGTAATGGTTGATGGGCCTAGTTGAATGGAGAGGTTGTGGTGGGTCTTTGGATTGGCCGGAATCACAAGCAGTTCTGTTTTTGCAAGGTTCAGCTGCAGGTGATGGTCCTTCATCCAAAGTGAGATGTCGCTCAGACATGCCGAGGCGAGCAGAGACCGTCGGATCGTCAGGTTGAAATGACAGGTGGAGTTGAGTGTCATCTGCAGCAGTGATAGGAAAAGCCATGCTTCTGGATGACAGAGCCAAGGGATGTCATGTATATGGAAAGAGTAGCGGTCCGAGCACTGAGCCCTGTGGCACCCCTGTATTGAGATGTTGGGACTCAGAGACCTCATTTCTCCAGGATACTCTGAATGACCTATCCGAGAGGTAAGACTTGAACCATTGCAACGCCATTCCAGAGACACCCATCGCCTGAGAGAAGACAGGAGGATGTGATGATTAACAGTGTCAAAATCAGCAGACAGATCCAGTAAGATGAGTACAGATGACTTGGATGTTGCCTTTGCCAGTCTCAGAGCTTTGATGACTGAGAACAGGGCAGTTTCGGTGGAATGACCGCTCTTGAACCCAGACTGGTTCTGGTCCAGGAGGTTGTTCCGTGTGAGAAAGGATGAGAGCTGAGTAAACACAACTCGCTCCAGAGCTTTGGCAATGAAGGGAAGGAGGGAAACCGGTCTGTAGTTTTCAAGCAGAGTAGGGTTAAGAGTGGGTTTCTTCAGTAGTGGTGTGATGCGGGCCTCTTTGAAAGCTGTGGGGAAGGACCCAGTGGAAAGAGATGAGTTGATGATGTGGGTGAGAGCAGGCACGACAGATGGAGAGATGGCCTGAAGGAGATGTGTGGGGATGGGATCCAGCGGGCAGGTAGTAGGGTGGTTAGAACTAATGACCTTGGAAACATCTGTTTCAGTTAGAGGAGAGAAGGAAGTGAGCAAACACATATCAGGGGTCTGAATGAGCTCGACAGGTGGTGGCGCAGAGAACTGACTGCTGATGGCGGTCGTTTTCTTTACAAAGAAAGACGCGAAATCATCAGCTGTTAAATCCGATGAAGGTGGGGAGCAGGCGGACAAAGGAGGCGGAAAAGGTTCTAAAGAGAGTGCGCGAGTCAGGTGAGTTGATTAACCTAGAATGGTAGTAGACAGTTTTTGCAGAGGTGACATCAGCGGAGAAAGTAGAGAGGAGAGACTGGTAGATAGAGAGGTTAGTAGGATCTTTAGACTTGCGCCATTTTCTCTCAGCTGACCGGAGGCTGGCTCGGTGCTCGCGTAGAACATCGGATAACCAGGGGGCAGACGAGGATGTACGGGCTGGTCTAGATGTAAGGGGGCATAAGTTGTCCAAGCAGGATGTAAGCGTGGAGCACAGAGTGTCGGTGGCGGTGTTAGTGTTTAAAGAGAGCTTCTCAGAAGAGGGGAGAAGAGACAGCAGAGGAAAAGCGGGAGGGACTGAGTGTACGCAGGTTGCGTCGGAAAGTGACCAGCGGTAAAACAATTGCAGTGTCTGGAGAAGTTAGGTCAAGGTCGAGAGTAATGAAGAAGTGATCGGAAGTGTGCAGTGGCGTGACCTGAGTGTGGCGAGTGGAGCAGTATCTTATGTAGATAAGATCTAGTTGGTTACCAGACTTGTGGGTTGCCGATGTGGAAACCTGCTTGAGGTCAAATGATGCAGTTAGGTTAATGAAGTTAGCAGCCTGTGGCTTTTCAAGGTGGATGTTGAAGTCTCCTAATACCACCAGAGGGGTACCATCGTCAGGGAAGGATGAAAGAAGCGCATCCAACTCCTCCAAGAAATGTCCAAGCTGACCTGGGGGCCGATAGATAACTACAAAATGACTTTTAACAGGGTGGGTGATGGTAACAGCATGGAACTCGAAGGAGCTGTTGTCACACAAGGGTGATAGCTGTTTGAACTTCCAGTCAGTAGGAATAAGTAGTCCGGTCCCTCCGCCCCTTCCAGTGAGGTGAGGACTGTGGGAGAAAGTGTGATTATGGGAGAGCGGCGGGAGTGGCAGAGTCCTCTGGTTTGATCCATGTTTCTGTAAGTGCTATAACTGAAAGACCAGAATGTTGAACAAAAGCTGTAATGAAATCAGCTTTGTTCACAGCAGACTGGCAGTTCCACAAGCCTATTGGGAAAGTAGAAGGGGCAGTTATTGACAGTGATACAACATGTAGATTATTATGGTTGCATCGCCTTTTGCGTGAAACAGATGATAATTTCCGTGGTGAAATGACAGTAGTAATTTGGAAACACATTTAAGAGCCGAAGAGGAAAAATATACAAGAAGAAAGTAATAGTAGAAATAATAGAATATAAGTGCAAACAATTAGTACTAAAAAAGTGCAATACTCAGGTCCTCTGTCGGTGTGTCCCTGTTAGGTTCAGTCGCGTGCAGGTAGAGTCGATGGTCTTTACTCTCTTCGGTCTTCACGCGATGACAGCTGCCGCGACCGCTGCCGCGGTGGCTACTCCCACTTAAATACCCTTCTAGTAATTGAATTCAGCAGGTCACGCCTCTACACACACAAACAACTCACACGAAACTAGCCCGCTAACAGCTGAGACTACACACCGGTACACCACGTGACACGGTCGTAGTAAACACACTGCGCGGTTTCTCAGCAGTAACACGGTTTCTCAGCAGTAACACAGCTATACCCTCCTAGACCCAGAAAAAAAACATTTATTTATTTATTTCCCATGTCATCACATGGTTTAGAGCATAGAAGCAAATGGTAAAAAAATATATATATATTGACTCAGTTGTTTAAAAAATAAAATTACTTTAAATTATATGTATAGGCAAAAACAATGGGATTTTATTTTTTAATCACCAAAAACGTTTTGGGTTTCAGGATATTTTAATTTGTATATTAATCTAACTTTCATGGAGGAACCATTAGCTCTTTGGTTACTGCCTCAAATTCTATGCATGACACACTTTTAGTTGTGACTTGTAAAACTATACTTAGGAAACTATACTTAGCACACTGTGTAGCAAATAGCTACATAGCAAATGTTTGTCTTTAACCTAAAGATTTGAAAATGCCGTTGGTTATTTACAGAGCCTAACGTTAAACCAACAGATGGAAATGATAACTGAACTTGTAACAGTTTTATTGCAAAGCACAATATTAAATTAGATCTCATTAGTGAGTTGAAACCAAATTATTGTTGTATAAGCATAGCAAGCATCATTAGCAAAAAGGCTAACAAAGAGTTATACCCACCACCAATTAACATTAGCTCTTCATTCATGAAATGGCTCATACAGAGAGAGAGAACATAGTTGCATACCTTTATCTTTTGCTCGTTTATCCTCTTCTTCTTTTCTTTTTTTTCGAAATTGGGCACCTGATGGCTTTGACCTTTTTTTATCCATCTCTGTTTATTTGGCACGCCGCACTCGACAATCAACAGATTTCCCATCCCCCCAACTGTCACTCACGACCAGAAGTCAAGACTAAACCAATTCACCTTGATGACCGCATAATGTTTTGTATTACCTAGTTTCATTTGCAGGAACTATAGGCCTGTATTATAACATTATGAATGAAATGTGCGTTATTTGGAAGAAAGTCTAGGTGTGTGACTGATTTTAGCCTATTATTATTAATTATATTATTAGTGTGGATCCCCGTCCACCCTCCCCCCTGCCCTGTCTGTTCCATTTGAGAGAGACCCAGAGGTGAAATGTCACCCGCGCCTCTCGCCCCACCCACTTTTACACTTCTCTCACAACACACAGCTTCTGTGCATGGTACATTTTCAGCAAGCAGGGGCGCCGGCAGCTGCAGGGAGTGCCAATTAGCCAATTACACACACAGTGAAATGATATAAATGATGAAAAACCGCTTCGCGACGCAGAGGATTTTATTTTATTTTTTTTTTTTATTATTATTTTTTATTAATCTGCTCGTGCTGCCGCCCCCAATGTAATTGACGCCCCGGGCGGCTGCTCGGTTCGCCCGTGCCCAAAACCGCTACTGAAGACCAGAACAGCCTGGTCTAATCAGGTTTAGTTTCAGTGTAAACCTCTTCCTCTAGAGAGATAAGCTCTTGGCATTAGAGACAAAACACCTTTACCTTAAACGGACTCAAGATGCTTTTTGTTTTAACCTTTTCTTCAAGATAACTGAGAACCTTCAGACACTCAGAGCTTATTGGAAAAGCGGAAAGACCCAATGATGACAAAGCAGAAGAGAAGACGGAAATGAAAGCTGCATTTTAATGACGATACCAAGAGTCAAAATGATATGTTCTAAATGATTTTGCAAATGACAGCGGCCTTAGCTCAGGGGTGCACAGCACGCACTTTTTTCATCTTACAAGCTACTTTTAAATTGACACCAATATATTGGTGAGTAAAGACCTAAGTCTGGGTCTCCATGGTAATGCTCAGAGGGAGGAGTTTATCAAACTCCAATAAACTGTAGGCTGTATGTAGTTAGCTTTTCTTTAGCTAGCTACTAACCATAGGCTACTTTCTGATCAACGGTAAACTAAGTCAACCAGTAGAATAGGCCTACACAGTGCCAAGTTCTCTATCATATTTCATCTGACTCTGCTCTGGGTCATACCGCGTGAGCGTGTAGCTACTTGGCATGTCTCTGTGAGCGTGCTCCCTGCTGCTGTCCTTTGTCTCAGAGCAAAACGAAAAATAGTGACACTTTGTGCAGCAGCAGCAGCAGCAGCAATCTTTATTTGAGCACTGTTCATAATTTTAGTTTATGGTGATTGTAAAACCACTGCCAAGCATTTGACCTTGAATACAAAGCATTTCACATGAAGCTCCAGAGAGATTTCAACTGAACTTAAATCCCTTCTGACTGCAGTTCTGATAGTCCTGATCATATGTAGTTATGAAACCATAGCACCTGACTCTGAATAGGAATGTGGAATTATTCTAATGTTCCAGGAAGAATAATGGAGCCAGTATTTTCAGTCTTATAAAAAAGAGAATCCTAATAAGGATGCAAGATTAGATTAGATTAGATTAGATTCAACTTTATTGTCATTACACAAGTACAGGTACAAGGCTAACCAGAAGTGCAATAGCAGCAAGTGCAGGATATATACAATGGTTGCATACGTGCAGGATATGGAGATGTACAGGATTTACAGGTAATATGTACAATGAATATAAATATACAGATGGTTATTACTATAACAGGTGAGTGTGTGCCATAAATATAATTCCAGGTGTCTCTTTCTATAAACAGCATTTACAGGTGAATATGTACTATAAATGTAAATGTAATATACAGATGTCTCCAACTATAAACAGAATTTTACAGGTAGATGTACACAATTGTATGTTAGCTTAAGGTAAGCAGTAGATTTAAGGTAGTGCAATGAGCATGGACAGTGCAAATAAGTATGATGTGAAATGTAAACAGTTGGTACTGTATGAACAGTTGGTAGCTAAGGTGCAGTAGTGCAAGGGTAGTGGGATGGTGGGGATGAGAGGAGAGTCTGTGAGGGGAGTGGGATGGTGGGGATGAGAGGAGAGTCTGTGAGGGTAGTGGGATGGTGGGGATGAGAGGAGAGTCTGTGAGGGGAGTGGGATGGTGGGGGTAGAAGAGTCTATGAGGGTAGTGGGATGGTGGGGATGAGAGGAGTCTGTGAGGGTAGTGGGATGGTGGTGGGGGTAGAAGAGTCTATGAGGGAGTGGGATGGTGGGGATGAGAGGAGAGTCTGTGAGGGTAGTGGGATGGTGGGGGTAGAAGAGTCTATGAGGGTAGTGGGATGGTGGGGATGAGAGGAGAGTCTGTGAGGGTAGTGGGATGGTGGGGGTAGAAGAGTCTATGAGGGTATTGGGATGGTGGGGGATGAGAGGAGAGTCTGTGAGGGAGTGGGATGGTGGGGATGAGAGGAGAGTCTGTGAGGGAGTGGGATGGTGGGGGTAGAAGAGTCTATGAGGGTAGTGGGATGGTGGGGGATGAGAGGAGAGTCTGTGAGGATAGTGGGATGGTGGGGGTAGAAGAGTCTATGAGGGTAGTGGGATGGTGGGGATGAGAGGGAGTCTGTGAGGGTAGTGGGATGGTGGTGGGGGTAGAAGAGTCTATGGGGGTGGTGGGATGGTGGGGATGAGAGGAGAGTCTATGAGGGTAGTGGGATGGTGGGGATGAGAGGAGAGTCTGTGAGGAGGAGGATGGTGGGGGTGGGAGGAGAGTCTGTGAGGGGAGTGGGATGGTGGGGGTAGAAGAGTCTATGAGGGTAGTGGGATGGTGGGGATGAGAGGAGAGTCTGTGAGGGAGTGGGATGGTGGGGGTGGGAGGAGAGTCTGTGAGGGGAGGGATGGTGGGGGGTAGAAGAGTCTATGAGGGTGGTGGGATGGTGGGGATGAGAGGAGAGTCTGTGAGGGAGTGGGATGGTGGGGGATAGAAGAGTCTATGCGGGTGGTGGGATGGTGGGGATGAGAGGAGAGTCTGTGAGGGGAGTGGGATGGTGGGGGTAGAAGAGTCTATGCGGGTGGTGGGATGGTGGGGATGAGAGGAGTCTGTGAGGGAGTGGGATGGTGGGGGTAGAAGAGTCTATGAGGGTAGTGGGATGGTGGGGATGAGAGGAGAGTCTGTGAGGGAGTGGGATGGTGGGGGTAGAAGAGTCTATGAGGGTAGTGGGATGGTGGGGATGAGAGGAGAGTCTGTGAGGGGAGTGGGATGGTGGGGGTAGAAGAGTCTATGGGTGGTGGGATGGTGGGGATGAGAGGAGAGTCTGTGAGGGGAGTGGGATGGTGGGGGTAGAAGAGTCTATGAGGGTAGTGGGATGGTGGGGGTGAGAGGAGAGTCTGTGAGGGGAGTGGGATGGTGGGGGTAGAGGAGTCTATGAGGGTAGTGGGATGGTGGGGGTGAGAGGAGAGTCTGTGAGGGTAGTGGGATGGTGGGGGTGAGAGGAGAGTCTATGAGAGGAGTGGGGGGGTTAGAGTTCAGTAAAGAGACAGCTCTGGGAAGAAACTGTTCTTTAGTCTGCTGGTTCTAGTCCGAGGCACCTGAAACGCCTGCCGGAGGAGAAGGGAGAACAGTCTGTGGGCTGGGTGAGAGGAGTCCTTAAGGATGCTGCGAGCTCGACGCAGACAGCGTTTCCTCTGGATGTTCTCGATGGCAGGAAGTGGAGTCCCTGTGATGCTGGGCAGTTTTCACCACCGCTGCAATGCCTTGTGCTCCGTGACAGAGCAGCACCCATACCATACTGTGACACAGTTCGTCAGGATGCTTTCTATTGCGCAGCGGTAGAAGTTCACCAGGATGGCAGAGGAGAGCTGGTTCTTCCTCAGTGTCCTCAGGAAGAAAAGGCGCTGGTGAGCCTTCTTGACCAGGCTGGAGGTGTTGGTTGTCCAGATCATGTCAGCCGAGATGTGGGTCCCCAGGAACTTGAAGCTGAGACACGCTCAACGCCCATTCCATTGATGTGGATGGTGTCGTGTGTGCCTCTTGACTCTTTCCTGAAGTCCACGATGAGCTCCTTCGTTTTGGTGGTGTTGAGGAGCAGGTTATTTTCGTTGCACCATGTGGACAGGTGCTGGATCTCTTCCCTGTAGGCAGTCTCATCGTTGTTGCTGATGAGACCAATCACTGTAGTGTCGTCTGCAAACTTGACGATGGCATTAGATCCAAACACAGGCTTGCAGTCGGAGGTGAAGAGGGAGTAGAGAAATGGGCTTAGCACACAGCCCTGTGGTACACCAGTGTTAATTGTGATGGATGTGGAGCAGGTGGATCCAGATCGGACATTCTGGGGTCTGTTGGTCAGGAAGTCCAGAATCCAGTTGCAGAGTGAGGTATTGATGCCCAAGTCTTCAAGTTTGGCTATTAACTTGGTCGGGATGATAGTGTTGAATGCAAGATAACACAAATACTAAGATCCACTCAACCACTGTGAAGTAAATTGCAAATCCTGAGATGAGCGAGAGAAACAGTTTTTGTGTTGAAGTGACCCAGGGGGATTTTAACGAGGAAGGCTGGAAGTTCATACGGCTCTGCGTCAGGTCCATATTTATATTAGCATCACTTGTCTGCTGAATTTATTATTATTATTTTTTTTCTTTTTAATAGTTCTACTCCCCTCTTCAAGTAAATGTCATGTAAAGTAGTTTCCAAGAAATGGAGCCAACTGTCTCTGTACCTCTACCTTGACATCACCAGTGGATGTAATAGTTTGTGCAAACATTGGAGCTGACAGGCATAAAGAACAAATCACAAATAATATAGTTGTGCTCATAAGTTTACATACCTTGGGTGAATTTTATTAATTATTGGCCATTTTTCAGAGAACAAGAATGATAACAAACTTTTTTTTTTCACTCAGTTAGTGGTTGGTTGAAGCCATTTATTGTCAAACAACTGTTTTACTCTTTTTAAATCATAATTAAAACAGAAACTACCCAAATAACCCTGCTCAAAAATGTACATACCCCAGTTCTTAATGCCGTGTATTGTCATGTCGGAAAGTCCAATTTCATCCCATGCACATCTTCTGGGCTGATGAGTGCAAATTTTCCTCCAGTATTTTCTGAAAACATGCTACATTCATCTTTTCCTCTGCCTTTGTAGCTCACACATCCTCAAAACATCAGGGATCCACCTCCATGCGTCACAGTAGGAATGGTTTAACTTTCATCATAGGCCTTGTTGACTCTTCTCCAAATGTAATGTTTATGGTTTTGGCCAAAAAGTTAAATTTTAGACTTATTATTCCAAATGAGTTTTTTTCCAGACGTTTTGAGGCTTGTCTCTGTGCTGTTTGGCGTATTGCAAGTGTGATGCTTTGAGGCATTTGTGTAGTAATGGCTTTCTCGACCATGCAGCCCATTTTTTCTTAACGTGCCTCCTTATTTTACCTCTTAAAATAGCCACACCACTTTTATTTTTTTCATATTTTTTTTTTTTTGCATCCCGAACTATTTTTACAGTTCAACCAACCACTAACTATGAGTGAAAAAAAGGTTTGCCAAGGGGCCAACTTATGAGCACTGTCTAAAGACACGATTAAGTTGTCTGATTGGTCAAGGGGTGCAGCTCTTAGCAGCCCGGAGCAAAACTTAAAGAGGCCAATAAAAGATTTTATTTTTTAAATGTATTGTCTGTAAATTGAGAACTTACTAGAGACACATGTATTTATAAGTTGTTGTTTTTTTTAAATTATACTTATAAACTTTATTGTACATGGACAGCTCATTTAGACTCTGTAGTTACATCTAATTCTTTTTGTTATATATTTTTAAAAAGCAAACCCATGAGGTGAGGTGTTTAAAATTCACACCTTAGTGCTACGGAACAGCTGTGGTTGACTGCTTTAAATGTCTCTATCACTGTGTACACCCATCTGCATGGCATTGAATCCAGGTTTTCTATCTTTCTCCACTTGTTGATATAGTGCAAGCAATAGAGACCACAAACAAGTTCATCTTCACTACAGTGGGAGCAGTGGGAATGGTTGCTGAACTTTTAAGACTTGATTTGGTCCATGCCATTCAAAATGGAGGCAAGACCAGGCTCAAAATTGCTCTGCTCTGCTGTAGTGTCAGCCATTTTTGTTTTTAATTTTGGCGTTCACGCTCTAAAGCCCATCCACATTCAGAAAAAATGTTGGTGCGGTCTGGCGAAACAGGCTACTCCCTAAAGACCAACCAAGCTAACAATTGTTTTAAAATAAATCTACCTTTTCGAAACGTGTACCTGTTGTCTGCATTTAGGTTCCTTACCTGAATGTTACAGTATGATCTGGCCACAATATGAACCCAGCAGACCCAAGTCCTCTTCCACTGGGAGTTGTCTGCGGACAGCTGGGACATTTTCGCGCTACCTTCCCGGTTTCGACATGTAAAAGGGGTGGCTCGACAGTAGTGGGTGATGTACTGTTGAGCCAAACCACCTGTTCATTTCCCACCAGGCCACGAATGGAGGGGGCTATTATTTTGCCTGACCAGACCTTGACTCTGCCTGTGCTGATTGATTCCGGAGCTGACGAAAGTTTTTTGGACCGTGAGGTGGCTAAGGAGCTGGGTATCAAGACGCAACCATTGGACCCTCCTCTGGAAGCCAAGGTCCTAAATGGACAAGTTATGGCCCGGATATCGGAACGTACACTCCCAGTCCTTCTTCACCTCTCAGTTAATCACAAAGAGACTAAGTTTCCATATTTTTGACTGTTCTCACACTTCACTTGTCCTGTGGTTACCTTGGCTTAAACAACACAACCCTCATCTAGATTGGTCTGCCTGTCGTATATTGGCCTGGAGCAATTTTTGTCATTCACATTGCCTGCAGTCTGCCTTGCCCCTCGTTTTTTTTTCCAGGTCTTCCCCGGTTTCTGACCCCCTGACCTGTCTTCTGTTCCACCGGTTTATCACGATCTGGATGCAGTGTTCAGGAAGCACCAGGCCCTGTCTCTGCCACCCCACCGACCGTACGACTGCGTCGTTGATCTTCTCCCCGGAGCGCACCTACCCAGCAGCTGTCGTGGCCGGAGAATATGGCTATGGAGAAGTATATCCAGGAGTCTTTGGCGGCAGGTGTCATCCGACCATCTTCCTCCCCGGTGGGTGCGGGTTTTTTTTTTTTTTTTTGTGGGCAAGAAAGAAAAGTTACTGCGCCCGTGTATTGATTTTCGGGGCCATAATAAGATCACCGTTAAGAACAAGTACCCACTTCCATTGATCAGCTCTTCACTCCCCTCTGTGGTTCCATGGTCTTCAACAAGCTAGATCTCCGCAATGCCTATCATCTTGTGCGCATTAGACGAGGGGGATGAATGGAAGATGGCCTTCAACACCCCCCAAGGACATTTTGAATATCTGGTGATGCCGTTCAGTTTAACAAATACCCCTGCTGTCTTTGAAAACCTCGTGAATGACGTTCTCCGCGACATAATTGGGCGGTTTGTCTCCGTTTATCTTGCTGACATCCTGTTTTTTTCCAAGTACGTGAAGACCCACCAACTACATGTCCGGAGAGTTCTCCAAAAGCTCCTGGAGAACCAGCTGTTTGTGAAGGCTAAAAAGTGTGAGTCCCATGCATCTTCTGTCTCCTTCCTAGGATACATCATAGCCCAGGGACAGATCCAGATTGACCCCGAAAAGCTCACGGCGGTATGGGAGTGGCCATCCCCATCCAGCTGGAAGGAAGAAAGCACTTCTTGGGTTTCGCTCATTTTTATATGGACTCAAAAGGCGGAAGCAGCCTTTCAGGAACTAAAACAGCGGTTCACACCTCCGTGAAGTTGGCCCCCCACCAAAAGGGATTGACTCCAAAACTATCTAGATCATTTGTGCTGGTTTGTGCTGTAAAGATTTTATTTTGTGCTGTTATAGTTTTTGAGATATTACAAGTTTAATTTTTGGCCGATGACGTCATCCAGCCCCCCATTTGTTGTAAAAATGGACAAAAATTGTGTCATTCGTTTGTGCTTTGTTTGTGCTGGTTTGTGCTGTAAAGATTTTCGTTTGTGCTGTTATAGTTTTTGAGATATTAATAATAAATATTTTTGGTATTAATGGCTTCATTTCCGGTCAGCTGATGTGCACGTTCGGCCAGCTTAAAACAGAAACAGTTTCTTTTCCCACTTTAACTGGCTGCAGATGGTTTCCATTATTTAAACAGTTTTTTTCACAGATTGGTCTGCATTTGTTTTATATTTGTTTTATCTACATAAAGCTAAATTTAAAAGTTTAAACATTTAAATTCAGCAAACGTGGGGTGAAAACAAATCTATGTTCAGCTCCCCCTGGTGGTCTAGAGGAAGTAAGGTAGACCATACTTTTTTGTTATTTTTTTTATGTAATTGTCTTTCTTTTTAACGTCTAGCTACTTAAGTTGTTTTCATTTTATTATTTAACCATTATTTATCCAGGAATTTTTTTTCCGTGTATTATAAGAAAATAAAATAAAAAAACAATCCAGTTCAAATCGTTCTTTATTATAAATACACAAACATTGTTAGGACAGTTTACAATAATAGCTGAATTTTGGTGTATTTGGGCCTTCAGGATCAGCAACAAGTCAGGATCAAGTCTCCATCTGCAAGACAACTCGAGAAGAAAAGTCTGACATTTCATCTATAGCATCTTAATCACATGTGATTTTATGTAACGCACACAATATAATGAATTTCCACCCTTCCACATTAAGCCAGTTAACACTAGCACTACCAAGGCAGTCATTTTGACCGTTTTAAAGATTTGCAATGTAATAACTTTGTTGAAATAAAACCCATATAACTACAGTTCCATGACTTTTCTTAAATTAATGTAAATTTTATTTTAACATTGTTATTTTATTAAAATTACAAAACACAAAAGAGTTCTGAGTATTTCTACCTTGAATGGCCATAGCGGTCAATTTGACCGCACATATTTCTCTGTTTGGTTGATGATGGCATGTTGAAGCATATCAGGGACTGCACCATTGCTGAAGCACACAGAGTAGAGGAGGACAGCTCATGGGATATAACGGTCAATGAGCTAAAGGCTTTCATTGCCCTCATCTACATTCGTGGTGCGCAAGGTGGAAAAGGCATGGACCTGGCGAGCTTTTGGTCAGCTGACCTGGGTTATGCATTTTTCAAGGAGACCATGTCCCGAAATAGATTTCAGGAAATCATACGATTCCTGCGTTTTGATAATAAGGAGACCAGACGCACACGGCTGCAAGAGAACAAGTTTGCCCTGGTGGCCGAGGTTTGGGAAAAAATTGTTCAGAACAGCATCGCTTGCTACAAACCCGGCGCCGATATAAGGAATTTTATAATGCGACTCGCTACTGAACTGCCACATGAAAGCAAAGCAACACAGCTGATGGTGCGAGGGCCAGAACCCAGGCAGCAGCAGCAGATGGAGATAAGAAGGCAGTGCCAAGTGCGAAGAAACTGCAAGAAAAACAAAACAAAACACACTTGTAACAAATGCCAAAGGGTAGTGTGTGGGAGCTGCATTTGGAAGTTAGAGATTACCTGTGTTGCCTGCGAGTAATCGATCCACATGCGTCAGTGAATGATGGTCGGTGTTTGCCCGAAAATTAAATGCCTTTTTCAAGACAGACCTCTTAGAGGATAATGCTGCATAAAATTGTTTCCGATTCGTGTGGTCCAAACATTTCGATAATGCTAAAGCATTGTAAACTCCAAAAGTCAAAATGTATTGAATAAAGACAGATGTAATCATTTCCAAAATTCACAATATGTTTTTATCTAAGAAATATTCTGCTTCATTTTATATTTGTTGACATTTTGACTTTCAAAAACAACATTTTAACTGCGGTGAAAAACTTTGATCTCCAGCTTGCCGGATGCAAATTGCGGAAAGCAAATTGCGGCATGCACTTTTGTGGGAGGTCTAGTAGCTCTTACACAATAATATCACGAACATATTATATTATGTATGCTTAAATTACCCCACATTTTTCATAAAACATGACCATAGAAGCTTTGAAGTAAATATAACATGACAAAAATGACATTCACTGCTGTCTGGTATGAACAGTCAAAATGACCGCTATTGGCAGTTCTAGTAGTTATAGAATTCCGGTAGTGCTAGTGTTAATGGTTAAAGCAGTCTTTAAGCTGTCCGGACGTGCGCATCAGCTGGCGGAAATGAAGCCGTTAATACCAAAATTATTTATTATTAATATCTCAAAAACTATAACAGCACAAACAAAAATCTTTACAGCACAAACCAGCACAAACGAAGCACAAACGAATGACACCATTTTTGTCCATTTTTACGACAAATGGGGGGCTGGATGACGTCATCGGCCGAAAATTTAACTTGTAATATCTCAAAAACTATAACAGCACAAACAAAAATCTTTACAGCACAAACCAGCACAAACAAAACACAAACAAATGACACCATTTTGGGGCATTTTAAAGCATTTTAAAGCATTTTCGGGGGCTGGGCATATGACCTGTAAAAGAATCATTAATAACTCCATAACTACAACAGCACAAACAAAATTTTTTTGCAGCACAAACAAAGCACAAACGATCTAGATAGTTTTGGAGTCAATCCCTTTTGGTGGGGGGCCAACTTCACGGAGGTGCGGTTCACATCTGCCCTGGTTCTCACAAAGCCAATGGGGGCCCCTGGGGCTCTGTTTGTCCCAGATAAAGTGCGGTCTGAAGTTCTGTAGTGGGCCCATTGTACCCACCTCACCTGCCATCCTGGTATTGGCCGCACGCTGGCCATCTTGCGAGGTGAGTTTTGTTACGACTGTTACGACCCCTACTCATTCCCAATCAACCGTGGCCCCATATAGCGCTAGACTTTGTGACAAGTCTCCAGCCATCCAAGGGACACACGGTAATCCTGGCGATTGTGGACCGTTTTTCCAAGGCGGCTTATTTCGTCCCACTGCCTAAAATGCCTTTTGTCCGGGAGACTGCGGACCTACTGGTACAACATCTTGTCCGGCTGCATGGCATCCCTTCGGACATAGTGTCCGACAGAGGTCCCCAGTTGACCTCCCAGGTATGGAGAGCATTATGTTCAGCATTAAATATTAATCTCAGCCTCTCTTCAGGTTATCACCCCCAGACCAATGGTCAGACAGAGCGGGCTAACCAGGCGTTGCACAACGTCCGCCAATCCTTTCAGCTGGAATTCCCACCTTCCGTGGGTGGAGTATGCTCACAACATCCTGGTGAACTCCTCCCTAGATATGTCTCCCTTTGAATGCTGTTATGGTTACCAACCACCCCTGTCTGCGGCACAGGAACAAGAGCTGGCTGTTCCGTCGGTTCAGGATCACCTTTGCCGTTGCCATCAGGTCTGGACAAATGACCGCTGCTCCTACATAATCACCACACATCACACATGAGGCAAGCCTCATTCTCTACACGCGAGCTGATAAACATGAAAATAACAAATAAAAAATACACCTGTGATGAAGCTTTGGTATTAGTAATGGCTGACTCTGATTCTGAGGGAGAACATCTACCTTTAGAGTCTTTTCAGCCGAGTGAAAGTGAGAATGAGCGAGAGTGAGTGCGTGTGTAACTTGGACAGCGGCGCCGCTGCTCGTGCCTTTCTCAGTGTCTCTCATAAAGCACACGCTGTTTTTCCCACATTTTGTCAAACATCAGTGAAAGAAAGCGGGAGGAAACTAGTCGCTCTGGCCGTAGTGAAGGGGAGGTTGGGAAGTGAAGCCGTGAGCACGTAGCACCTGCAGCTTTACCTTTAGCACCTGCAGCTTTACCTTTAGCACCTGCAGCTTTACCTTTAGCACCTGCAGCTTTACCTTTAGCACCTGCAGCTTTACCTTTAGCACCTGCTGCTTTACCTTTAGCACCTGCAGCTTTACCTTTAGCACCTGCAGCTTTACCTTTAGCACCTGCAGCTTTACCTTTAGCACAGGTGATAGAAGCCGGGGCGCGGTAGTGACGGGGGGTTGGGAATAATGCGGCTTCTATCGACAGCTGTTTGGGACAAATACGTGTTGGTCATCCTGACACTTTACCCAGTCGAGGAGGGAGAGGCAGGGGTCAACATAGTCAACGAGAATGCGCTAATCAAAGCAGCGATCGTAATAAAGTGATGGCTGTGTGCTGTGCTTTATGAGAGGTCCCACACTCTAAAAAACTACTAACTATGCCACATGGATGGATAAGAAAAGATAAAGCAACTGCAACCACACACATACAGTACATGTGTATATTTCTCATAACTGTTTGCATACGTTTTACTAGTTATGGTATATTAGAAGTTGTAGTTATTCTTTATTTTGGTAATGTTGCTTTCACAAATTACTGTTATAAAAATTTATTTCAGAAAAAGAAAAAAAAATTATAATATATTCATTAGTGTGTATGTACTGTAAATAACATAACTGCCAATATATAATGTCATGGTATGCAAATTATATGCAACTTAGATGCTTAAAATTTATTTACTTATATACTTTGGGTCATACCTGACATTTTTCTAGTTTAGAGTAGGACTCTATCTCTTATCATTTTCAAACCACAGCCTTTTGAAATTTGGATCTCAAAAATCTGTATTTTTTTAAATAAACCCTGGCGCCTAAAGGGTTAAGCCAAAACATGAATGCATACTTTGGTTCTCTAAAGGCCCACCAGCATTAGTATTAGCATTTGCCCATACTCAGACTCAAAAGAATTTCCGTCCATCAATCTTCTACCGCTTATCCGGGGCCGGGTCGCGGGGGCAGCAGTCTAAGCAGAGACGCCCAGACTTCCCTCTCCCCAGACACTTCCTCCAGCTTTTCCGAGGAAACACTAAGGTGTTCCCAGGCCAGACGAGAGACATAGTCCCTCCAGCGTGTCTTAGGTCTTCCCCGGGGCCTCCTTCCTGGTGGGACACACCCAGCGTCCAGGAGGTCTCCGGGACAGATGCCCGAGCCATCTCAGCTGGCTCCTCAATGTGGAGGAGCAGTGGCTCTACTCTGAGCTCCTCCCGAGTTCCACACCTTATCTCTGAGGGAGCGGACAGCCACCCTGCAGAGAAAGCTCATTTTAGCCGCCTGTATCCGGGACCTTGTCTTTTCGGTCATGACCCAATGCTCATGATAGGTCCTTCATCACGACAGACCGGTACATCGAGCGCATCACTGCAGAAGCTGCACCGATCCGTCTGTCAATCTCACGTTCCTTCCTTCCCTCACTCGTGAACAAGACCCCAAGATACTTGAACTCCTCCACTTGAGGCAGGATCTCTCCACCAACCTGAAGGGGACAGGCCACACTTTTCCGACTGAGAACCATGGCTTTGGACTTGGAGGTGCTGATTCTCATCCCAGCCACTTCACACTCAGCTGCAACCTATTTCGATCACTTTATCTTTTTATCCCCATGTGTTGCAATAAACTGTTAATACTTTGTTCCATATCCAAAAGAACATAGCAATAATAAAAATTTCATCACACTAAGTAAAACTAGTTCAAAATCCAGTCATGGCTTTTCTAAAATAATTTGGAGAAAGTCTGCAAGTTCTGGGGCGAGATCCAGGCCATTAGTTATGTGTGTGTCCTGCAAATGCAAGCTCATAATAAACTTGCATCACAAACTGGGAGCTGGCCTAGAAAGCCAACCCGACTGGTGTGGAGGCAGCGTCGTTTTTCAGGACAGTACATTTTCGACTCTCCTCAGACTGGTGTTTGCAGTGTGCACTTGCTTCGTCGGTCTCTTTCTGTTCCGATGATGAAGTCGTGCTGAGTCATTGGCCAAAATGTCTCAAGTGGTTTGACTATGTGTTTATTCACTGTCTGGGTGTCAATTCCCTCAATTTTGTGTGTGTGTGATGATAATGGTGACAGGGTTTGTCCTCAAGCAGCAGCTGTTCTGATGCACAGATGCACTCTTTGCGTTAAATAAATAAACTCTGACAATAGATAGATACTCCCCTTTTTATAAAGCGGGATCACTTTTGCTTGTAATATGACCTCTACAAATTATATTGATTGCTGTTATTGAACCCTCAGGAGAATAAATACATGTTTGGGCTTTTTGTAAAGGTAACACTCTCTAGTTCCACCCACAGCACTCAGAATTATTGTAAGTATTACTGCTAAAAAATTATATACTTTGAAACACACAGAATGTTTTTTTTTTTATCCTCGCCTAAAATATTTTGTGAAAATAAAGGTGTGTAACGCTGCATCAGGGGACTAAAAAACACAATGTGCCAACAGAATAACTTGTTGACTACTCACAATTCCATCTTGAAAAGATTATCTGTAGGTCCAGACGTTTTATAGAGGGACCATTGGTTTATTCGAAACCTATCCAAATTGGAGACATTTGGAAAACGTATGGAAAAAAGTGCAATAAGTTTTGAATGCTTCAACCCACATCAATGAGGGCTCTACTGAAAGCTTATATCTAGAGGAATTACTAGGAATCACAGAGTGAATTTATGAAAATTCATATTCCCTAATAACACAATAAAAAAATGCACATCTCCATATAAAAATGTTGTATTTGTATTTCCACCTTTAACATCAATGACATCTTGAAGTCTTTTGTGGTCGTTGTGGATGAGGATCTTTATTTTCTCAGATGTAACGCTGTCCATTCTTTTTGGCAAAAAGCCTCCAGTTTCTGTAAATTCTTGGGCTGTCTTTTATGAACTGCACGTTTGAGATCTCCTCAGAGTGGTTCAATGATACTGAGGTCAGGAGACTGAGGACAGTCCAGAACCTTCTCTTTCTGTTGCTGTAGCCAATGACAGGTCGACTTGGCCTTGTGCTTTGGATCGTTGTCATGTTGGAACGTCCAAGTACGTCCCATTCGCAGCTTCTGGGCTGATGAGTGCAAATTTTCCTCCAGTATTTTTCATCAACATTCTGCATTCATCTTTAGGAATGGTGTACCTTTTATTATAGGCCTTGTTGACTCCTCTGCAATTGTAACGTTTGCTGCTTCACAACTGAAATTCCAAATGGATTAATAAAGTTATTTGAATTGAATTAAAATGTAATCCTAAAGAGCACAAAATCACATTGCCCCTATTAAAAAAAAAAAAAAATCTAAAATAATGAATAGTGAAAGCTTCAAAAGAACATTCAAAAGTTGCATTTGAGGAACAACAAAACCTTTTAAAATTACAAAAAAAAAAACATGTTATTGTTTAAAGTATATACACTGTCTTTCCCAGCACCAAATCCCCATAGTAAAAACTAAAAGTCCAGAATCCCCACTTTTAATTGATTTTTACTGAATATGCTTTACACTTTAATGACCAGTTTTTAATGTTTAATATATAAATACTGTAAAGATACTCATTTGCACCTTTGGGAAAAAAAAAAAAAAGGTTGGTGAACGCTGGTTGGAGGGCCTCCTGTAAATCTTTGCCTAGGCCCCCATGATACCATAAATCTGCCTCTGTACATTAGTCCAGTCAAACTACATTTTGATTAAAAACTGAGACGGTAATTCACTGCCTGTAGGAATGCCAACAACTACTTACCTACTTAACCTCTGTCTCATCCAAGCAAAATGTGTAATAGCCCTAAAATTGAAGGAAAGGGAAGACCTTATTGTAAACAATGGATTTATAATCTGTCCTTTCCTTTCTGGTAAGAGAAAAAAGTGTTATTACTTTTTTTTAAATAAAAAGAAAAAAAACTGTTCACATGACTCTGAACTCTTTTAACATTACTTAATGAAATGTTACGTAATATCATTAGACATCATTTTACAAAACTGTTAATCACAATATATGAATATTCAAACCACGAAAGCCCCACTTTCTCTTTAGCACTATCAGTGTGTTGCCTGTGTGGACACTTTTTCACTACAGCTGCTATTTACTTTTTATTTTTACCAGCCTGTTGTTGCTGATTGTTTAGTGGGCCGTGTTTTCTTCTTTTTATTTGCAAATGAACCTGCTCAATTTAGCCGTTCAGTGCAGGTTTTATGGATCTCTACATCAACAGAAATTGAGTCAGCTTTGTAAATACCCAGGGTTAACTCCCAGATTTGGGTGAGTGGTTATGGCAAACCCTGGCCGACTCAAACATCCTTGTTTTGAGTTGACATGCAGACTGTGAGGAATCTGCATGTCCTCCCCGTGCTACAGTGGATTCTCCCTAGGTACTCCAGCTTCCTCACACCGTCAACACATGCATGTACAGCGGAGCTAATCCTGAGTTGGACACGCCCCTTATAGTGCAATTTTTGTTCATTTAATGGCTAAACTATCAATTGATCACCGTCAAAGGGTAAGTTACGCTGTTCTACACATTAATCTATCTGTATGAGGATTTGTCAGTATTTAGATGTCTAATGTTTGTTTGAAAGTCAGTTTCTTTGGGCGAAAGCAATGAGAATGCTAAAGTTGCTCTCGGGCGACGCTCTGGCTAGCTGATTGCGTAAAGCGTACAGTGTGGTTATCTTTTTAATAACTGGACGATTATGGCTGAAATAAGTCCCGTTTCTACTTAGTTTGACTCCCAACCAATGAAAGATCAGGCCGATGTATGACACAAGCTTTATGATGTTTTTATTTATTCTGTGAAAAAGTTAAAATAATACTGTCGCAAAAAAGCTTTGCCAACAGTCTTGTTTTTGCAAGTGTCTGAATCGGTGCAGAAAAAATAGAAACTTTGCTAAAAGAAAAGAGGTGGTAAAATCAATTTGATCAACAGTTTGATGTGTTTAATGATTATAAGTTAGCTAAAATATGTTCTGCCTTGCTTTAACCCTGTAACTATAACTATAATATAACTAGGACTGTTGTTGGAGTTATGTCCCTACCTTCTTACAAGATATCTGTCTATTGTTGTACTGTGTGAGCATGCTATGTTGTGTTCTTGTGTTATCACAATCTGTTTTTGTTTTGGGTAGAAGAAAGGTTGAATGGGAAAGGGAAATAAAGGGAAGGAAAGAAGAGTGCAAACAAAAAAGATCTAATTTGTTCTCAGGAAAAGTACAACAGTAAATGATGCAAGTGTGGTTAAAGATTTTTGTTTTTGCAATTATTTATAACAATTTACAGACCAATAAAACTGTTGTTGAAAAATAACTTCTAAGCTCTTTTTTTTTGTCAATTAACAGATGCAAAACAAGAGGCAGCTCAGAAAGAGGGAGAGAAAGTCTGACCAATGTAATCCAGAGTCCACGGCACAAGCCCTAGAGGAGGCACAGAGGCTCATCATCAGTCCTGAAGTCCAGCCTAAATTCAATTTAATTTCTATAACCAAACAACAAGTGCCTCAAAGGGCTGAACAAAAAACAGAAGACAGCAAATACAAACCCTATTCACAAAAAGTTGGGGCACTGTACAAATTGATATAAAAACAGAATGCAATGATGTGGAAGTTTCAAATTTCAATATTTTATTTAGAATAGAACATAAATGACATTTCAAATGTTTAAACTAAGAAAATGTATAACTTTGAAGAAAAATAAGTTGATTTGAAAATTCATGGCATCAACACATCTCAAAAAAGTTGGGACAAGGCCATATTTACCTTCTTTTTATAACAGTCTGCAAACGTCTGGGACTGCGGAGATAAGCTGCTCAAGTTTAGGAATAAGAATGTTGTCTTATTCTTGTCTGATACAGACTTCTAGTTGCTCAACGGTCTTAGGTCTTCTTTGTCGCATCTTCCTCTTTATGATGCTCCAAATGTTTTCTATGGGTAAAAGATCTGGTCATTTCAGAACCAGATCCTTCTTCGACGCAGCAATGATGTTGTAATTAATGCAGGATGCGGTCATTGTCATGTTGGAAAATGAAAGGTCTTCCCTGAAAGAAATGACGTCTGGATGGGAGCATTCAGTGCCTTGGAAAAGTATTCGACCCCCTTGAACTTTGCGACCTTTTGCCACATTTCAGGCTTCAAACATAAAGATATGGAACTGTAATTTTTTGTGAAGAATCAACAACAAGTGGGACACAATCATGAAGTGGAACAAAATTTATTGGATATTTCAAACTTTTTAAACAAATAAAAAACTGAAAAATTGGGCGTGCAAAATTATTCAGCCCCTTTACTTTCAGTGCAGCAAACTGTCTCCAGAAGTTCAGTGAGGATCTCTGAATGATCCAATGTTGACCTAAATGACTAATGATGATAAATGGAATCCACCTGTGTGTAATCAAGTCTCTGTATAAATGCACCTGCACTGTGATAGTCTCAGAGGTCCGTTTAAAGCGCAGAGAGCATCATGAAGAACAAGGAACACACCAGGCAGGTCCGAGATACTGTTGTGGAGAAGTTTAATAAAGCCGGATTTGGATACAAAAAGATTTCCCAAACTTTAAACGTCCCAAGGAGCACTGTGCAAGCGATAATATTGAAATGGAAGGGGTATCAGACCACTGCAAATCTACCAAGACCTGGCCGTCCCTCTAAACTTTCAGCTCATACAAGGAGAAGACTGATCAGAGATGCAGCCAAGAGGCCCATGATCCCTCTGGATGAACTGCAGAGATCTACAGCTGAGGTGGGAGACTCTGTCCATAGGACAACAATCGTATACTGCACAAATCTGGCCTTTATGGAAGAGTGGCATAAAGAAAGCCATTTCTTAAAGATATCCATAAAAAGTGTGGTTTAAAGTTTGCCACAAGCCACCTTGGAGACACACCAAACATGTGGAAGAAGGTGCTCTGGTCAGATGAAACCAAAATCAAACTTTTTGGCAACAATGCAAAACGTTATGTTTGGCGTAAAAGCAACACAGCTCATCACCCTGAACACACCATCCC
The DNA here is from genome assembly GCA_024416835.2 of Perccottus glenii. Taxonomy (NCBI): domain Eukaryota; kingdom Metazoa; phylum Chordata; class Actinopteri; order Gobiiformes; family Odontobutidae; genus Perccottus; species Perccottus glenii. The sequence goes on from CM044554.2 coordinate 1,386,976, forward strand.
CACTGTCAAACATGGTGGTGGCTGCATCAAGGTTTGGGCCTGCTTTTCTTCAGCAGGGACAGGGAAGATGGTTCAAATTGACGGGAAGATGGATGGAGCCAAATACAGGACCATTCTGGAAGAAAACCTGATGGAGTCTGCAAAAGACCTGAGACTGGGACGGAGATTTGTCTTCCAACAAGACAATGATCCAAAACATAAAGCAAAATCTACAAAGGAATGGTTCACAAATAAACATATCCAGGTGTTAGAATGGCCAAGTCAAAGTCCAGACCTGAATCCAATCGAGAATCTGTGGAAAGAACTGAAAAATGCTCTCCGTCCAACCTCACTGAGCTCGAGCTGTTTTGCAAAACAGATAGAGACATACCCCAAGAGACTTACAGCTGTAATCGCAGCAAAAGGTGGCGCTACAAAGTATTAAGTTAAGGGGGCTGAATAATTTTGCACGCCCAGTTTTTTATTTGTTAAAAAAGTTTTGTTCCACTTCATGATTGTGTCCCACTTGTTGTTGATTCTTCACAAAAAACTTACAGTTTCATATCTTTATGTTTGAAGCCTGAAATGTGGCAAAAGGTCGCAAAGTTCAATACCGGGCCGAATACTTTCACAAGGCACTGTATGTTGTTCTAGAACTTGGATATATCTTTCAGCATTGATGGTGCCTTTCCAGATGTGTAAGCTGCCCATGCCACACGCACTTATGCAACCTCATACCATCAGAGATGCAGAAGGTGGGTCCATCATATACACAAAGTCACATTGAGTCTCCTTCCAGTGTAAGGATCTATTTAACTGGTAACAAGAAACAAATGTTAAACAAGACCTTAACTAGAGTAAAGTGGCAAAAGTTAAACTAGATAGACTTTAAATGACTGGCCAGCCGTTGTAATTTTTCCTCTTACACACAATAAATTTGTCTCATTCCTCTTATTTGGAGTTGGATTTCCAGTCAGCAGAACAAGTAGAGCAGATTAAAGTCCCTCTGAATGCTTGGTGCAGTGCTTGCATACTCTGGAGCGAGCCAATCTGAAAAGCATCAACCAATAATAAACCAATATTGCATGCCCCATTTTAGGTAAATGGTTAGAATTGTTTCAACAAGATTTCATTTCAATTGAATAGCTTCCACAATACTTTAGCCTGGCCACCCACACTTCACAAAGTTATACACTTTTTTTTTTCACTGGGTGTTAATTCTTTAGAGCTACTCAACTTCAGGAAAACATATTATGTTTGATATCTTTTTAAAATATTTCAGTGAGGAAACTAAAATACTTTATTACCGAGAGTTAAAAGTAATTCAATTAGATTTAAAAAATTTGGCTCTGTTCTCTCAACAAGTTTGTGAATGGACAATTATTTTGAATGCCTGACTCATGGAAAACTAAAACCTTTGCTTTTTACTTGGTAATGCATTGTGCCGCACACTTTTTTTATCCAATTGTTTTGTACAGCTACTAATGCCTAATAAACTCTTCCTGCTCATACTGAACACTTTCTTCTTTTGTCTGCAGCAAACCACAGTCAATGCCAGAAAATGAAAATGAGTGTAAAGTCAACCAGGAAGACGTCTGCCATTCATCTCCCGCCACGCTGCATCTTCTCAGCTGAGAAACAAGCCTCCACCACAAGCTTTCATCAAACAGCTGACAAAATCTAAAGCACCCTCTCTCTTAGTTATCAGCTGTTTTTGCTTTGAGCCGCCAGCACCTCCAGAGCAGTGTGACCCTCTTTGTCCTCAGCAGCTCACGCTCCTCATGTCTCTGTGTCTCAGCTCCAGTGGGAGATCTACCCAAAAATCTACACTCTTCCCTTTCTTTGCATCCCACAATGTTTCTCCTTGTCTGGGTCTTTTTATCCATTAATAATTAGTTAATTTGCATCATGCTTTTCTTTTGAGTCTCTCCAGGTTGAAATGGTTTCATGTGTTGGCTTGTCAGAAAAAATGAAAATAAGTTTTTTTTTTTTTCTACCGCTTAGTCCCATTAGGAGTCCCGTGTGACTGGAGCCTCAACAAGCCTCAACTTTAACAATGTTCAAGGGGAGGTTAAAAACCTTCCTCTTTAGCTCCGCCTACACTACAACCTAAAGTGTTTTTTTCTTTTATCTGCACTCTTCTTTTAAAATGTTTTTAATTTTTTCTTATGTTTCTTAATCTGAATCTTGTAAATTGTCTTTTATTCCTGTAAAGCACTTTGAGTTACCCAGTGTATGAATTGTGCTATATAAATAAAACTGCCTTGCCTTGCCTTGCCTGGAGCCTATCCCAGCAGCTTTGGGCCTGAGGCAGGGTTCACCCTGGACAGTGGACAATTAGTCGCAGGGCTGACATTTAGAGACAGACAGTGACAAACAACCATTCACTCTCACATTCATTCACTAGGGACACTTTAGACCTGTACATGCATGTGTTTGGACGATGGGAGGAAGCCGGAGTACCCGGAGAGAACCCACAGTAACACGTGGAGGACATGCAGACTCTTCACAGAAAGACCAGAGTCAGCCGAGAATGTTTTTGTTTTTTTTTTGTAGTTTTTTATTTTATAATATTAGTTATACTAAATATAGTTTGTATTTCATAATTGATGTCTTATATTTTAGATTTCTGAGTAAAAATACACGTGCTGACTACAAAGTGCTGACTTGATGCTATTTGCATATCTTCATATCATTTTGCTTTTAACAAAAGTAAAAGTAATTAGGTTTAACTACATTTACATTTATACATTTAGCAGACGCTTTTATCCGAAGCGACTTACATTAAGGTTCCATTCACCAGTGTTACAGCCGGAACAACACTGGAGGCAAAGTGTCTTGCCAGTGGTAGAGCGTCCGTCGCTTTGCTTAAAGCATCAACTAAAAATGTAAATGTACACAGGTGTACAGTGTACAAGTTGCTTTGGACAAAAGTGTCTGCTAAATGTAAATGTAGTGTCCAACCAGGATAATAGTCACTTCCCTCTAAAAGCTTGGGCAATAGTGCTCGTTTTACGGCTACAGTAAAAATCATAATACAAACTATATATGGTTAAAAACGTAAGACGTTACACTTCATACCCGTTAGTTGTCTGAACACCAGAGAAAAATTATTTTATCACCTGTTATTCATTCATTTTCTACCGCTTTGTCCCGTTAGGGGTCGCGGGTGACTGGAGCCTATCCCAGCAGCTTTGGGCCTGAGGCGGGGTTCACCCTGGACAGTGGCCAGTTATCACCTGTTAAATTTATCAAATTTTAGTATCCAACTCAGGATACACATACGTCAAGTAGCAACTCTAAAGTGTCGCTAGTGAATGAATTTGAGAGTGAATGTTGTCTGTCTCTAAATGTCAGCCCTGCGACTACCTGCCCATTGTCCAGAGTCATTCATTCATTCATTCATTTTCTACCGCTTAGTCCCGTTAGGGGTCGCGGGTGACTGGAGCCTATCCCAGCAACTTTTGTCCAGACTCAATCATGCCTAAGGCCCAAAGCTGCTGGGATAAGCTCCAGTCAATCGCGACCCCTAACCAGAATAAGGTGAAGAAAATCAACAAATGAACTCCCAAGTTACCTTCTAATAACAATACCTTAATCCAACTTCAGAGTACAGAGCCCAAGACTGAAAACTACCACTTTCATAACTCACAGAAATGAAGCATTTTTGGTCTCCAGACATTAGACAAAGAAAGAAATGTTTAACCGTGTGTAAAAACTGTTTTCTGATTGGACGGCTTCATTGTATAACTGTAAACGATATTTTGAGTCAAGTTTGAGCTCCTTTGAAATCACTCTCCAGCTCTCACTCTGTAACCATAGCAACTGTAAAGAGCACAGGTGTTCAAACTAACTCAACTGCCGAGAGACTGTGAGAAATGGCACATTTGAACTTTCTTTCAATCTCTTTCTTTGTGTTTTTTTTTTTAACAGAATACAACAGTTTCAGCCTTGGGCCTTCATCAGGCAAATGTATGAGCAGTGGTCAAATCCCAGGATGCAATGTTAGGTAAAAAAAATACAAAGATAATACCAAATGAATGAATCTACCTAAAAGAGTACTTTTAGCAGCAATACTGGCAGTCACAACATTAACATGTGTGAAATGGATGTAATAAAGTTAACTATCAGAAACTCTGGCTCAACACATTTACTCGCAAGCGCTTCCTTGTGGATCAGTACAAAAACTGTGCAGCCTCCAACACACAGGTTTTGAAGCCTTTTCTCGACCCCTGCATAGCACCAGACACACAGTTCTCCAACCACAGTCCCGCTTTTTGCATGTCACTCTCCAACTTATCCCGGCCTGTGCTGGTTCCCTCCATTTGTGAAAAAATAGCAGATCTTTATACATTTTTACCCTATATAGCTGTATCTTATGTTCTCACTCTTTCAATCAGCTGATCTTGAATGTCATGTGCCATTTCATTGCATTTTATTATTTTTAGGCCTGAGCCGGTGATGACCGAGAGGGCCTTGTTTTTGCTCGAGTTATTATTATTATAATTTTTTTTAAATTCTTTTTTATTTTTTACCAAAATGATCCTCAATTTGACAAAGACTTGAATAAACACACGCAAAAAGTAATTTTTATTTGTCCCAAAATTCAAGGCCGGTGAAAAATTACCCATAAGAATTTCTCGAAAAAGTTCCTCAAAAAATGACCCCAGTGGTGACCCCTGGAAAAGTAAAAATACATTGGGCCTATGGAAAGTGAAAGTATTTTTTTTTCAATGTACAAATACAAAACTTGGTCCATCCATAGGACACCTCAGTGCAAACAGAGAGGTCTATGACAGCCACACCCTAAACTCAACAGGAAGTCATCAAAAAGTTGATTTTTTTTCGCTAATTCCATTCAACACACAGACTGCTATAGTTCGAATGTTTATTTTTATTTTTTTATGTTGATGATTATAACTGACAACTAAGAAAAATCCCAAATTCAGTATCTCGGAAAATTAGAATATTACTTATGACCAATACAAAGAAATTATTTTTAGAAATCTTGACAAAGTATGAACCTGAAAAGTATGAACATGAAAAGTATGAACCTGAAAAGTATGAACACGAAAAGTATGAACATGAAAAGTATGAACCTGAAAAGTATGAACCTGAAAAGTATGAACACGAAAAGTATGAACATGAAAAGTATGAACCTGAAAAGTATGAACATGAAAAGTATGAACATGAAAAGTATGAACCTGAAAAGTATGAACCTGAAAAGTATGAACATGAAAAGTATGAACCTGAAAAGTATGAACATGAAAAGTATGAACATGAAAAGTATGAACATGAAAAGTATGAACATGAAAAGTATGAACCTGAAAAGTATGAACATGAAAAGTATGAACCTGAAAAGTATGAACCTGAAAAGTATGAACATGAAAAGTATGAACATGAAAAGTATGAACATGAAAAGTATGAGCATGTACAGCAATAGTTAGTTGGGGCTCCTTTTGCCTGAATTACTGCAGCAATGCGGCGTGGCATGGAGTTGATCAGTCTGTAGCACCTTCAGCTCTTCTGCATTGTTGGGTCTGGCA
>CM044554.2:1397500-1410000 GCA_024416835.2 Perccottus glenii
ACACACACACACACACACACACACACACACACACACACACACACACACACACACACTTTGTACTAAATGTTAATCCAAAATAGTGATGTCACTGACTAAGCAGAGGGGTTTGTGCAACCCTATGGAATATAGTCCACACATGACAAATGAGCTAATAATCAATATTTCAGAATAATTCAAACTCAGATATTGGTGTGTGATATCTGAGTTTTAATTATTTGACTACAAATCTCACCTCCCAGTGATTATTTCCAGGATAAACTGAGATGCCCCCAAGCTGGCTTCTTAAAACTGACTAAATATTTAAAAAGAGCCAAAGAGCCGTTCTTTTGAACGGCTCTTTGAAAGGAACGGATCGCGAAGATCCGGATCCCCTCAAAGAGCCATAAATCCCATCACTACTGTTCATTATCTGTATGGACAGGATTTCTAGGCGCAGCCAGGGGCCAGGATCTCGTCTCTGCTTTATGCAGATGATGTTGTCCTTTTGGCTCCATCAAGCCAGGACCTTCAGTGTGCACTGGGACGGTTTACAGCCGAGTGTGAAGCGGCTGGGATGAGGATCAGCACCTCCAAGTCTGAGACCATGGTTCTCAGTCGGAACAGGGTGGCTTGTCCCCTTCAGGTTTGTGGAGAGCTCCTGCCTCAAGTGGAGGAGTTCAAGTATCTTGGGGTCTTGTTCACGAGTGAGGGAAGGAGGGAACGTGAGATTGACAGACGGATCGGTGCAGCTTCTGCAGTGATGCGGTCGATGTACCGGTCTGCATAGGAGCTGAGCTGTAAGGCAAAGCTCTTGATTTACCGGTCAATCTACGTTCCTACTGTAGCGACCATTTGCCGGTCACAGTGACCAGGACGCCAGATCCAGGTCACGCCAAGGTTTACAGCGCATAAATGTCAAGCCCTGACAATTTATGCCGCCACATCCTCTACAGACGCAAGAAAGTGTTTACTTTGCCTCAAACCAAAGTTTAACAGCTATGTGCTAATGATCCACAGATGCTCGCTTTGTTTTCCAAGGACAGAAAACTCCGAGATAACTCACTCAATGACAATAACCTTCTCCATCTCAAAGGCAGATCAAAGGGCGTTATCCGCCAGCAGGAGACCTGTTGGCGCCCGGATGACAACCCCTTTCTTTAGAAATATGACTGGTTGTATATTGGTTCAAACAAAGGACTCGAGATTACATAGACGTTACAATGCTGCCCTCTAGCGACAGCATGGAGGAACTCTGCGAAATTCTTTTCAGTCAAAACTGACTTTTTAATTTCTCTGTAAACGGAAAATTTACAAACGGACTCGGACATTTCAGAAATAAAACATTTGTGTTTAATAAAAAGAAAATGCTTAAATGATGAATTAATGTTTTCTCCCACAGGATTTCGAATCACGACGGAGAATCCTTTCTCTCTTAGCTTTACAAGCTACAGTCAAGTAAAATGATCGAATGAATTTTTACGTGTTATAACATGTTACAATGTACTCTATCGATACCACTTGGTGCTATCGAATTTAAATGTATGTGTATGCTTATGATTGTGTAACAATTCGATAAGTCTTTATGGAGGAAGACTTTGTCTGAATTAAAAATTTCGTTCCCGTTTTCCCAAAAAGGGGAACGCCCCAGAGACACACCCCCTGCGAGCCAAACAAAACCCTCGAGCACGCAGGAAGCCGGTCTCTTGAGCCTTTCACCACTTTTTGTTGAAGCCCCCTTACGCTTCGGAAGCTTTTTCTTCTCGTAGGCCAAGGCCTCAATTTTTGTTTTGTTCCAAGTAACTTTGGTTACGTGCTGACTCTCCTTTCTAGACGCATCTTGTCTTCAAGTTTGGACCTTTGTACCGGCTGGTACAAAGTTATTTTATTTTTAAAGCTGCACATTGCCTTTTTGTTTGACGTCATCTCCGGAGACGCACGGAAAGTTGTAGTTTGTAGAGAACTACAGATCTACACAAAACCCTCACAGTCGGTTTACGCCAGAGAAAACGACTCCTAAGAGAACATTTTTCAGTGATCCAGTTGATACTTTTCAAAGACTCTGAGCTGATTCTTGCCTGATGCCAACGGCAAGGAAAGAGACTTTCACGGCATATACAGCCTTCCACAACTACAGCCCACCGGTAGGCCGCGAAACCAGCCAGCGGCCCCCGGTTAGTCCGTGACGGCGACTTGGACCAGCGGCATTCCCCTGTTTCGACGGCCCGCTTCAGGACTGAAGCAAACCTTTGGACCTGCTACGGACCCTCCGAAACCGTGCCAGCGACGCTAAGTAAGCCGCACAGACATAACAAGAGTTTGGCGTTAAACTGTATTTAATAAGCTCAAATCAATTCACCAATCTTTTCCCAAAGCCCTTTTTGATAATCCGTAATTAGAAATTACCCAGCCGAGTTTCAACCAGGCAGAATATTCTCCTCCATAAAGTTCTAGACGATAATTCTGTTGTTTCTCATTTGGTTCTTATCATTATTCCCATTATATGTCAATAATTCATCCTTTGTGTCCTTTCCCCATCCATCATTTTAATTTTGTATAATTTTAATAAAACCCCATAAAATGTTAAAGATTTGATTTTCTTTTGATTATTTCAGAATTATATCCGAAAACAGGTTTAGAATTCTCTTCCTTCAGATTAATTGAGACTTAGTCCAATAATCAGTTTCCCAGAATCACCTGGGTGGTGCCCCCTTTTTAACGAGACAATTTTGATAATAAAAATATTAATTGATAATTTACCCAAATTAATAAATTAATATTTCTTATTACATCATATCATAGCTCATACACTACACTACTCTCACCTATGGTCATGAGCTTTGGGTCATGACTGAAAGAAAAAGATCCCAGATACAAGCGGCTGAAATGAGCTTTCTCCGCAGGGTGGCGGGGCGCCCCCTTAGAGATAAGGTGAGGAGCTCGGTCACTAGGGAGGAGCTCAAAGTAGAGCCGCTGCTCCTCCACATCGAGAGAAGCCAGCTGAGGTGGCTCGGGCATGAGGTGGCTCGAGGTGGCTCGAGAGGGAAGTCTGGGCGTCTCTGCTTAGACTGCTGCCTCGGCGACCTGGCCCCGGATAAGCGGTAGAAGATGGATGGATGAAACATAGTAGTTTCAAAACTCGTTTCAAAATCTATAACCTTTTCAAATCAAACTAAAAACCTGCCTTAAAACATATTACACCTGTTCAGATCCATCTAAAACCAGCTCAAATCCCTATTCAAATCCTTATAAAACCTGATTATATAAAAGGATATCAAAAGGATTGAGGAAAAACTCAAATGTGAAACCTCACATTCAAAATTTAATTAAAGCTTAGCAAATGACTATGTATTTTTTATCTGTACATAGTTCCCCCGGTGACCGGCGGAGTCGTGAGCTCCTGACATATATCTACAATCAATGCCAGCGGCTTTGGGATCAGTTTGAAGCCAGTCCATTACACTTTGATTTGGATTTTCTCCAACAACGCTATGAGGAACTATATAGCATAATTTTACGATGTGAACAGACTGGAGTTTTTCACGAAATTTAAGAGATTTTAGAAAGTATGGTCATTTTGTTGCACTTGGTAGGTGAAAAGCATCAAAACACAAGTGGATGCAAGCCAGCATTGACAAGAACTGGAGAGAGAACATCTGTCTTGGAAAATTTCTGAGGCTCAGCTCAAGTACCTCCTTGAGTACAATTTCACTGTCCGTGAAATTGTAAATCTCCTCGGTGTGAGTTACAGAACAATAAGGAGAGGGATGGCAGAGAACAATTTGTCTGTGCGAATGTCCTACAGTGATATCTCTGATGATGAACTTATAAGAGTAGTCACTGAATTCACAGAACAATTTCCAAATTCTGGCATAAAAGGTGTTTCAGGTTATCTCAGTAGTGTTGGTCTAAGGTGAGTTTAGTAAATTGTATTCAAAAGTTTTTGATTTGAAAAAGTAAATATTGTAATAAGATTTAATTTGTTATATGCATTTTAGAATTCAAAGATCTAGAGTTATGGAAACACTGAGAGCTGTTGATCCTGTTTGCCGTGGTCTGGGTGTTAATATAATATCCAGACGAACCTACTCAGTACCGGCACCCTTGTCTCTTTGGCACATCGATGGAAATCACAAGTTGATTCGGTAACCCCTTTTTCAAAATGTTATAACATTCAAATGTCCTTTCTTGTATAACTTTTTGTTGATGATTTTAAGGTGGCGAATTGTGATCCATGGAGGAATTGATGGTTACAGCAGAAAGATAATGTATCTCACAGGAAGCAACAACAATAGAGCAACAACTGTTCTCAACGCCTTCATTGGAGCAGTGAATATGTTTGGTTTTCTCAAAGGGTCCGTAGTGACAAAGGGGGCGAAAATGTTGATGTGGCTCGCTTTATGTTGGAGCATCCTGAACGTGGACCAGGTAGCCCATGAAAATACATTTTCTTAATTAGTAACTAATATGTAGCCTAGCTGATATGTGTATGTTCATCCCTGTAATTTAGTTAACTTTTATATTCATGCCTGTTTTTCAATATCTAGAAAGACGAAGTTTCATTACAGGACGCAGTGTTCATAATCAATGAATTGAAAGACTGTGGAGAGATGTCTGGTGTGCTGCGACAGTCAACTATTACACAGCATTTGACTATCTCACTTATTCTGCTGCTCTGAATCCAGACAATGAACTGGACATGTGTTGTCTCCATTTTGTTATGTTACCCTGGATAAATGGACATTTAGACATTTTTAGTCAGGCATGGGACAGACATTCCCTTTCAACAGAGCAAGGAAGATCACCACAACAACTGTGGATTAGGGGGCAACTGATGGACGCTAATCCAATCACAGACCCTTTGAATGAACAGGTATGTCTTCCACTCTCCGCTGTGTTGCCTTTTGTAATGTTGTCTTATAAAATGTTTTGTTTTTGGCCCATATAGACGTGGACAAAAATGTTGGTACCCTTCAGTCAATGAAAGAAAAACTCACAATGGTCACAGAAAAAACTTTATTCTGACAAAAGTAATAATAAATAAAAATTCTATGAATGTTAACTAATGAAAGTCAGACATTGCTTTTCAACCATGCTTCAACGGAATTATTTTTAAAAATAAACTCATGGAACAGGCCTAGACAAAATTGATGGTACCCCTAGAAAAGACTGTAAATAATGTGACCAAATGGACATGTTAATTCAAGGTGTGTGCACTAATTAGCATCAGAGGTGTGTACAATCTTGTAATCAGTCAGTGGGCCTATTTACACACGTGGACAAAATTGTTGCTACCCTTCGGTCAATGAAAGAAAAACTCACAATGGTCAAAGAAAAAACTTTATTCTGACAAAAGTAATAATACATAAAATTTCTATGAATGTTAACCAATGAAAGTCAGACATTGCTTTTCAACCATGCTTCAACGGAATTATTTTTAAAAATAAACTCATGGAACAGGCCTGGACAAAATTGTTGGTACCCCTAACTTAATATTTTGTTGCACAACCTTTTGAGGCTATCACTGCAATCAGACGACTCCTGTAACTGTCAATGAGACTTGTGCACCTCTCAGCAGGTATTTTGGCCCACTCCTCATGAGCAAACTGCTCCAGTTGTTTCTGGTTTGAAGGGTGTCTTTTCCAGACGGCATGTTTCAGCTCCTTCTAAAGATGCTCAATAGGATTGAGGTCAGGGCTCATAGAAGGCCACTTTAGAATAGTCCAATGTTTTCCTCTTAACCATTCTTGGGTGTTTTTAGCTGTGTTTTGGGTCATTGTCCTGTTGCAAGACCCATGACCTGCGACTGAGACCAAGCTGTCTGACACTGGCCAGCACATTTCTCTCTAGAATCCCTTGATAGTCTTCAGATTTCATTGTACCCTGCACAGATTCAAGACACCCTGTGCCAGATGCAGCAAAGCAGCCCCAGAACATAACAGAGCCTCCTCCATGTTTGACAGTAGGGACAGTGTTCTTTTCTTGATATGCTTCATTTTCCGTCTGTCAACATAGAGCTGATGTGCCTTGGCAAAAAGTTCCATTTTTGTCTCATCTGTCCATAGGACATTCTCCCAGAAGCTTTGTGGCTTGTCAACATGTAGTTTGGCATATTCAGTCTAGCTTTTTATGATTTGTTTTCAACAATGGTGTCCTCCTTGAGTGTCTCCCATGTAGTCCACTTTGGCTCAAACAACGACGGATGGTGCGATCTGACACTGATGTTCCTTGAGCATGGAGTTCACCTTGGATCTCTTTAGAAGTCTTTCTGGGCTCTTTTTGTTACCATTCGGATTATCCGTCTCTTTGATTTGTCATCAATTTTCCTCCTGCGGCCACGTCAGGAGGTGGCTACAGTCCCATGGATCTTAAATTTGTGAATAATATGTGCAACTGTAGTCACAGGAACATCTAGCTGCTTGGAGATGGTCTTATAGCCTTTACCTTTATCATGCTTGTCTATAATTTTCTTTCTATTCTCCTGCGACAACTCTTTCCTTCGCTTCCTCTGGTCCATGTTGAGTGTTGTACACACCATGTCACCAGACAACACAGTGACTACCTGAAGCCCTATAAATAAGCCCACTGACTGATTACAAGATTGTACACACCTGTGATGCTAATTAGTGCACACACCTTGAATTAACATGTCCATTTGGTCACATTATTTACAGTCTTTTCTAGGGGTACCATCCATTTTGTCCAGGCCTCTTCCATGAGTTTATTTTTTTTAATAATTCCGTTGAAGCATGGTTGAAAAGCAATGTCTGACTTTTATTAGTTAACATTCATAGAATTTGTATTTATTATTACTTTTGTCAGAATAAAGTTTTTTCTGTGACCATTGTGAGTTTTTCTTTCATTGATCGAAGGGTACCAACATTTTTGTCCACGTGTGTATGTACATTGCTGAAGAGCAGTATGGGGTTGACTGGGGAGGACTAACACCAATAGAACCGGAGGAGACAGTGAATGTTCCAGAGACACCTGAAACAACAAAAAGCATGGTGTACAACCTCCTCCAGGAACGAATTAATCCCCTAAGGGACAGTGACTGTTTTGGCATAGATATTTGTCTGGAGGCCTTACAGTTGGCAAGGAAGACCATCACAGCAGATTGATGTGACCACTTTGAGCTGCATATATTTGGTAGTTAAACAAACTATTTTAGATATGTCTTACAAAGTTCATCCATTAATATAAGTATTTATCTGTTCCAAGTACTTGCATGGATGTGTTTTGTGCGTGTTTACTTTGTTACAATTTGCATAAATAAAGTCTTGTCCAAAGTCTTTAAAACTTTGTGCACTGGTATTTTTGTCTTTAATGTGTACATGCAATTGTAAATGATGCACACACCATCCAGCTTAACTTTAAAATTAAAGATTATTGGTCCGTGTACAAAGAATAAATCATTTTCGCTTGTGCCAGTTGAGAATGGAAACACTCGTTACGAGGGGTATTTTGTAATTTCATTCATATCTTGAAAAAGGAAGCGGCCTAACGTAAACAAAGATCGCTGGCCTTCAAAATAAAACTTGCAGCTATTTAATTACTGGAATCGTAAAATTATATTAATAGGCTCTTTGATTAAAAAAAAAGTGATGATTAGAAGATGTAGTCCAAATAATTTTTCCTGTCATTTACGTTTCCACCAACCACAGACAAGCTGTATGCAGGTCTTCCGATAGGCGCCAAAATTGGAGGATAAAAAAAAACGGCGGGCAAAAACGCTTCCTGGAGATATTGGCGTTGGTGAAGGTAAGTTCTGTTTGTGATAAGGCATTATATATTTTTAATTCAGATACAAAATAATAATCGCAATCATATTCAAGTAAGTGCTGGCTACACATTTGCTACAACATTCCTATAAAAAAAGCTATATAAGACAAAAATCTTAAGTATCTTGTTTCCACAATTCTCTCCAATGTCATTACATAAAGAAATTATCACAAAACAGTATACCTTTTTTTAATTTGGCATGTTTATTGTTTTCTGTCTTGTAAGCAGGCACAAATATAATCTGTGATATGATGTATAATGCTTAGCCATATACTGTACATTTGGTGGGGCGAGTTTTAGTAGTTTATAAATGGACCGACATGGATAAAGTGCACCAAATTTGTGCAACACTAGCAAATTCATGCTAGTGTTGTGTGTACCAAAACCACTGTGCAAGTGGTAAGCGCAAAAAAACGACCAGATGTTCAAATCCCGCCTTTTTGATAGCTTTATGTAATTTTAGAAAATATGGGTTTGTCCCAGCCTTAAAACAGTGGGTATGGACCTCTGTTAAGTATTACGTTATAGCCCTCTTGTTCCCTATTGGAGACCTTTTTTTTTTTGTAAAGGCATGTTATTTTTCCGGGATGTGATGTCAGTGTGTTCTGGAGTTGTTGCCGCTAAATGCGCGCTCTTGTTTTTTTAAACACTGTAACAACCTTTCAGGGGTGTCAGTCATTCAGCGATGTGAGATTCTGCTTCCGACAAACAGGAACGCTCAAGCATAAACATAATTTATCGAGTAGAACTAAGTTTAGGTAAATTCAGGCCAACGGGAAACGCTGTTTGAAAATATCGCTTTTTTTGTCCAGATCTGTATTTATTGCACATGCGCGTAGACATAGTACCGCAACTGTAGCACCAGTTTACTTGCTTTTCATATGGTTTTTAATACATGGATATATATATATATATATATATATATATATATATAATATATGCCACAAACGTAGGCGAGAGGTACCCTGGAGGCATGTGTTTGTATGCCTCCCTGAGCCTGAGACCAACCATCTCCCCACTCCTGAGCAGGTCCATTATATTTCTCTGTGGGGACTGGGCAAAAAAAATGTTCGCTTTCCGGACAATGAGGGGGACCATAAGTGACCGAATCAAAAGCCTTCTGCCAATAAAAATTCCCCCAACTGGGTATAGTCTGGGGTACCTTCGGTCCTATCCTGAGATGAACAGGGCCCCCTTGTATAATTCCGCTACAGTGCGCGCTGCCACTGTGCCCACCAGTGGATGCGGTTGGTGCCAATTGTTGATAATTCACCGTTTTATGATAAGTAGTGTTGAATGTTATTATGTGTTATAACTGTGCTGTTACCTGTTCAGGCAACGCCAGTGATGGAGAGGTGCATAACCTGCATGCAGGAGCTTCCTCTTTGCGACCTTGCAAAACAATAAATATAAATAAATAAATTTAAACCTTAATAAAAAAAGCATGAGGTAGGTCATGCTTTTGCCGTTGTCCTTTGATCTTTATTTCTTGCTTTAAGCCTTGTTTCTGGTACAGTTGATGGTAGTTGGTACAGTTCAGGTTTGGTCAGTACGAAAAAAAACACTGCACACCTTTGGGTACACCTCGGCGTGTGGTCGGTTCGATCCCCGCTCGAAACATCCCAAAACATCATAACATCCCGCTCTCCCCCACATACTGTTGTTGTGTCCTTGGGCAAGACACTTATCATGCATTGCCTCCAGTGAGTGTTCTGTAACACTGGTAAATAGCTTAATGTATGTAAAGCACTTTGAGTGCCTACTACCGTAGGTGGAAAAGCACTATATAAAAATTATTATTATTATTATTAGATAATCATTACTTGTAGTGTAGTCATACAACCAAGAGAAAACTGCTCCATGTATCATATTTACATTGCAGTAAACACAAAAAGCGTTAAGATTTGATCGACTATTGTGTTTTGTTCACTCACCTTGGTTTGTGCCTAGCATTAGCCGATTGTTCTTTAAATACAGAGAGATGAACAAATGTCCCACTCTCTGACAGTGAGTGATAGTGAAGAGAAAATATAAGGGAAATACTATAAAGGTTTCTTGGCCACTGTCAATTGTAACAATAGCTGTTGTTTGCAAGATAAACCAATTACAATGGTTATTTAATTTTATTTCACACATTTACATCGTCGTGTCTTATTATTGATAATTTATTATTGTTGTTTTGTCTTTTTCTTCTGTTAAACTCAGCTGTGGTCTTTGATGTAATCATGTGTAAATTTCACTGCTGCAGCTACAATATGTTAACCTTCCACTGCAGCTCGATTCTGAGTTTACAAACTCATTAAAATTAATCTTGACCTACTGTCAGGACCACAGTAATGCAGCTCTGACAGGTCTGGGGTGTTTAAGGTTTGAAGATAGAGACCGTTTTACTGTTACTAACATAAACAACATAGAGCTGCACTGATTGGTTAAAACTGTGGTTAATAAATCAGTACCTGTCCTTTTGTTAGCCCTTTCCATGAGAGCACCCTCAGACTGTTCTGTGAGCAGCTCTGACAAAGTCAGGTTAACCATCTGTCACTTGACAATAATCTTATTTTAAATAAGCCAACATTATTTTAGTAAAAGAAAGTTACTTCATACCAATATATTTTTTTAATTTTCTGTGAATTGCTCTAGCATAACATAAACATATTTTTAGATCAATAACAATACAGTATATTATTGTGTTTCCATAGCTATATCTAAAAGTCTAACAGTCTAAAAATGTCAGTTATTCTGGACAGTTGACATCATAAACAGCCTAACAATCAACCAAGTTTAGATATTTATTATAAACTAAAAGAGTTTATAATAAACATCTAAACTTTTGGCATTACAAGTAATATTTACATGAAAATAATGACTTGTTCATAGAAAATGACCAGACCTGTTATACCTGACTGAACAGCTGAGTCTGTAATGTGCATGAGGCTTGTCTGACTGTGAGATTGAATGAATAAGTGCGCTTCCTGCTCGAGCACTGAGGAGCCCATGCAGCGAAAAAAACTCAGGCTAATGATACATCAAGCTGTGGATGGAGAATTACACTCCAGCCCATTTAACTGTAACTGCAAACTGCAAAGTTTGAAATACAGATGGCTGGAGGTAATGAGGGGTGTGCTCTGTTCTTTAGAATCCAGCTCTGCTAACTTTATGCCTCAGTGTGTAAAGGACACAACAAAAGTGATTGAGATCATTAAAAAGATGATACTTGATGAAAAAAAAAAAAAAAAGAATAGAACAAAATAGAACTTTATGGTCCACCAAAGTTAAAATTTTCCTTTGGCTCACAAATACATAAAACAGATCATAAACAGACATTGAACATAAAAACATAGTCAGTCATAAATAAACTAAAACACACAACAATTCTGAGGGTGGCTACTGAGCTTCCTCAGAAGGTACAGCCGCTGAGAGCATTTTCCGTAAATGTACTCGGTGTTCTTAGAAAAGTTAAGTTGAGAATCTAAAAATGTCCCAACGTGTTTAAAACAACTGACAATCGCAACACTCTGATTGAGTGGAACAGGTTGTATTTGCATTTTACTTTTGGAGCGTATGATGAGTTCCTTGGTTTTGCACACATTACTTTTTAGCTGACTGATATTATAAAAGCTTTGAAGGGCTTTAGTGTGTTCTACATAGAACTCCTCGGCTGCAGGATTGGTCTGTTGCAGAAAACCAACAAGAGCCATATCATGTGCATATTTAAATTTGAATTGTCTATCATTTACTTTAAAATCCTTAGTAAAGAGACTAAAAAGAACAGGTGACAGAACACATCCCTGTGGGCAGTCTGTGCTCAGACCTACCCTGATGTGTTCCCCTGATCTAGACCCTCTAACCCTAACTGAAGTCTAAAAATAAAACTCTAGCATATCCTTTGTGGTGTGTGAGATGTTTAGTTACTGTGTTAAGCAAGGTCAGTAGTGCATCATCTGTGCCCCTTTTGCTTTTATAGGCAAACTGGAGCGCTCCATAGTTTTACATAGTTTGGAAATTATTGCAATGGGCTCACTTGCACCAGGTTGTTTTGGCACTGGTCTAATTTTTATAAACTTCCAGAAGAAAAGAAGAAGCTGAAACATTGATGAAACACTTCTTTTAGTCTTGTTTGGTCCCAAATGTTAAATTTACAACAGGCCGTACATTTGATGGCACAGAGTTTTGAAAGTGAATCTCAAAGTAGAGCCGCTGCTCCTCCACATCGAGAGGAAACAGCTGAGGTGGCTCCTGGAAGCCTTCCTGGGGAGGAGGGGAGTGTCTGAGGAAGAGGGGTAGTGTCTGAGGAGGAGGGGAGTGTCTGAGGAGTAGGGGGGTGTCAGAGGAGGAGGGGAGTGTCTGAGGAAGAGGGGAGTGTCTGGGGAGGAGGGGAGTGTCTGGGGAGGAGGGAGTGTCTAGGGAGGAGGGGACTGTCTGGGGAGGAGGGGGAGGTCTGAGGAGGAGGGAGTGGCTGGGGAGGAGGGGGTGTCTGGGGAGGAGGGGAGTGTCTGAGGAGGAGGGAAGTGTCTGAGGAGGAGGGGGAGTGTCTGGGGAGGAGGGGGAGTGTCTGAGGAGGAGTGTCTGAGGAGGAGGGGGTGTCTGAGGAGGAGGGGAGTGTCTGGGGAGGAGGGAGTGTCTGAGGAGGAGTGTCTGGGGAGGAGGGGAGTGTCTGAGGAAGAGGGGAGTGTCTGAGGAGGAGGGGAGTGTCTGAGGAGGAGGTGGAGTGTCTGAGGGGAGTGTCTGAGGAGGAGGGG
>CM044554.2:1417500-1650000 GCA_024416835.2 Perccottus glenii
ACTTCAAGCTCGGCAAAAATTTATGTATTTGAAGTCGCCGAAAAAAATCGAAAAATGACTCAGTGGCGACCCCTACAAAATCAAAATACATTGGGCCTATGGAAAGTGAAAGTAACTTTTTTCCAACGTAGAAAAATGAAACTTGGTACATCCATAGGACACCTCAGGGCAAACAGAAAAGTCAATGACAGTCACACCCTAAACTTAACAGGAAGTCCGCCATGTGGTGTGAAACGCGCGGCCACTAAAATCGCACCCCTTGCGCAGAAAGATGCAAATCTTTAGGCCCGAGCCGGTGATGACCGGGAGGGCCTATTGTTTTTGCTCGGATTTTTTTTTTTTTTTTTTCTTCCGACCCAATGATCCTAAATTTGACCCAGTGAACATGCACGAAAAGTCATTTTATTGGTCCCAGACTTCAAGCTCGGCGAAAAATTTATGTATTTGAAGTCGCCGAAAAAAAAATACGAAAAATGACTCAGTGGCGACCCCTACAAAATAAAAATACATTGGGCCTATGGAAAGTGAAAGTAACTTTTTTCCAACGTAGAAAAATGAAACTTGGTACATCCATAGGACACCTCAGAACAAACAGAAAAGTCAATGACAGTCACACCCTAAACTTAACAGGAAGTCCGCCATGTGGGGTGAAACGCGCGGCCACTAAAATCGCACCCCTTGCGCAGAAAGATGCAAATCATTGTGTTTTAATCTAAATGGCCCCAAATTTGGTGAGTATCATCTAGACACGTGTGCCAACCAAAGTTGTGACTTTGTTTTTGATATCTTATCGGGTATGGGTGTGGCAAGCCTGTAACGAGGTGGCCATTTTGTGAAAATAAAACGTCTCTTAACTCTCAAACGCCTTCTCGGATCGAGTTGGACCCAAAAGGCGTTTGTGCACATTCATGACCTGAACAAAAAATATGTAAATAAAAGGGTTATCTTTAGAAATGGCTCTCCAGCGCCCCCTACAAACTTATAATGGACCCAAGAATTTAGTTTGTCATAGAGACATAAAATTTTGTACACACATCTCTTATGTCATGACGAGCATAAAAGCCAATGACAACCACCCCCTATCTATAAATGTGTTGCCATAGCAACGTCCCAAAAATGTGAAAAAGTCAATGGGAAGTGAAATTTTAGTTTGTTGTAGGCAAATAAAACTTGGTACACACATCCACCATGGGCTTACGAACAAAAAGCCAATGGGGACCACACCTATCACACACAGGAAGGCGGCCATTTTGAATTGAAAATGTGAACCGACTTAAAATACACCTCTTTTTAAAAGTACACAGAAAAAGCTGCTTCATTCCACAGACACAAAACTTGGGCAAAATGAGCTAAACACATGTATGTAAAAGAGACAAGTGTTTTTCTAGACTTTTTGCTCGAGTTATATTTTTATTATAATTCGGTATATATTTTTTATTATAATTTTTCTGCAAAATGATCCTCAATTTAACCCAGTAAACGAACAACTAAAAGTCATTTTTATTGGTCCCAGACTTCAAGCCCGGCAAAAATTTATGTATTTGAAGTCCCGAAAAAAATACGAAAAATGACTCAGTGGCGACCCCTAGAAAAGTCAAAATACATTGGGCCTATGGAAAGTGAAAGTAACTTTTTCCAACGTAGAAAAATTAAACTTGGTATATCCATAGGACACCTCAGGGCAAACAGAAAAGTCAATGACAGTCACACCTAAACTTAACAGTAAGTCCGCCATGTGGGGTGAAAGCGCCACTAAATTCGCACCTTGCGCAGAAAGATGCAAATCATTGTGTTTTAATCTAAATGGCCCCAAATTTGGTGAGTATCATCTAGACACATGTGCCAACCAAAGTTGTGACTTTGTTTTGATATCTTATCGGGTATGGGTGTGGCAAGCCTGTAACGAGGTGGCCATTTTTGTGAAAATAAAGCGTCTCTTAACTCTCAAGCGGCTTCTCGGATCGAGTTGGACCCAAAAAGGCGTTTGTGCACATTCATGACCTGAACACAAAAATATGTAAATAAAAGGGTTATCTTTAGAAATGGCTCTCCAGCGCCCCTACAAACTTATAATGGGACCCAAGAATTTAGTTTGTCATAGAGACATAAAATTTGGTACACACATCTCTTATGTCATGACGAGCATAAAAGCCAATGACAACCACCACCTATCTATAAATGTGTTGCCATAGCAACGTCCCAAAAATGTGAAAAGTCAATGGGAAGTGAAATTTTTAGTTTGTTGTAGGCAAATGAAACTTGGTACACACATCCACCATGGGCTTATGAACAAAAAGCCAATGGGGACCACACCCTATCACACACAGGAAGGGCCATTTTGAATTGAAAATGTGAACCGACTTAAAATACACCTCTTTTTAAAAGTACACAGAAAAAGCTGCTTCATTCCACAGACACCAAACTTGGGCAAAATGAGCTAAACACATGTATGTAAAAGAGACAAGTGTTTTCTAGACTTTTTGCTCGAGTTATATTTTTATTATAATTAGGTATATATTTTTTTATTATAATTTTTCTGCAAAATGATCCTCAATTTAACTTGATAAGCGAACAACTAAAAGTCATTTTTATTGGTCCCAGACTTCAAGCCGGCAAAAAATTTATGTATTTGAAGTCCCCGAAAAAAAAAATACGAAAAATGACTCAGTGGCGGCCCCTAGAAAAGTCAAAATACATTGGTTCTATGGAAAATGAAAGTAAATTTTTCCAATGTAGAAATACAAAACTTGGTACATCCATAGGACACCTCAGGGCAAACAGAAAAGTTTATTACAGCCATACCGTAAACTCAACAGAAAATCTACTATGTTGGGTGGAATGTGTGACCACCTAAATCGCACCCCTTGTGTTTAAAGGCTTTTCATCTAAACAGCTCCAAATTTGGTGAGTATCATCTAGACATGTGCCAAAAAGTTATCAATTTGTTTTTTGATACATTTGTGGCTGTGGTCGTAATGAGTCTGTGATTGAATCTTGGAAATAAATGCCATTTCCCAATTGCCAGGATCCTTCCTTTAGAGGAGGCCCCTCCAGAGCCACGGCTAGAGTCTTAGAAAACTCCTCAGAATCCTTTTACCGTGAACTTTACGCTTTAAAGCACGAAATGCACTCCTCCGAGTGCATGTGTCTCCGGTCTCAAGGAGGCGAGGGCCTTTATCGCCGCTATGCTTTAATTTTATTATAATTCGGTATATATTTTTTTATCATATTTTTTCTGCAAAATTATCCTCAATTTAACCCAGTAAACGTACAACTAAAAGTCATTTTTATTGGTCCCAGATTTCAAGCCCAGCGAAAAATTTATGTATTTGAAGTCCCGAAAAAAATACGAAAAATGACTCAGTGGCGACCCTAGAAAAGTCAAAATACATTGGGCCTATGGAAAGTGAAAGTAACTTTATTCCAATGTAGAAAAATGAAACTTGGTACATCCATAGGACACCTCAGGGAAACAGAAAAGTCAATGACAGCCACACTCTAAACTCAACAGGAAGTCCGCCATGTGGGGTGAAACGCATGGCCACTAAAATCGCACCCCTTGCGCAAAAGATGCAAATCATTGTGTTTTAATCTAAATGGCTCCAAATTTGGTGAGTATCATCTAGACACGTGTGCCAACCAAAGTTGTGACTTTGTTGTTGATATCTTATCGGGTATGGGTGTGGCAAGCCTGTGTAACGGTGGCCATTTTTGTGAAAATAAAGCGTCTCTTAACTCTCAAACGCCTTCTCGGATCGAGTTGGACCCAAAAAGGCGTTTGTGCACATTCATGACCTGAACACAAAGATATGTAAATAAAAGGGTTATCTTTAGAAATGGCTCTCCAGCGCCCCTACAAACTTATAATGGGACCCAAGAATTTAGTTTGTCATAGAGACATGAAATTTGGTACACACATCTCTTATGTCATGACGAGCATAAAAGCCAATGACAACCACCCCTATCTATAAATGTGTTGCCATAGCAACGTCCCAAAAATGTGGAAAAAGTCAATGGGAAGTGAAATTTTTAGTTTGTTGTAGGCAAATGAAACTTGGTACACACATCCAGCATGGGCTTATGAACAAAAAGCCAATGGGGACCACACCCTATCACACACACGGGAAGGCGGCCATTTTGAATTGAAAATGTGAACCGACTTAAAATACACCTCTTTTTTAAAAGTACACAGACAATAGCTGCTTCATTCCACAGACACCAAACTTGGGCAAAATGAGCTAAACACATGTATGTAAAATAGACAAGCGTTTTCTAGACTTTTTGCTCGAGTTATATTTTTATTATAATTGGTATATATTTTTTATCATATTTTTCTGCAAAATGATCCTCAATTTAACCCAGTAAACCAACAACTAAAAGTCATTTTTATTGGTCCCAGATTTCAAGCCCAGCGAAAAATTTATGTATTTGAAGTCCACGAAAAAAAAATACGAAAAATGACTCAGTGGCGACCCCTAGAAAAGTCAAAATAATTGGTTCTATGGAAAATGAAAGTAAATTTTTCCAATGTAGAAATACAAAACTTGGTAGATCCATAGGACACCTTAGGGCAAACAGAAAAGTTTATTACAGCCATACCGTAAACTCAACAGAAAATCTACTATGTTGGGTGGAATACATGACCACCTAAATCGTACACTTTGTGCTAAAGGGTTTTCATCTAAACAGCTCCAAATTTGCTTTAAAGCACGACATGCAATCCTCCGAATATATGTGTCCCCGCGGTCTCAAGGGAGGCGAGGGCCTTTATCGCCGCTTGCGGCTTTAATTAGGCCCGAGCCGGTGATGACCGGGAGGGCCTATTGTTTTTGCTCGGATTATTTTCTTAGTTTTTATTCTTCTCCACCTATGCTCCTAAATTTGACCCAGTGAACATGAATGAAAAGTCATTTTTATTGGTCCCAGCCTTCAAGCTCGGCGAAAAATTTATGTATTTGAAGTCCCCGAAAAAAAATTACAAAAAATGACTCAGTGGCGGCCCCTAGAAGAGTCAAAATACATTGGGCCTATGGAAAGTGAAAGTAACTTTTTTCCAACGTAGAAAAATGAAACTTGGTACATCCATAGGACACCTCAGGGCAAACAGAAAAGTCAATGACAGCCACACCTAAACTTAACAGGAAGTCCGCCATGTTGGGGTGAAGCAGCGCCACTAAAATCGCACTTGCGCAGAAAGATGCAAATCATTGTGTTTTAATCTAAATGGCCCCAAATTTGGTGAGTATCATCTAGACACGTGTGCCAACCAAAGTTGTGACTTTGTTGTTGATATCTTATCGGGTATGGGTGTGGCAAGCCTGTAACGAGGTGGCCATTTTGTGAAAATAAATTGTCTCTTAACTCTCAAACGCCTTCTCGGATCGAGTTGGACCCAAAAAGGCGTTTGTGCACATTCATGACCTGAACACAAAAATATGTAAATAAAAGGGTTATCTTTAGAAATGGCTCTCCAGCGCCCCTACAAACTTATAATGGGACCCAAGAATTTAGTTTGTCATAGAGACATAAAATTTGGTACACATCTCTTATGTCATGACGAGCATAAAAGCCAATGACAACCACCCCTATCTATAAATGTGTTGCCATAGCAACGTCCCAAATATTTGGAAAAAGTCAATGGGAAGTAGAAATTTTTAGTTTGTCGTAGGCAAATGAAACTTGGTACACACATCCAGCATGGGCTTATGAACAAAAGCCAATGGGGACCACACCCTATCACACAGGAAGGCGGCCATTTTGAATTGAAAATGTGAACCGACTTAAAATACACCTCTTTTTAAAAGAACACAGAAAATAGCTGCTTCATTCCACAGACACCAAACTTGGGCAAAATGAGCTAAACACATGTATGTAAAATAGACAAGCGTTTTTCTAGACTTTTTGCTCGAGTTATATTTTTATTATAATTCGGTATATATTTTTTATCATATTTTTTCTGCAAAATGATCCTAAATTTGACCCAGTAAACGTGCAACTAAAAGTCATATTTATTGGTCCCAGACTTCAAGCCCAGCGAAAAATTTATGTATTTGAAGTCCCCGAAAAAAAATACAAAAAATGACTCAGTGGCGACCCTAGAAAAGTCAAAATACATTGGTTCTATGGAAAATGAAAGTAAATTTTTCCAATGTAGAAATACAAAACTTGGTACATCCATAGGACACCTCAGGGCAAACAGAAAAGTTTATTACAGCCATACCGTAAACTCAACAGAAAATCTACTATGTTGGGTGGAATGCGTGACCACCTAAACCGCACCCCTTGTGTCTAAAGGCTTTTCATCTAAACAGCTCTAAATTTGGTGAGTATCATCTAGACACGTGTGCCAAAAAAAGTTATCAATTTGTTTTTGATACATTTGTGGCTGTGGTCGTAATGAGTCTGTGAAGAGGCAACCTTTGGGAAATAAATGCCATTTCCCAATTGCCAGGATCCTTCCTTTAGAGGAGGCCCCTCCAGAGCCACGGCTAGAGTCTTAGAAAACTCCTCAGAATCCTTTTACCGTGAAGTTTACGCTTTAAAGCCTGAGAAATGCACTCCTCCGAGTGCATGTGTCCCCAGTCTCAAGGGAGGCGAGGGCCTTTATCGCCGCTTGCGGCTTTAATTAGGCCCGAGCCGGTGATGACCGGGAGGGCCTATTGTTTTTGCTCGGATTTTTTTTTTTTTTATCTTTCTTCTTCTCCCCATATGATCCTAAATTTGACCCAGTGAACATGAGCGAAAAGTCATTTTTATTGGTCCCAGCCTTCAAGCCCAGCGAAAAATTTATGTATTTGAAGTCCCCGAAAAAAAATTACGAGAAATGACTCAGTGGCGGCCCCTAGAAAAGTCAAAATACATTGGGCCTATGGAAAGTGAAAGTAACTTTTTTCCAACGTAGAAAGATGAAACTTGGTACATCCATAGGACACCTCAGGGCAAACTGAAAAGTCAATGACAGTCACACCCTAAACTCAACAGGAAGTCCGCCATGTGGGTGAAACGCGTGCCACTAAAATCGCACTTGCGCAGAAAGATGCAAATCATTGTGTTTTAATTTAAATGGCCCCAAATTTGGTGAGTATCATCTACACATGTGCCAATCAAAGTTGTGACTTTGTTGTTGATATCTTATCGGGTATGGGTGTGGCAAGCCTGTTATGAGGTGGCCATTTTTGTGAAAATAAAACGTCTCTTAACTCTCAAACGCCTTCTCGGATCGAGTTGGAACCAAAAAGGCGTTTGTGCACATTCATGACCTGAACACAAAAATATGTAAATAAAAGGGTTATCTTTAGAAATGGCTCTCCAGCGCCCTCTACAAACTTATAATGGGACCCAAGAATTTAGTTTGTCATAGAGACATGAAATTTGGTACACACATATCTTATGTCATGACGAGCATAAAAGCCAATGACAACCACCCCCTATCTATAAATGTGTTGCCATAGCAACGTCCCAAATATGTGGAAAAAGTCAATGGGAAGAAAATTTGTTAGTTTGTTGTAGGCGAATGAAACTTGGTACACACATCCACCATGGGCTTATGAACAAAAAAGCCAATGGGGACCACACCCTATCACACACGGGAAGGCGGACATTTTGAATTGAAAATGTGAACCAACTTAAAATACACCTCTTTTTTAAAAGAACACAGAAAATAGCTGCTTCATTCCACAGACACCAAACTTGGGCAAAATGAGCTAAACACATGTATGTAAAATAGACAAGTGTTTTTCCAGACTTTTTTGCTCGAGTTATATTTTTTTTTATTATAATTCGGTATATATTTTTTTATTATAATTTTTCTGCAAAATGATCCTCAATTTGACCCAGTAAACATGGAACTAAAAGTCAATTTTATTGGTCCCAGCCTTTAAGCCCGGCGAAAACTTTATGTATTTGAAGTCGCCGAAAAAAAAATACGAAAAATGACTCAGTGGCGAACCCTAGAAAAGTCAAAATACATTGGGCCTATGGAAAATGAAAGTAAATTTTTCCATTGTAGAAATACAAAACTTGGTACATCCATAGGACACCTCAGGTCAAACAAAAAGGTTTATTACAGCCATACCGTAAAGTCAACAGGAAATCTACTATGTTGGGTGGAATGCGTGACCACCTAAATCTCACCCCTTGTGCTAAAGGCTTTTCATCTAAACAGCTCCAAATTTGGTGAGTATCATCTACACACGTGCCAAAAAAGTTATCAATTTCTTTTTAAAACATTTGTGGCTGTGGTCGTAATGAGTCTGTGAAGAGGCAGCCATTTCTTTGGGAAATAAATGCCATTTCCCAATTGCCAGGATCCTTCCTTCCTTTAGAGGAGGCCCCTCCAGAGCCAAGGCTAGAGTCTTAGAAAACTCCTCAGAATCCTTTGGAACTTATCCTCCGAGTGCATGTGTCTCTCAAGGGAGGCGAGGGCCTTTATCGCCGCTTGCGGCTTTAATTAGGCCCGAGCCGGTGATGGCCGGGAGGGCCTATTGTTTTTGCTCGGATTTTTTTTTTTTTTTTTTTTTATCTTTATTGTGACCAAATGATCCTAAATTTGACCCAGTGAACATGCACAAAAAGTCATTATATTGGTCCCAGACTTCAAGCTCAAAAAATGGTATGTATTTGAAGACGAAAAAAATACGAAAAATGACTCAGTGGCGACCCTACAAAATCAAAATACATTGGGCCTATGGAAAGTGAAAGTAACTTTTTCCAACGTAGAAAAATGAAACTTGGTATATCCATAGGACACCTCAGGGCAAACAGAAAAGTCAATGACAGTCACACCCTAAACTTAACAGGAAGTCCGCCATGTGGGGGTGAAACAGCGTGCCACTAAAATCGCACTTCGCGCAGAAAGATGCAAATCATTGTGTTTTAATCTAAATGGCCCCAAATTTGGTGAGTATCATCTAGACACGTGTGCCAACCAAAGTTGTGACTTTGTTGTTGATATCTTATCGGGTATGGGTGTGGCAAGCCTGTAACGAGGTGGCCATTTTTGTGAAAATAAAACGCCTCTTAACTCTCAAACGCCTTCTCGGATCGAGTTGGACCCAAAAAGCGTTTGTGCACATTCATGACCTGAACACAAAAATATGTAAATAAAAGGGTTATCTTTAGAAATGGCTCTCCAGCGCCCCCTACAAACTTATAATGGACCCAAGAATTTAGTTTGTCATAGAGACATAAAATTTTGTATACACATCTCTTATGTCATGACGAGCATAAAAGCCAATGACAACCACCCCTATCTATAAATGTGTTGCCATAGCAACGTCCCAAAAATGTGAAAAAGTCAATGGGAAGTGAAATTTTTAGTTTGTTGTAGGCAAATAAAACTTGGTACACACATCCACCATGGGCTTATGAACAAAAAAGCCAATGGGGACCACACCCTATCACACACAGGAAGGCGGCCATTTTGAATTGAAAATGTGAACCGACTTAAAATACACCTCTTTTTTAAAAGTACACAGAAAAAAGCTGCTTCATTCCACAGACACCAAACTTGGGCAAAATGAGCTAAACACATGTATGTAAATGAGACAAGTGTTTTTCTAGACTTTTTTGCTCGAGTTATATTTTTTTTAATTATAATTCGGTATATATTTAGGCCCGAGCCGGTGATGACCGGGAGGGCCTATTGTTTTTGCTCGGATTTTTTTTTTTTTTTTTTTTTTTTTAATTTTTAGGCCCGAGCCGGTGATGGCCGGGAGGGCCTATTGTTTTTGCTCGGTTTTTTTTTTTTTTTTTTTTTTTTTAGGCCCGAGCCGGTGATGGCGGGAGGGCCTATTGTTTTTGCTCGGATTTTTTTTTTTTTTTTTTTTTTTTTATCTTTATTGTGACCAAATGATCCTAAATTTGACCCAGTGAACATGCACAAAAAGTCATTTTTATTGGTCCCAGACTTCAAGCTTGGCAAAATGGTATGTTTTGAAGTCAAAAAAAACGAAAAATGACTCAGTGGCGACCCCTACAAAATCAAAATACATTGGGCCTATGGAAAGTGAAAGTAACTTTTTTCCAACGTAGAAAAATGAAACTTGGTATATC
The DNA here is from genome assembly GCA_024416835.2 of Perccottus glenii. Classification (NCBI taxonomy): domain Eukaryota; kingdom Metazoa; phylum Chordata; class Actinopteri; order Gobiiformes; family Odontobutidae; genus Perccottus; species Perccottus glenii. The sequence continues at coordinate 1,427,554 of CM044554.2, forward strand.
CATAGGACACCTCAGGGCAAACAGAAAAGTCACTGACAGTCACACCCTAAACTTAACAGGAAGTCCGCCATGTGGGGTGAAAGCGCTGCCACTAAAATCGCACTTGCGCAGAAAGATGCAAATCATTGTGTTTTAATCTAAATGGCCCCAAATTTGGTGAGTATCATCTAGACACGTGTGCCAACCAAAGTTGTGACTTTGTTGTTGATATCTTATCGGGTATGGGTGTGGCAAGCCTGTAACGAGGTGGCCATTTTTGTGAAAATAAACGTCTCTTAACTCTCAAACGCGGCTTCTCGGATCGAGTTGGACCCAAAAAGGCGTTTGTGCACATTCATGACCTGAACACAAAAATATGTAAATAAAAGGGTTATCTTTAGAAATGGCTCTCCAGCGCCCCTACAAACTTATAATGGGACCCAAGAATTTAGTTTGTCATAGAGACATAAAATTTGGTACACACATCTCTTATGTCATGAGCATAAAAGCCAATGACAACCACCCCTATCTATAAATGTGTTGCCATAGCAACGTCCCAAATATTTGGAAAAAGTCAATGAGAAGTGAAAATTTTAGTTTGTCGTAGGCAAATAAAACTTGGTACACACATCCAGCATGGGCTTATGAACAAAAGCCAATGGGGACCACACCCTATCACACACGGAAGGCGGCCATTTTGAATTGAAACGTGAACCGACTTAAAATACACCTCTTTTTAAAAGTACACAGAAAAAGCTGCTTCATTCCACAGACACCAAACTTGGGCAAAATGAGCTAAACACATGTATGTAAAAGAGACAAGTGTTTTTCTAGACTTTTTTGCTCGAGTTATATTTTTTTTTATTATAATTCGGTATATATTTTTTTATTATAATTTTTCTGCAAAATGATCCTCAATTTAACCCAGTAAACGAACAACTAAAAGTCATTTTTATTGGTCCCAGACTTCAAGCCCGGCAAAAAATTTATGTATTTGAAGTCCCCGAAAAAAAAAATACGAAAAATGACTCAGTGGCGGCCCTAGAAAAGTCAAAATACATTGGGCCTATGGAAAGTGAAAGTAACTTTTTTCCAACGTAGAAAAATGAAACTTGGTACATCCATAGGACACCTCAGGGCAAACAGGAAAGTCAATGACAGCCACACCCTAAACTCAACAGGAAGTCCGCCATGTGGGGTGAAAGGCGCGGCCACTAAAATCGCACCCTTTGCGCAAAAAGATGCAAATCATTGTGTTTTAATCTAAATGGCCCCAAATTTGGTGAGTATCATCTAGACACGTGTGCCAACCAAAGTTGTGACTTTGTTTATGATATCTTATCGGGTATGGGGTGGCAAGCCTGTAACGAGGTGGCCATTTTTATGAAAATAAAATGTCTCTTAACTCTCAAACGCCTTCTCGGATCGAGTTGGAGCCAAAAAGGCATTTGTGCACATTCATGACCTGAACACAAAGATATGTAAATAAAAGGGTTATCTTTAGAAATGGCTCTCCAGCGCCCCCTACAAACTTATAATGGGACCTAAGAATTTAGTTTGTCATAGAGACATGAAATTTGGTACACACATCTCTTATGTCATGACGAGCATAAAAGCCAATGACAACCACCCCCTATCTATAAATGTGTTGCCATAGCAACGTCCCAAAAATGTAGAAAAAGTCAATGGGAAGTGAAGATTTTAGTTTGTTGTAGGCAAATGAAACTTGGTACACACATCCAGCATGGGCTTATGAACAAAAAAGCCAATAGGGACCACACCCTATCACACACGGGAAGGCGGCCATTTTGATTTGAAAATGTGAACCGACTTAGAATACACCTCTTTTTTAAAAGAACACAGACAATAGCTGCTTCATTCCACAGACACCAAACTTGGGCAAAATGAGCTAAACATATGTATGTAAAATAGACAAGTGTTTTTCTAGACTTTTTTGCTCCAGTTATATTTTTTTTATTATAATTTGGTATATATTTTTATTAATTTTTTTCTAAAAAAATATCCTCAATTTGACCCAGTAAACGTGCAACTAAAAGTAATTTTTATTGGTCCTAGACTTCAAGCCCGGCGAAAAATGTATGTATTTGAAGTCCTAAAAAAATATGAAAAATGACTCAGTGGCGACCCTAGAAAAGTCAAAATACATTGGTTCTATGGAAAATGAAAGTAAATTTTTCCAATGTAGAAATACAAAACTTGGTACATCCATAGGACACCTCAGGGCAAACAGAAAAATTATTACAGCCATACCGTAAACTCAACAGAAAATCTACTATGTTGGGTGGAATGCGTGACCACCTAAATCGCACCCCTTCTGTCTAAAGGCTTTTCATCTAAACAGCTCCAAATTTGGTGAGTATCATCTAGACACGTGTGCAAAAAAAGTTATCAATTTGTTTTTTGATACATTTGTTGCTGTGGTCGTAATGAGTCTGTGAAGAGGCAACTATTGGGAAATAAATGACATTTCCCAATTGCCAGGATCCTTCCTTTAGAGGAGGCCCCTCCAGAGCCACGGCTAGAGTCTTAGAAAACTCCTCAGAATCCTTTTACCGTGAAGTTTACCCTTTAAAGCACGAAATGCACTCCTCCGGGTGCATGTGTCCCCGCGGTCTCAAGAGAGGCGAGGGCCTTTATCGCCGCTTGCGGCTTTAATTATTAGGCCCGAGCCGGTGATGACCGGGAGGGCCTATTGTTTTTGCTCGGATTATTTTTCTTAGTTTTTATTCTTCTCCACCTATGATCCTAAATTTGACCCAGTGAACATGCACGAAAAGTCATTTTATTGGTCCCAGACTTCAAGCTCGCGAAAAATTTATGTATTTGAAGTCGCCAAAAAAATACGAAAAATGACTCAGTGGCGACCCTACAAAATCAAAATACATTGGGCCTATGGGAAGTGAAAGTAACTTTTTTCCAACGTAGAAAAATGAAACTTGGTATATCCATAGGACACCTCAGGGCAAACAGAAAAGTCAATGACAGTCACACCCTAAACTTAACAGGAAGTCCGCCATGTGGGGTGAAACGCGGCCACTAAAATCGCAACCCTTGCGCAGAAAGATGCAAATCATTGTGTTTTAATCTAAATGGCCCCAAATTTGGTGAGTATCATCTAGACACGTGTGCCAACCAAAGTTGTGACTTTGTTGTTGATATCTTATCGGGTATGGGTGTGGCAAGCCTGTAACGAGGTGGCCATTTTTGTGAAAATAAACGCCTTAACTCTCAAACGCCTTCTCGGATCGAGTTGGACCCAAAAAGCCGTTTGTGCACATTCATGACCTGAACACAAAAATATGTAAATAAAAGGGTTATCTTTAGAAATGGCTCTCCAGCGCCCCTACAAACTTATAATGGACCCAAGAATTTAGTTTGTCATAGAGACATAAAATTTTGTACACACATCTCTTATGTCATGACGAGCATAAAAGCCAATGACAACCACCCCTATCTATAAATGTGTTGCCATAGCAACGCCCCAAAAATGTGAAAAAGTCAATGGGAAGTGAAATTTTTAGTTTGTTGTAGGCAAATAAAACTTGGTACACACATCCACCATGGGCTTATGAACAAAAAGCCAATGGGGACCACACCCTATCACACACAGGAAGGCGGCCATTTTGAATTGAAAATGTGAACCGACTTAAAATACACCTCTTTTTAAAAGTACACAGAAAAAGCTGCTTCATTCCACAGACACCAAACTTGGGCAAAATGAGCTAAACACATGTATGTAAATGAGACAAGTGTTTTTCTAGACTTTTTGCTCGAGTTATATTTTTTTATTATAATTCGGTATATATTTTTTATTATAATTTTTTCTGTAAAATGATCCTCAATTTAACCCAGTAAACGAACAACTAAAAGTCATTTTTATTGGTCCCAGACTTCAAGCCTGGCAAAAATGTATGTATTTGAAGTCCCCAAAAAAAAATACGAAAAATGACTCAGTGGCGGCCCCTAGAAAAGTCAAAATACATTGGGCCTATGGAAAGTGAAAGTAACTTTTTCCAACGTAGAAAAATGAAACTTGGTATATCCATAGGACACCTCAGGGCAAACAGAAAAGTCAATGACAGTCACACCCTAAACTTAACAGGAAGTCCGCCATGTGGGTGAAAGGCGGCCACTAAATTCGCACTTTGCGCAGAAAGATGCAAATCATTGTGTTTTAATCTAAATGGCCCCAAATTTGGTGAGTATCATCTAGACACATGTGCCAACCAAAGTTGTGACTTTGTTTTGATATCTTATCGGGTATGGGTGTGGCAAGCCTGTAACGAGGTGGCCATTTTTGTGAAAATAAAACGTCTCTTAACTCTCAAACGGCTTCTCGGATCGAGTTGGACCCAAAAAGGCGTTTGTGCACATTCATGACCTGAACACAAAAATATGTAAATAAAAGGGTCATCTTTAGAAATGGCTCTCCAGCGCCCCTACAAACTTATAATGGGACCCAAGAATTTAGTTTGTCATAGAGACATAAAATTTGGTACACACATCTCTTATGTCATGACGAGCATAAAAGCCAATGACAACCACCCCTATCTATAAATGTGTTGCCATAGCAACGTCCCCAAATATTTGGAAAAAGTCAATGGGAAGTGAAAATTTTAGTTTGTCGTAGGCAAATGAAACTTGGTACACATCCACCATGGGCTTATGAACAAAAAGCCAATGGGGACTACACCCTATCACACACAGGAAGGCGGCCATTTTGAATTGAAAATGTGAACCGACTTAAAATACACCTCTTTTTTAAAAGAACTCAGAAAATAGCTGCTTCATTCCACAGACACCAAACTTGGGCAAAATGAGCTAAACACATGTATGTAAAATAGACAAGCGTTTTTCTAGACTTTTTTGCTCGAGTTATATTTTATTTTATTATAATTTGGTATATTTTTTTTTATTATAATTTTTCTGCAAAATGATCCTCAATTTGACCCAGTAAACGTGCAACTAAAAGTCATTTTTATTGGTCCCAGACTTCAAGCCCAGCGAAAAATGTATGTATTTGAAGTCCACGAAAAAAAAATACGAAAAATGACTCAGTGGCGACCCCTAGAAAAGTCAAAATACATTGGGCCTATGGAAAGTGAAAGTAACTTTATTCCAATGTAGAAAAATGAAACTTGGTACATCCATAGGACACCTCAGGGCAAACAGAAAAGTTTATTACAGCCATACCGTAAACTCAACAGAAAATCTACTATGTTGGGTGGAATGCGTGACCACCTAAATTGCACCCCTTGTGTCTAAAGGCTTTCCATCTAAACAGCTCCAAATTTGGTGAGTATCATCTAGACACGTGTGCCAAAAAAAAGTTATCAATTTGTTTTTTGATACATTTGTGGCTGTGGTTGTAATGAGTCTGTGAAGAGGCAGCCATTTCTTTGGGAAATAAATGCCATTTCCCAATTGCCAGGATCCTTCCTTTAGAGGAGGCCCCTCCAGAGCCAAGCCTAGAGTCTTAGAAAACTCCTCAGAATCCTTTGGAATTTGTAACCTTGTACTTTTAGACAGGTTATATTTACATTTTGCCTTTTTAAACAGGGGGTGCAGCGATTCCTGAGTCATCTCAAATCTCCAGCCAGTACTTTGTTTTTCTCGCCTTAGCCCAAGCATAATCTATTATTTTCAAAGGTTCAGACAGCTCCCAGGAAAACCAGGGATTGTGGAGACCTTTAACTCTAAATTACAAGGTGGTGTAGCAGGCCCCAGCAGTAGCATATGCCCGGTTATTTGACATTACCGTGAAGTTTACGCTTTAAAGCACGACATGCGATCCTCCGAGTGCATGTGTCCCCGCGGTCTCAAGAGAGGCGAGGGCCTTTATCGCCGCTTGCGGCTTTAATTATTTATTTTTTTTTTATTTTTATTGTCGACCTAAGATCCTAAATTTGACCCAGTGAACATGAACGAAAAGTCTTTTTTATTGGTCCCAGCCTTCAAGCTCGCGAAAAATTTATGTATTTGAAGTCGCCAAAGAAAAATACGAAAAATGACTCAGTGGCGACCCTACAAAATCAAAATACATTGGGCCTATGGAAAGTGAAAGTAACTTTTTCCAACGTAGAAAATGAAACTTGGTACATCCATAGGACATCTCAGGGCAAACAGAAAAGTCAATGACAGTCACACCCTAAACTTAACAGGAAGTCCGCCATGTGGGGTGAAACGCGCGGCCACTAAAATCGCACTTTGCGCAGAAAGATGCAAATCATTGTGTTTTAATCTAAATGGCCCCAAATTTGGTGAGTATCATCTAGACACGTGTGCCAACCAAAGTTGTGACTTTGTTTATGATATCTTATCGGGTATGGGTGTGGCAAGCCTGTAACGAGGTGGCCATTTTTGTGAAAATAAACGTCTCTTAACTCTCAAACGCCTTCTCGGATCGAGTTGGACCCAAAAAGGCGTTTGTGCACATTCATGACCTGAACACAAAGATATGTAAATAAAAGGGTTATCTTTAGAAATGGCTCTCCAGCGCCCCTACAAACTTATAATGGGACCCAAGAATTTAGTTTGTCATAGAGACATAAAATTTGGTACACACATCTCTTATGTCATGACGAGCATAAAAGCCAATGACAACCACCCCTATCTATAAATGTGTTGCCATAGCAACGTCCCCAAAAATGTGGAAAAAGTCAATGGGAAGTGAAATTTTTAGTTTGTTGTAGGCAAATGAAACTTGGTACACACATCCACCATGGGCTTATGAACAAAAAGCCAATGGGGACCACACCCTATCACACACAGGAAGGCGGCCATTTTGAAATGAAAATGTGAACCGACTTAAAATACACCTCTTTTTTAAAAGTACACAGACAATAGCTGCTTCATTCCACAGACACCAAACTTGGGCAAAATGAGCTAAACACATGTATGTAAAATAGACAAGCGTTTTTCTAGACTTTTTGCTCGAGTTATATTTTTTTTTATTATAATTCGGTATATATTTTTTTATCATATTTTTTCTGCAAAATGATCCTCAATTTAACCCAGTAAACGTACAACTAAAAGTCATTTTTATTGGTCCCAGACTTCAAGCCGCAAAAATTTATGTATTTGAAGTCCCCAAAAAAATATGAAAAATGACTCAGTGGCGACCCTAGAAAAGTCAAAATAATTGGTTCTATGGAAAATGAAAGTAAATTTTTCCAGTGTAGAAATACAAAACTTGGTACATCCATAGGACACCTTAGGGCAAACAGAAAAGTTTATTACAGCCATACCGTAAACTCAACAGAAAATCTACTATGTTGGGTGGAATACATGACCACCTAAATCGACACTTTGTGCTAAAGGGTTTTCATCTAAACAGCTCCAAATTTGCTTTAAAGCACGACATGCAATCCTCCGAATATATGTGTCCCCGCGGTCTCAAGGGAGGCGAGGGCCTTTATCGCCATGCTTTAATTAGGCCCGAGCCGGTGATGACCGGGAGGGCCTATTGTTTTGCTCGGATTTTTTTTTTTTTTTATCTTTATTGTGACCAAATGATCCTAAATTTGACCCAGTGAACATGCACAAAAAGTCATTTTTATTGGTCCCAGACTTCAAGCTCGTCGAAAATGTTATGTTTTTGAAGTCGCCAAAAAAAAAATACGACAAATGACTCAGTGGCGACCCCTACAAAATCAAAATACATTGGGCCTATGGAAAGTGAAAGTAACTTTTTCCAACGTAGAAAAATGAAACTTGGTATATCCATAGGACACCTCAGGGCAAACAGAAAAGTCAATGACAGTCACACCCTAAACTTAACAGGAAGTCCGCCATGTGGGTGAAACGCGCGCCACTAAAATCGCACCGCGCAGAAAGATGCAAATCATTGTGTTTTAATCTAAATGGCCCCAAATTTGGTGAGTATCATCTAGACACGTGTGCCAACCAAAGTTGTGACTTTGTTGTTGATATCTTATCGGGTATGGGTGTGGCAAGCCTGTAACGAGGTGGCCATTTTTGTGAAAATAAAACGTCTATTAACTCTCAAACGCCTTCTCGGATCGAGTTGGACCCAAAAAGGCGTTTGTGCACATTCATGACCTGAACACAAAAATATGTAAATAAAAGGGTTATCTTTAGAAATGGCTCTCCAGCGCCCCTACAAACTTATAATGGGAACCTAAGAACTTAGTTTGTCATAGAGACATAAAATTTGGTACACACATCTCTTATGTCATGACAAGCATAAAAGCCAATGACAATCACCATCTATCTATAAATGTGTTGCCATAGCAACGTCCCAAATATGTCAAAAAAGTCAATGGGAAGTGAAAATTTTAGTTTGTCGTAGGCAAATGAAACTTGGTACACACATCCAGTATGGGCTTATGAACAAAAAAAGCCAATGGGGACCACACCCTATCACACACAGGAAGGCGGCCATTTTGAATAGAAAATGTGAACTGACTTAGAATACACCTCTTTTTTAAAAGAACACAGAAAATAGCTGCTTCATTCCACAGACACCAAACTTGGGCAAAATGAGCTAAACACATGTATGTAAAATAGACAGGCGTTTTTCTAGACTTTTTTGCTCGTGTTATATTTTATTTTATTATAATTTGGTATATATTTTTTATAATAATTTTCTGCAAAATGATCCTCAATTTGACCCAGTAAACGTGTAACTAAAAGTCATTTTTATTGGTCCCAGACTTCAAGCCCGCAAAAATGTATGTATTTGAAGTCCCCAAAAAAATATGAAAATGACTCAGTGGCGACCCCTAGAAAAGTCAAAATACATTGGTTCTATGGAAAATGAAAGTATATTTTTCCAATGTAGAAATACAAAACTTGGTACATCCATAGGACACCTCAGGGCAAACAGAAAAGTTTATTACAGCCATACCGTAAACTCAACAGAAAATCTACTATGTTGGGTGAAATGCGTGACCACCTAAATCTCACCCCTTATGTCTAAAGGCTTTTCATCTAAACAGCTCCAAATTTGGTGAGTATCATCTAGACACGTGTGAAAAAAGTTATCAATTTGTTTTTGATACATTTGTGGCTGTGGTCAATGAGTCTGTGAAGAGGCAACCTTTGGGAAATAAATGCCATTTCCCAATTGCCAGGATCCTTCCTTTGGAGGAGGCCCCTCCAGAGCCACGGCTAGAGTCTTAGAAAACTCCTCAGAATCCTTTTTACCGTGAAGTTTACGCTTTAAAGCACGAAATGCACTCCTCCGAGTGCATGTGTCCCCGCAGTCTCAAGGGAGGCGAGGGCCTTTATCGCCGCTTGCGGCTTTAATTTATTATTACTTTTGTCAGAATAAAGTTTTTTTCTGTGACCATTGTGAGTTTTTCTTTCATTGACCGAAGGGTACCAACATTTTTGTCCGTGTGTGTATCTGTACTTTAACTCAAGTACTTGGTTTGTGTACTTCGTCCACCACTGCAGATTATAATATGGGATCAAATGTGTGAAATGTGTTAAGATTAGCCTACTATGTTGTTAGCTAACAGTATTGTATTTAGGTACATAACAAAGTACTGTGTTAGCTAACAGTAGCTAACAGTATTGCTAGCCAACACGCTCACGGACGCACGCACGGACACACACACACACACAAACACACTTTGTACCTGACCTAGCTATGATTTATAGTTTTCTGTGCATTTCAAACATTGTCATTTCTAATGTTTTTTTTTTTATTTATCTAAAGTAACATGGCTGCTAGGAGGCCAGCTAGGATCCCTGTGGGGGGATCAAATGACCCTGGATGGATGGGATGAAGAGCCCAGCAGAGGCATTGATTCAGAATCTAACATCTCATGATGTGGAGGACCCGGACTATTGAAAAAAAGGTTTAAGTAAAAGCATCTGGACTTGGTTTTCAAGGTGAAGACGTTTCGTCTCTAATTCCAAGAGACTTTGTTAATTCTGAGATCAACTGTAAGAGAGCTGAGCTTATATCTCTAGAGGGAGGAGTTTCCCCTGAAACCAAACCTGATGGACCAGGCTGTTCTGGTCTCATGGTTGTTGGCTCTGAAATTAGAGACTTTTCACCTTGAAAACCGAGTCCAGATGCTTTTTTTTCAACCTTTTTTTCCATCTGGTTGTACCTCTTGGATACTGGTTTTCTTATTGCACCTCTCTTGGCCTCTGTTGGAGCCATTCTGTGCATTGGGATTGGTTGCAGCTGTGTTCTGCCACAACACTACTTAAGACATGGGATAATTAGTGCAGGTGTGGCGCACAGCGAGGTGCATGGTTTTTGACCGTGAGACACGGCGTGTAACATGGAGACTGACTTGTGTTAAGTTTATTTTAGAAATGTTTCATTTTTCGTTATATTAATAAATGGATTGGCATATCCGAGTTTAAGTTCAGACTTATGAAAGTTTATTATTTTCACCGTATTTAATTATTTAAACCACAAGGGAACAGCACGTCGAAACCACGCGTGCAAAACAACTTAAAATGTGCGCCAACAGCCTCTTTTAGTTGGCTCACTTCTCTCCGTGCCTCCTTTTAGCTTAAGCCTTCGTTTACATGGTGGGTATTGTTTCTTATGGCTCAGATACAACACACTCGCACTCACTGTAGGGATCGCACTCAATGCTGCCATTGGCTCCCCTCTGACCTCTCGTCCTGGCTCGCCCTTGCCGTATCATTTGTGTTGTATCTCGTCAATCTCAAGTTGTGATAGGAGCTGCCGCTTGTGGATGTTGGAACACTGAGCTACTAGTTGCTTCGATGTAAGCCTGGATTGTGGGTTTCGTAGTAACCATTCATCCCACATTCTCTTCATGTAACCCCTCTGACTAGGGTTACTGGAGTAGTAGCATTCCAACAGAGCCTTGTTATCGCATCTCGCCCATCTCCGTCTTGTTCTTGTTCCAGTAGCACATTTGTCATGAAGGTACTCTGATTCCCCAGCACCTGACGCAGAGCTTGTTTGGCCGGTCGACGTCTGATCCGGTAGCAAACTTTCAACACATGTTTGAGCTGTCCAAAGGATGACTTTGGACCTAGGGAATCTGAGAACCCAACATGAGTCCTGTCCAGGCTCCAGTGACCAAAAGTAAGTGCACCCTTAAGACCACAGCGGCGGCGTCTAGCTTTTGAGATCAGGTACCCTTCCTGTTTGCCCTGTTTTGGTTTTTAGTTTAATGTTAGATCAATATCCCAGTGCTCCTTTATTTGGTAATCATATGTGAAGTTATGCATCATTTACTCAAGATTTTGTGTGTTACTATTGTCTCCCAATAATTATTACTTGGTTAATCATTTTATCATATTCAATAAATCATATTTAATTTTAGGCCATATTTTGGGTGTTTCTTCATTTATTTTTAGCGTTCCAACATATGTTCAAGTGCTCATTTCCTTCAGATATTTCCCTTGTTTGAATAGGCTAATAGCATTCCTGAGCTAACTGTAAATAAATAAGCTTAGTTAGTGGAAAGCAAAGTAAAACGTGGATAAATTAAACTCAAGTGCATGTCTGTTTCTTTCAGCCAATCACAACCTTCCACCTCCTCTCTCTACCAATCATCACTCAACAGTTCAAATTAGAACGCTCCCTCTCTTCTGCTATTCAGCTGTTTAAGCTATGTGCAGCAACCCTCCTCCACCTTTTCACCCCCATAACAGCAGAATCACCTATCACTCAGGACTAATTATCAGCAGCACTCATTTTCCTTTTCCATCACCACCAGTGTCTCGGCTCTGGGGGAGATCTTGCATAATAAAGCCACTCTATCCTCCTCCATCAGCACATTGCACAACGTCTCTCCCTGAAACCAATGTTTCAAACAGGGCTGCAACATGCCCGCCTTCCCTTTGACAAAATTATCATAATAGATCAACTTCAACCAAATAAACCAATTTTAACTAAATATTTGTGTGTGTATAACTTACAGGAATAAAGAAAAAGAAATACTAAACAAACAAAACCCCAGGATATTTATATCCATCAATGTTTAGTTGAATTGGCAGAAACATTACAAATTAAATTAAAGCCGCAAGCGGCGATAAAGGCCCTCGCCTCCCTTGAGACCGCGGGGACACATGTACTCGGAGGATTGCATTTCGTGCTTTAAAGCGTAAACTTCACGGTAATGTCAAATAACCGGGCCTGTGATACTGCTGGGGCCTGCTACACCACCTTGTAATTTAGAGTTAAAGGTCTCCACAATCCCTGGTTTTCCTGGGAGCTGTCTGAACCTTTGAAAATAATAGATTATGCTTGGGCTAAGGCGAGAAAAACAAAGTACTGGCTGGAGATTTGAGATGACTCAGGAATCGCTGCACCCCCCTGTTTAAAAAGGCAAAATGTAAATATAACCTGTCTAAAAGTACAAGGTTACAAGTTCCAAAGGATTCTGAGGAGTTTTCTAAGACTCTAGCCGTGGCTCTGGAGGGGCCTCCTCTAAAGGAAGGATCCTGGCAATTGGGAAATGGCATTTATTTCCCAAAGAATTGGCTGCCTCTTCACAGACTCATTACGACAACAGCCACAAATGTATCAAAAAACAAATTGATAACTTTTTTGGCACACGTGTCTAGATGATACTCACCAAATTTGGAGCTGTTTAGATGAAAAGCCTTTAGACACAAGGGGTGCAATTTAGGTGGTCACGCATTCCACCCAACATAGTAGATTTCGTGTTTAGTTTACAGTATGGCTGTAATAAACTTTTCTGTTTGCCCTGAGGTGCCCTATGGATGTACCAAGTTTCGTATTTCTACGTTGGAAAAAAGTTACTTTCACTTTCCATAGGCCCAATGTATTTTGACTTTTCTAGGGGCCGCCACTGAGTCATTTTTCGTATTTTTTTTTCGGGGACTTCAAATACATACATTTTTTGCCGGGCTTGAAGTCTGGGAGCAATAAAATTTACTTTTAGTTCCACGTTTACTGGGTCAAATTGAGGATCATTTTGCAGAAAAAATATGATAAAAAAATATACCAAATTATAATAAAAAAATATATAACTCGAGCAAAAAAGTCTAGAAAAACGCTTGTCTATTTTACATACATGTGTTTAGCTCATTTTGCCCAAGTTTGGTGTCTGTGGAATGAAGCAGCTATTGTCTGTGTACTTTTAAAAAAGAGGTGTATTTTAAGTCGGTTCACATTTTCAATTCAAAATGGCCGCCTTCCCGTGTGTGATAGGGTGTGGTCCCCATTGGCTTTTTTGTTCATAAGCCCATACTGGATGTGTGTACCAAGTTTCATTTGCCTACAACAAACTAAAAATTTCACTTCCCATTGACTTTTTCCACATTTTTGGGACGTTGCTATGGCAACATATTTATAGATAGGGGGTGGTTGTCATTGGCTTTTATGCTCGTCATGACATAAGAGATGTGTGTACCAAATTTTATGTCTCTATGACAAACTAAATTCTTGGGTCCCATTATAAGTTTGTAGGGGGCGCTAGAGAGCCATTTCTAAAGATAACCCTTTTATTTACATATCTTTGTGTTCAGGTCATGAATGTGCACAAACGCCTTTTGGGTCCAACTCGATCCGAGAAGGCGTTTGAGAGTTAAGAGACGCTTTATTTTCATAAAAATGGCCACCTCGTTACAGGCTTGCCACACCCATACCCGATAAGATATCATAAACAAAGTCACAACTTTGGTTGGCACACGTGTCTAGATGATACTCACCAAATTTGGGTCCATTTAGATTAAAACACAATGATTTGCATCTTTTTGCGCAAGGGGTGCGATTTTAGTGGCCATGCGTTTCACCCCACATGGCGGACTTCCTGTTGAGTTTAGAGTGTGGCTGTCATTGACTTTTCTGTTTGCCCTGAGGTGTCCTATGGATGTACCAAGTTTCATTTTTCTACATTGGAATAAAGTTACTTTCACTTTCCATAGGCCCGATGTATTTTGACTTTTCTAGGGGTCGCCACTGAGTCATTTTTCGTATTTTTTTTTCGGGGACTTCAAATACATAAATTTTTCGCTGGGCTTGAAATCTGGGACCAATAAAAATGACTTTTAGTTGTACGTTTACTGGGTTAAATTGAGGATCATTTTGCAGAAAAATATGATAAAAAATATATACCGAATTATAATAAAAAATATATAACTCGAGCAAAAAAGTCTAGAAAAACGCTTGTCTATTTTACATACATGTGTTTAGCTCATTTTGCCCAAGTTTGGTGTCTGTGGAATGAAGCAGCTATTGTCTGTGTACTTTTAAAAAGAGGTGTATTTTAAGTCGGTTCACATTTTCAATTCAAAATGGCCGCCTTCCTGTGTGTGATAGGGTGTGGTCCCCATTGGCTTTTTGTTCATAAGCCCATGGTGGATGTGTGTACCAAGTTTCATTTGCCTACAACAAACTAAAAATTTCACTTCCCATTGACTTTTCCACATTTTTGGGACGTTGCTATGGCAACACATTTATAGATAGGGGTGGTTGTCATTGGCTTTATGCTCGTCATGACATAAGAGATGTGTGTACCAAATTTTATGTCTCTATGACAAACTAAATTCTTGGGTCCCATTATAAGTTTGTAGGGGGCGCTGGAGAGCCATTTCTAAAGATAACCCTTTTATTTACATATTTTTGTGTTCAGGTCATGAATGTGCACAAACGCCTTTTTGGGTCCAACTCGATCCGAGAAGGCGTTTGAGAGTTAAGAGACGTTTTATTTTCACAAAAATGGCCACCTCGTTACAGGCTTGCCACACCCATACCCGATAAGATAACATAAACAAAGTCACAACTTTGGTTGGCACATGTGTCTAGATGATACTCACCAAATTTGGGGCCATTTAGATTAAAACACAATGATTTGCATCTTTCTGCAAGGTGTGCGATTTTAGTGGCCGCGCATTTCACCCCACATGGCGGACTTCCTGTTGAGTTTAGGGTGTGGCTGTCATAGACTTTTCTGTTTGCCCTGAGGTGTTCTATGGATGTACCAAGTTTCATTTTTTTACGTTGCAAAAAAGTTACTTTCACTTTCCATAGGCCCAATGTATTCTGACTTTTCTAGGGGTCGCCACTGAGTCATTTTTCGTAATTTTTTTTCGGGGACTTCAAATACATACAATTTTCATGAGCTTGAAGTCTGGGACCAATAAAATGACTTTTCGTGCATGTTCACTGGGTCAAATTTAGGATCATTTTGCAGAAAAAGAAAGAGAAAAAAAAAAAAAATCCGAGCAAAAACAATAGGCCCTCCCGGCCATCACCGGCTCGGGCCTAATGACAGGGACAGTTTATTAACAAATGGGACAAAGTGACTGACCTCAGCCCACTTTGTTACAGGCAGGGTGGTGCAGTTAGAAAGAAAATTGGAAAAGTAAAATGAGGTGTGTGGCGTGTTTATATATTGGGAAACACTACTAATTGTGTTACATTTGTTAACAGTCCCATGAAGTAAATTTTATTCATTTAATGATCAACAGGTTATGTGAACATGCAAATAAAATTAGCAATGACTACCACTAAATGTACTAAATGAAATTGAGTCTGGTAACTTCAAAAGCATTACATTCCTTGTATGTGCAGAGACAATGAAGGAACACTGGAAGTGTGGTGCATGTTTTCTAATGAGCAGCAGAGCTGTGGTGCAGGGGTGATGCTGACCCCCAGTGACCACGTGTCACTTGCTTTTATCGCTGCCTTTAAAGAAACCGTGTACTCCCTGGAGACATGTCCTTACACTGCAGCTACACATCAAGCCCTAGCACTGTCCTGTTTTCTGTGCAGCAAACTTGGTCCCCACACGTCATAGAAAACCTGGAATACAGCTGGCCAGGTTATAGTAATGATAAAACTTGAAATAGGTTAGTTTAATTTCAAGCATGTCATCGCCATTATTATCTTGCAGAAGTCCTGGAAAGTGTTTAATCTCTATTACTGTCAAGGGCATAGATTTGATGTGTACATTGGTAGGGACAGTACAGGCTGTGGTTTTATCCACAAAGCCAGGAAAAGATGACTACATGACTATGAGTACAGTTCTGTGTTTCAGAATCAGAATCAGAAAAAAAAAAAAGGAGTCTACGGTGGTGATGGGGCAGTCTGTCAGGGCGAGGGGGGGGGCAGGTGGGCTGTGACTTTTCTGAAGTCCACAATCATCTCCACTGTCTTCTGGGCGTTGAGCTCCAGGTTGTTGCCACTGCACCAGAACACCAGCCGGTCCACCTCCCTCCTGTAGGCAGACTCATCGTCGTCCGAGATGAGCCCAATGAGGGTGGTGTCATCTACAAACTTAATCAGTTTGACGGAATCGTGGCTGAAGGTGCAGCAGTTGGTGTACAGGGAGAAGAGAAGAGAAGAAAGTACACAGCCCCGTGGAGCTCCTGTGCTGATGGTGAGAGTGTTCAAGACATTCTTTCCCAGCCGCACGCACGGCCTACGGTCCGTCAGGAAGTCAGTGATCCACCTGCAGGTGGAGTCAGGCACGTTGAGCTGGGAGAGCTTGTCCTGGAGCAGAGCAGGGAGGATGGTGTTGAACGCAGAGCTGAAGTCCACAAACAGGATCCCGGTGTAGGTTCCCGGGGAGTCCAGGTGCTGCAGGATGAAGTGGAGGGCCAGGTTGATGGCGTCGTCTACAGATCTGTTGGCTCTGTAGGCAAACTGCAGGGGGTCCAGGAGGGAGGAGGTGATGGACTTGAGGTGGGACAAAACCAGGTCCTTATCTGACTTCATGACTACAGATGTCAGCGCCACTGGCCTGTAGTCATTACGTCCTGTGATCCGGGGCTTCTTGGGGACAGGGACGATGGTGGAGGACTGAAGCAGGCTGGGAGCTGGCAAGACTCCAGAGAGGTGTTAAAAATGTCTGTGAAGACAGGAGTCAGCTCATCAGGGGGGCGGGGGAGAAACCGTCTGGACCAGGTGCTTTGCGGATGTTTTGTCTCCTGAACTGCTTCCACACGTCCTGTTCCAGAACTGAAAGGGCAGTGGGGGAGGGGTAGTTGACCAGGTTGGGGCTGGCTGAAGTGTCCACTGTAGTGATTGGGGTGGGGGAGGGTTGTGAAGTTTGAAACCGTGCATAATGTGAGTTGAGCTGATCAGCCAGTTTCTGATCGTCAGCAGCGCGGGGGGCTCTAGGCCTGTAGTTTGTAAGAAGCTGGAGCCCCCTCCACACAGAAGCAGAGTCGTTAACTTAGATCTAGCTCTTGACACCTCCCTGCTAAATCCATACTTTGCCCGCCTGTAGCTGCCACAATCTCCAACTCTATGGGCTGCTTCCTTTTGCTGCCTTAGCTGTCTCAGTTTGGGTGTGAACCAGGGTTTGTCATTATTAAAAGTCACTTTGGTGCGTGTTGGTATAATGCTGTCCTCACAGTATCGAATGTATGATGTTACAGTGTCTGTGTACTCATCCAAACTATCTGTGGCAGCTCTAAACACCTCCCAGTCAGTAGTGTCCAAACACGTGCGTAGTTCCTCTACTGCCTCGCTGGTCCACCTCTTGGTAGTCCTCACTACAGGTTTGGAGAGCTTCAGCCTCTGTCTGTATGTGGGGATCAGGTGAACCATGGCGTGATCTGAAGAGCCCAGGGTAGCGCGGGCCACGGCGTGAAAGGCGTTACTGACAGTAGTGTAACAATGATCCAGTGTGTTCTGCTCTCTGGTTGGGCATTTAATAAACTGTCTGTACTTTGGTAGTTCGTGGCTCTTGTTAAAATCCCCAAGAATAATAAGCAATGAGTCCAGAAAGGTCCGCTCCACACTCAGTACCTGGTCTGTGAGTGCGCGCTGTGCCTCCTGCACGTTGGCGCTCGGTGGAATGTAAACAGCGGCCAGAATGAATGAGGCAAACCTCTCGTGGAGAGTAGAATGGTTTGCAGTTAATGAAGAGAAATTCCAGAGCAGGAAAGCACTGCTCTCCTACATTTACATTTACATTTATTCAGCTAAATGAATAAATGTAAATGTAGAAAGCAGTGCTTGGAGATCACTGTTACATCGAAGCACCAGGCGATGTTGATAAAGAAACAGACTCCTCCACCCTTTGTTTTTCCCCAGGAGAGATCCCTTTGTCTGTCGGCGTGGAGGAGCTGAAATCCCTCCAGGTGAAGCGCGCAGTCCGGGATGGACTTGCTGAGCCATGTCTTCGTGAAGCACAAAACAGAAGATGAAGAAAAGAATCTGTTTCTTTATGTGCCGTTTGGGCCACTGCGGTGAGCTAAACCAAATAAATCTTTTTCCACAAGAATAGTTTTACCCCTGGAATTTCTAATTCAGAAATGACTCCATGAAGTCTGTGTTTACAGTGGTGCCTTCGCACAGGATCAACTACGTCTGTGATGTACTCAGTTTGGCTGGCTTTATCTCAGGATATGACATCACGACATCACACTGGTGGTTTAGAAGAAAAACAGCCACGCACACCTGAAAGTCTGCACCAAAGTCCAAATGAAGAACTCACAAATACACAGTAGCCAGTTCGTTTGGTAACGTTGACACTGTGTTTACTGTCATCATGCAGCCACCAGTTCGATGGCTTTACTCTGGTGAAGGTGTCTCTCCAGTGGCTCATTTTACATTTAAACAGGAAAAATACAGTAATCAGACTGCAGAGACATGTATAACTACTAATAACAAAAGAGAAACTTAAGCACTAACACTACATAATTAACACTACACTTAATTGTCGATAATTCACCTATCACTCACTCATTTGATAAAAATAGATGTCTGTGGTTTGAAAATACATTTCACGTACTGCTGCAGCTGAGGAGCTAATGAGTTTTGAAATTGAACAGTATATTTTAAAAATGCTGCTCTTTTTTTAGTAATTTAGTTTGAAGAAAAAAACATGTTGCCTAAAGCTCAGATTAGCTGGGACAGGCTTTAGCCCCTCTGAAGGGAATAAGCAGCGGAATAATAATCAATAGAAAAGTTAGCATGCATGTCTCCAGCATCCATACGCAAAGTTACGCCCCTGATTACTGTGTTTGTTTATCATGAGCCAGAGATGGAGTTCCATAAAAGCAATAAAGATAAATCATTCTGCATGCACACAAACACACACAGCTCATGGGACCAGACTTTACTGTAGTGTGAAGTTTCTGGGTATTTCATGGTAGTGCATCACAGGGAGACTGAAACAGAGGTGGCCACAACAAACATTATATAGGCCTGACTGAGCTTTCTAAACAATGTGCCATAGGAGTTGAGCCCAGACACACTCCTGCAGCCTCCACAGTCAGCTTTGCTCATTGTGCGGCCATAGCGGCACTTCAACACAGGACAGTCACTGGTGAGGACTTAACTTCTTTCACTTCATAGAATTCTGTAAAAATAGGACAAATATTTAAAATGAGTTAAACTGACCTGTTACTATGGTCTAAAGGAGGTACAATGGTATAATTGTTATTTTCCATAAGTCCTTCCCCTTGGTTCTACAGCAATTAGAGGTTTATGCATGCGCCGACCACAAAGACAATCACAGATATGTTGTGTGATCAGCTGTCAATCAACAAGCTGCCCCTGCCTCAGGTGTGCGATACCGCTAGATGGTATCAATCCGATACCAAGTAAATACAGGCCCAGGATTGCAGATACTAATACTTTTAAATAATTAAGCTTAAATAGTTAAGGCATCATCAATCTTGATCAATCTAAATCAGAATCAATTTTGAAGTGTTTTTGTGATTTGCCTTTTGGATTATTAATCAGTTAAAATCCAGGTCAGAATATAAGTAAATAGAAACTACTTCATTATCATATGTTCAGACACAACACAAAGTAATCACTTGAGAACAAATGAAAAATCGTTTTGTTAGTGTTTACTACAACTACAAAAATAATTAAAGCTGCAAGCGGCGATAAAGGCCCTCGCCTCCCTTGAGACCGCGGGGACACATGCACTCGGAGGATTGCATTTCGTGCTTTAAAGCGTAAACTTCACGTTAATGTCAAATAACCGGGCCTGTGCTACTGCTGGGGCCTGCTACACCACCTTGTAATTTAGAGTTAAAGGTCTCCACAATCCCTGGTTTTCCTGGGAGCTGTCTGAACCTTTGAAAATAATAGATTATGCTTGGGCTAAGGCGAGAAAAACAAAGTACTGGCTGGAGATTTGAGATGACTCAGGAATCGCTGCACCCCCCTGTTTAAAAAGGCAAAATGTAAATATAACTTGTCTAAAAGTACAAGTTTACAAGTTCCAAAGGATTCTGAGGAGTTTTCTAAGACTCTAGCCTTGGCTCTGGAGGGGCCTCCTCCAAAGGAAGGATCCTGGATTTTTTGGCACACGTGTCTAGATGATACTCACCAAATTTGGAGCTGTTTAGATGAAAAGCCTTTAGACACAAGGGGTGCGATTTAGGTGGTCACGCATTCCACCCAACATAGTAGATTTCCTGTTGAGTTTACGGTATGGCTGTAATAAACTTTTCTGTTTGCCCTGAGGTGTCCTATGGATGTACCAAGTTTTGTATTTCTACATTGAAAAAAAATTACTTTCATTTTCCATAGGCCCAATGTATTTTGACTTTTCTAGGGGTCGCCACTGAGTCATTTTACAGATTTTTTTTTCGGGGACTTCAAATACATAATTTTTTCACCGGGGCTTGAAGTCTGGGACCAATAAAAATGACTTTTAGTTGCACGTTTACTGGGTCAAATTGATGAGGATCATTTTACAGAAAAATTATAATAAAAAAATATAACTCGAGCAAAAACGACAAGAAAAACGCCTGTCTATTTTACACATATGTGTTTAGCTCATTTTGCCCAAGTTTGGTGTCTGTGGAATGAAGCAGCTATTTTTTGTTGTTTTTTAAAAAAGAGGTGTATTTTAAGTCGGTTCACATTTTCAATTCAAAATGGCCGCCTTCCCGTGTGTGATAGGGTGTGGTCCCCATTGGCTTTTTTGTTCATAAGCCCATACTGGATGTGTGTACCAAGTTTCATTTGCCTACGACAAACTAAAATTTTCACTTCCCATTGACTTTTTCGACATATTTGTGACGTTGCTATGGCAACACATTTATAGATAGGGGGTGGTTGTCATTGGCTTTTATGCTCCTCATGACATAAGAGATGTGTGTACCAAATTTCATGTCTCTATGACAAACTAAATTCTTGGGTCCCATTATAAGTTTGTAGGGGGCGCTGGAGAGCCATTTCTAAAGATAACCCTTTTATTTACATATTTTTGTGTTCAGGTCATGAATGTGCACAAACGCCTTTTTGGGTCCAACTCGATCTGAGAAGGCGTTTGAGAGTTAAGAGACGTTTTATTTTCATAAAAATGGCCACCTCGTTACAGGCTTGCCACACCCATACCCGATAAGATATCAACAACAAAGTCACAACTTTGGTTGGCACACGTGTCTAGATGATACTCACCAAATTTGGGGCCATTTAGATTAAAACACAATGATTTGCATCTTTTTGTGCAAGGGGTGCGATTTTAGTGGCCGCGCGTTTCACCCCACATGGCGGACATCCTGTTGAGTTTAGGGTGTGACTGTCATAGACTTTTATGTTTGCCCTGAGGTGTCCTATGGATATACCAAGTTTCATTTTTCTACGTTGGAAAAAACTTACTTTCACTTTCCATAGGCCCAATGTATTTTGACTTTTGTAGGGGTCGCCACTGAGTCATTTTTTGTATTTTTTTTTCGGGGACTTCAAATACATAAATTTTTCGCCGAGCTTGAAGTCTGGGACCAATAAAAATGACTTTTCGTGCATGTTCACTGGATCAAATTTAGGATCATTTTGCAGAAAAAAATAATAAATAAATAAAATAATCCGAGCAAAAACAATAGGCCCTCCCAGTCATCACCGGCTCCGGCCTAAAAAAAATATATATATATATCCGAGCAAAAACAATAGGCCCTCCCGGTCATCACCGGCTCGGGCCTAAAAAATAACTTTCACAAACTTAAACTTTTACACAGTGCAATGGAGGAGATAAAGGCCTTTCCCTCTGGAGAAAGGTGAACGCTGCGGCCATCTTGCCACGTGTCATCCGCACGCGACGGAGCTCTGAAGGACCTTTGGATCTCATGCTGCAAGGGCCGGATACCGATCACGACCGCAAGAGTAAGTCCGCACGTGACACAAAAGCTTGGCGTCATAAAATGTACTCTGTCCAAAACTCTAGCCCCTAAGCCGTCATCTCCTTCCCCCGTTAAAAGTCCCTTAGTAAGGTTTGATAATATAGATTAAAATAGCCAAACATTCCTGGTTTCACATATCTTCCCTGCAAATGTTTATCTCTGTGTATCCCTCATTGTGTTCAACCCTTATTGTGTGTTAATGCTTTCCCGGTGTTCCCATCATATTATTCATCATTGTTCATTTGTATAATTTTTAATAAAACCCCATAAAAGACATTAATGTTTCTCTGTTTATATTAAGTTATATTCGAAAACCAGAAGAATTCTCTTCCTTTAGATTAATGAGACTAGATTAAATCTAACAGTTTCTTTGGACCTGTCCAAAACCAAAGTGGTGCCCCTTTTTAATTAGAAATAAATTTTAATAAATTAAAATCAAAGTTAATTATTAAAATTTATATTAATATCAATCTGATATATTTATGCAAGAAGTTGCTACATGTGCTCTGTTTTTGGCCAAAATCCAGGCCTCTAGTTTAAAATTATTTTGCTTATAACTTAGAGGGCGGGTCTTACACCTGTCAATCACTACAAGTACAAAGCTGAACAGGGTTTGTATATGTTTGCATATACTGTATATACACTCCTACATGCTTTTGTAAAGGGCGTGCCCACATAAGTCACATTCACGTACAACATTTATGTACAACAACTGTTCAAGTACAAGTAATTCTATTGCCTCGCTAAAAGAAGTTCCTTTCAATTATTATTATTATATCAATTTTATATAGCGCTTTTCCGGGAACGCAAAGATGCTTTACATATCAATTATTCATTTACTCCACAGTCACACACTGGTGGTGCTAAGCTACATCTGTAGCCACAGCTGCCCTGGGGCAGACTGACAGAGACGTGGCAGCCATTCCGCGCCTACGGCCTCTCCGACCAACACCATCAACATTCTTACACATTCATACGAGGCAAGGTGGGTTAAGTGTCTTGCCCAAGGACACAACAACAGTATGAACTAGGGATGCTCATTTTGATTAATTTTCCCGACCGACAACCGCCGCTCCTTAATCGATTATTAACCGTTAACTGATACGATTATAATATTGAAGTGGCATTAACGGCTTAGTGTACAACCGTGACGTAAACACGCTACAAAAGAAAGCCTGCGTTGTGCTTGCACCTCGTCATGCAAACCCCAACAATATATATACCAAATTAAAGCTTAAAGTCTCATCTTTTAGACGATATAAACCGTTTTAACACGTTACAACCACAGTGCCGACACCAAAGCCTTTTTTACAGACAAGCACAAAGATTGAGTTTGGACTTGTCTTACCTTTGACGGGTCTCTTGGACTGAAACAGCAACAAATCCACATAAGCTTGGTGTCTTTCTGTCCGTAAAGGTCCAGTGAATAATATCCAGTAAAATAATTAGGTCCACAAGACATGTTATATCCTCCAAGGCTCAAAAACTGCAGAGAAGTATTTCCAACTTGAAAACTGCTGCGACATTTTTTGTCATTTCTATTGATAATAAAAGCCATAAGTCCTTTCGAGACCGCAAAAAAAGCTACTAAAATGCTAACAGGAAGTGTTAGCCTTTGATTGACACCTTTTTCAGCCAACTCTGACGGGTTTTGACATGGTCGGGACCTGGATATGCACCAATGGCCGCACAGACATCTTCAGGCATGTGTCACGTGGGGTTGCGCGTGCCGACGCGCTCCGTGAGTTAATAAATATAAGCTATATAGTAGGCTATTTTATTTTTAAACCATGCAGCAAACAAAAAAACGTTTTAAACCGTTTAGCTGATAGTATTAATCGGTCAAAATATTTACTTTAGGTTAACGGTTAAACGGTCAATATGAGCATCCCTAGTATGAACTGTGGGGAGAGCAGGAATCAAACCTCCGACCTTCCTTTTGAAAGACGACCGCTCTACCACTGAGCCACTGCCGCCCCACAATTGACGCTTGAACAAACAAATTGGCAGCAAAACAATTAGAATCTCCAAAACCAAATTTAAAATTTCTATGAAGGCCAGGAAGACGTATAACCGGGGGTTTTCCACATCCTGGTATGAAATACTTGCTAGCTGGCTGCGACGTCACCAACACTGTGTACTGCTATCCGTGCATTTTGTTTCATCCTGGAGTTGGCGGTACAACAGACATAGAGTGTATGTTAGCGGTCATCAGGGACAGGGAACATATACAGTAACAGTGGAGGTCAAGTCTGCCAAATTTGTCACCATCCAAACCGACAAAACAATTGAAATTTCTAGACAAACCCAGCTGGTGCTTGTACTAAGGTACATAGACGGGAACAATGCTGTGCAGGAAGGTTTTTTTTTGAATTTACACAAATCTAGTTGAGGTATCTATTATTATAAGAGGTTCATTTTTTTTTTTTTATTGCAGTAATAATTTACAAATTACACTCTTCATAAGCTCTATTAAAATAGGTTTGGTGTCTGTAAAGTTTATTTCACACTTTAAAACACAAATTAAATTTACAGGTCATCATTATTGTTGTCATTGTGAATTTGAATTAATCTAGAACTAATAAAAAACTAATATATAAAAATGTTTGTGTAGTGCCCAGAATAAGATGAAATCCAGGTTACTTATTAGAAAACAAGCTACAGAGTTGAGTTGCGTGGCTGTAATTTTCTGCTCCATCATGAATTTTAAAAAGTGAGTTTCCAAACTAAGATTAGATCAGAATAGTGGGAAATACAGATTTGGTGAATGAATGTCAGCTCTGGCCCTGCTTTAATTTTATGCTCTAGTACATTTCAGTTACATCATCACACATCAACATGAAAGAGTGTGAAAGAGGAGGAAGAGAGTGAAAAACATGCTTTTGATCAAGCGTAGCCTTGACTTGTGTCCTGAAATTCAACTGAAAGCTGTCATAACTTGCATTAATAATTAATTTAGCATTCAGGAAATAGCAAACTAAGTTTTACCACTGACTTCACTGATAGTGAACTCTTATACCTCATACGTACGTTATATACTGCCCTTTGATAGGAGGGACTCTCCTGTGTACTGTGCAGCTTTGGATTTTTTTAGAAGATGTAGATGTGCATAATGGGCAAATTATATGCTATAGTTAAACATTAATTGAATTACTGCACTTATAATGTAAATGTAACAAAATTCACCATAATGTAGTAAGACTAGGCCTATTTCCTGCAAAAAGACGGTCCCATCTAGGAGTGATGAAAAGGTTTAAAGCAAAAACCTCTGTACTCAGTTTTCAAGGTGAAGACATTTTGTTTCTTATTCCAAGAGACTTCAGTTCTCTTGGAATCAGTTCTAAGAATTAATAAAGTCTCTTGGATTTAGAGAAAAAATGTCTTTACCTTAAAAATTGAGGTCCTTATATTCAATTTATGTTAATTTACTGGTCGGTATATAGTAACAAAAATCTTATTGAGTCTGCAGCGTCCTGCCTAGACACTGAGTGGAGAGACGCTCCCCTGCTTGCTCATGCCAGCTTTACTTTTCTTTTTAGTTATCTCCACATTTAAGCCAATAATTTTATGCAACTTTTTACATTGCTTTTTACTGGATTATTATGTTTTTACTTATTTTTACTTTATAAACAACACGTTGGACCTGCTGAGCGACTGGAGCTTTGGTGCCTATTTTTCAACATGTCTGGGGTAAAAAAACTACAAATTCTGCCAAAATTGTTCCAAAATTGTTGGAAATATCAACAGGAAATCAGTGTGCTATGTAGCGTACGAGGGTATGTTTGTATAAACATATGGACGATTAATTTTAATAATTAATTTTGATATTAATATTAATTCATTAAAATTAATTTCTGATTAAAAGGGGCACCACCCTGGTCCACAGGTCCAGAGAAACTGTTTAATCTAGTCTCATTAATCTTAAAGGAAAAGAATTCTTCTTGTTTTTGAACATTTCTTAATATAAACAGAGAAACATTAATGTCTTTTATGGGATTTTATTAAAAATTACACAAATCTATAATGGTAAATAACATTGGAACAGGTAAAGGGATTGACAAGACACAGGAATGAACACAGGAATAAATACAGGGATAAATATTTGCTTAGAGATGGTTTGTGAACCAAAGGAATGTTTAGACATGTTAATCTAAATGATAAAATTTAACAAAGTGACTTTTAACGGAGAAGGGAATGGAGATTTTGGGCAGAGGACATTTAACGACACCAAGGCTCTTGTGTCACGTGCGGACTTACTCTGTAGTCAGCGGGGCTGGCTCGATTAGGTGGGTCGCTATCAGCGGTCCGAGCGTCCTGAATGTTCTCCAGAAAGTTCGTCGCTTACTGATGAAGCGTTCCACACCAAGGATGCCGCCGCGTGCACGTCTCGTCCAGAGGGTTTGCAGTCCAGAGAGAGAGAACAACGTTCTGTTGCTCTCCAAGCTAGCAGGCCTCGATCTCTGTGTACCGTGTAAAAGTTTGTGTAAGTTATTGCAATGTCCATGAAAGAGTTCTTAGCTGTTGCTGTGCTGGTTAAAAACTTGCTTCTGCACGCGCTCTTTTGGGAAGAGCAGACACTTTAGCAGGCACGGTCTTTAGAACAAAGGAAAGTTTACTCGGGCTAACACGAGGCTCGAAGCTTTGGC
Organism: Perccottus glenii; assembly: GCA_024416835.2. NCBI lineage: Eukaryota > Metazoa > Chordata > Actinopteri > Gobiiformes > Odontobutidae > Perccottus > Perccottus glenii. Next base: position 1,454,232 of record CM044554.2, read on the forward strand.
CATGGTTGCCGAGACGGGGCGGTCCCCGCAGGGAGCGGACTGTCCGTAGACGCAGGGTCCGAGGAAACAGGAAGCCAAGAGAGGGATTTTTGGCTAGCAGCCAGCTTTTATCACCTTTGAGTCGGGGGCGCTCTTCCGGCGGAAGAGGAAGTCGCTTGGGAACATTTAAACTGAGTTAAACTAAAGTTTTAAAAACATTCCTTTTGTTTCACCCTATTCTCATAACACATACCAAACATTTGTACTTGTAGGATTATACAAAGAAAAGTAGAGTATTATGAAAATGTAGAATATTGTTGAAACATTCATTACATTTCATTAAAACAAAACGGAAACCATAAACTGGGGTAGGGAGTTATTTGGTCACAACTCCGTGTCCTGGAAAAGAACAGTATAAACAACACAATATCAAAAATACATTTTCCTTTGATGCAATAATTACGAAATTGTCTTTTGATGATTGGATAGAGTCATTCGTCCATTTGACCACCAGGGGGTGGTGTTTTGACCATTGTAGAAGTCTGTTTTCAAAGACACTTTGGTCGTCCTTTTATCTGAAAGAAAACAGTGTTAACCCAGTCCTCTTCCAGTTTTTAGATACAAGCTTGTCTCTGAAGGCCTCTGGCAATGATAGAAAAGACAGGACAGTTAATCCGTGGGGATTCCGAGGGCTGATCTGCTACAGCTACAAACAAAAATTTTTGCTTTGGAATCTGAAAGAGGATTTCAGGAGACAATCCCGATCACACAATGTGGTGTCCTGCTCAAACGGACTTGAAACTTGCAGTGTTCAATGTCAGGTCTTTGGGAAACAAATCTTTTTTAATTAATGATTTTATAACTTCAAATAAGCTTGATTTTATGTTTTTAACAGAAACATGGTTAGACAGCAGGACTGGAAACACGGTCCTTATTGAATCCACCCCATCGAATTTCACATTTTTATCCAAAATACGGGGAAACAAAAAGGTTGGTGGTGTATGTGCCTTTCTTAGGGATAATATTCTTATCCAGAAGCTATCACTTGGAGAGTTTTCATCATTTGAGTATGTGTCATTCAAAATGGAGTTGAGGTTTTCTCCATCTATTTTATATGTAGTTCTTTACAAACCACCCCAACAATGTCATGATTTTATTAATGAGTTTACTGAAATGCTTTCGGTTATTTGCACAGAATTTGAACAAATAGTCATATCTGGTGATTTTAATGTGCATGTGGATAATGTTTATGACAGAAATGCCAAAGAACTTTCTACTATTCTTGATACTTTTGGTCTTTGTCAGCATGTTAATGAGCCGACCCATAACAGAGGTCACACTCTGGACCTGGTCATTACTAAAGGTGTTCATATTTCAGATGTCACTGTGATTGATGTTGCTCTATCTGATCATTCTTGTGTCTTTTTTCATCTGTCCATAATTCCAAAAGTTGCTGTTGGACCTACTGTTGTAAAAAGAGATACATTAACGATAACACCAGGACACAGTTTATGGAGGCAATCAGGTTTGAAAATGCCTCATCAGGTCAAGTTGATGATTTGTTGAATTGTTATACTTCAGGTGTTTTAAATGTTATGAACACCATTGCTCCTGTTAAGGTTAAAGTGATCAGGACGAGGCAGAAGGCTTCATGGAGCAATGCTCACTCTGTCAGGGCACAGAAAAGGGAATGCCGAAAAGCCGAAAGAAAATGGCGTAAATTGAAACTCTTAATTCATTATGAGGTATACAAAGAAAATCTGCATGTTTTCAATCAAACTTTGCAAAAAGAAAGAGAAATATTCTTCTCAGAGATCATGAACAACAATAGTAACAACCTGCGTGTCCTGTTTGCTACAGTGAACAGATTAACAAACCCTCCAGCTCCATTTCCTCCAGAATTAGTTTCCACTAAATGCAATGAGTTTGCATTGTTTTTCAACGACAAGGTTCAAGACATTAAACATGCGATACAGTCCAAAGGGCATAAAACAACACTGCAGCCACCTAGGAGACACTTGGTTGGTTTAACACATTTTACACAAATTAATGACAGAACAATTGAAAAAACTGTCTCCAGCCTGAGTTCATCCACCTGCTGCCTCGATGTTTTACCCACTAGATTTCTAAAATCAGTACTAAGCAGCTTGTTACCACAACTCACTGATATAGTCAATAATTCCTTACAGTCTGGAACATTTCCAAGGGCCTTAAAAACTGCTGTCATTAAGCCTCTCCTAAAGAAGAGCAGTCTTGATGCTACAGTGCTCAACAACTATCGCCCATATCAAACCTGCCATTTTAGGAAAGTCATCGAAAGAGTTGTATATCAGCAACTTAATGACTTTCTATTACTTAACAACTGCTTTGATCCTTTTCAGTCAGGATTCAGGCCCCATCACAGACTGAGACTGCACTTATCAAAGTCACAAATGACATCCGTATGAACACTGACGCAGGCAAAGTCTCTGTCTTAGTTCTGTTGGACTTGAGTGCTGCGTTTGATACAGTGGACCATGGAATCCTGACACAAAGATTAGAAGAATGGATAGGTATCACTGGAACTGCCCTTAAATGGTTTCAGTCCTATCTTGAAGACAGGAAGTACTTTGTTTCGGTTGGTAACTGTGTGTCAGACCAAATGGCCCTGACATGTGGGGTTCCACAGGGGTCTATCTTGGGACCTCTATTATTCAATCTCTACATGCTTCCTTTAGGCCAGTTAATACGCAGCTGTGGCGTATCCTACCATAATTATGCAGATGACACTCAGATTTACATTTCACTCACAGCAGATGAAAATGGACCAATCCATTCACTGTGTCACTGCATCGAACAGATTAATGTGTGGATGCAAAATAATTTTCTCCAACTGAACAGAAACAAGACTGAACTAATCATCTTTGGGCCACAGAAACAAAGAGAAAGTGTCAGCAGTCACCTCGAGTCTCTTTCTCTAAAATCTAAAAATCAGGTTAGAAATCTAGGGGTCATCATGGACTCAGACTTGAATTTCCACAGTCACATTAAGTCAATTACATCATCTGCATTTTATCACCTTAAAAACATTTCCAGAGTCAAATGGATGCTGTCTCAACCAGACTTAGAGAAACTTATCCATGCTTTTATCTCCAGCAGGTTAGATTACTGAACGGCATGCTCACTGGTCTCTCAAAACGAGGGTTAAGACAGCTGCAGCTTATTCAGAACGCGGCTGCTCGGGTTTTCACCAAAACCAGGAAGTACAACCACATTACGCCAGTTTTAAAATCTCTGCACTGGCTTCCTGTTGCTCAGAGAATAGACTTTAAAACAGCACTGCTGGTTTACAAGTCTCTTAATGGTTTAGCACCAGAATATATCTCTGACATGCTAGTTCCTTATGAACCTCCTCGGACTCTGAGAACATCTGGGACAGGCCTTCTGCTCGTGCCCAGAGTTAGAACTAAACAGGGTGAAGCAGCGTTTAAGTTTCATGCAGCAAAAATCTGGAACAGCCTCAACTTTAACAATGTTCAAGGGGAGTGTTAAAAACCTTTCTCTTTAGCGCCACCTACACTACAACCTAAAGTGTTTTTATCTGCACTCTTCTTTTAAAATGTTTTTATTTTTCCTATGTTTCTTAACCCTTTAAAGCCCTGCCATTCAGACGTTTACAGCTTGTCATAAAAAAAGAGATTTTCTCTTGTTTTATTTTTCTAAAACATAACAATAAATTTAAATCACATTGTTACATCATGACTGAATTTTTTTTTTTTATAACACAATGTGCTAAATATGCATTTTATCTTTTAAAGTTGGAGTACACAGCACAGTAACAGTAACTGTGTTAAATGTTTCTAAATCTTGTAAATTGTCTTTTATTCCTGTAAAGCACTTTGAGTTACCCAGTGTATGAATTGTGCTATATATTGCCTTAAACTAAATTCATTGTATTTCAGGGTATGGTGGGAAGGAGTACTGCAATGTAGTGACATCAATGACCTCAGTGAGTTACCCTCACGTAATGTTACGGATTAACGATTTATGCTCTCAACTCCCTTCACAGACTCTCCGAAAGTGTTTGTTCAACCAAAGAAGCAGTGAAGAAGATCTGATTAACACACATATGCTAATCCTTAACAGATGTCCAGTTGTTTTTACTAAGGATAGGAAACCAGGAGTAAAGTTAATTAAAGCCGCAAGCGGCGATAAAGGCCCTCGCCTCCCTTGAGACCGCGGGGACACATGCACTCGGAGGATTTCATTTCATGCTTTAAAGCGTAAACTTCACGGTAATGTCAAATAAGCGGGCCTGTGCTACTGCTTGGGCCTGCTACACCACCTTGTAACCTAACTTTAGAGTTAAAGGTCTCCACAATCTCTGGTTTTCCTGGGAGCTGTCTGAACCTTTGGAAATAATAGATTATGCTTGGGCTAAGGCGAGAAAAACAAAGTACTGGCTGGAGAGTTGAGATGACTCAGGAATCGCTGCACCCCCCTGTTTAAAAAGACAAAATGTAAATATAACTTGTCTAAAAGTACAAGGTTACAAGTTCCAAATGATTCTGAGGAGTTTTCTAAGACTCTAGCCTTGGCTCTGGAGGGGCCTCCTCTAAAGGAAGGATCCTGGCAATTGGGAAATGGCATTTATTTCCCAAAGAAATGGCTGCCTCTTCACAGACTCATTACGACCACAGCCACAAATCTATCAAAAACAAATTGATAACTTTTTTGGCACACGTGTCTAGATGATACTCACCAAATTTGGAGCTGTTTAGATGAAAAGCCTTTAGACACAAGGGGTGCAATTTAGGTGGTCACGCATACACCCAACATAGTAGATTTCCTGTTGAGTTTACGATATGGCTGTAATACATTTTTCTGTTCGCCCTGAGGTGTCCTATGGATGTACCAAGTTTCATTTTTCTAGTTTGGAAAAAGTTACTTTCACTTTCCATAGGCCCAATGTATTTTGACTTTTGTAGGGGTCGCCACTGAGTCATTTTTCATATTTTTTTGGCGACTTCAAATACATAAATTTTTCACGAGCTTGAAGTCTGGGACCAATAAAAATGACTTTTAGTTGCACGTTTACTGGGTCAAATTGAGGATCATTTTGCAGAAAAATTATAATAAAATAAATATACCAAATTATAATAAAATAAAATATAACTCGAGCAAAAAGTCTAGAAAAACACTTGTCTCTTTTACATACATGTGTTTAGCTCATTTTGCCCAAGTTTGGTGTCTGTGGAATGAAGCAGCTATTTTCTTTTAAAGTTCTTTTAAAAAAGAGGTGTATTTTAAGTCGGTTCACATTTTCAATTCAAAATGGCCGCCTTCCCGTGTGTGATAGGGTGTGGTCCCCATTGGCTTTTTGTTCATAAGCCCATGCTGGATGTGTGTACCAAGTTTCATTTGCCTACGACAAACTAAAATTTTCACTTCCCATTGACTTTTTCCAAATATTTGGGACGTTGCTATGGCAACACATTTATAGATAGGGGGTGGTTGTCATTGGCTTTTATGCTCGTCATGACATAAGAGATGTGTGTACCAAATTTTATGTCTCTATGACAAACTAAATTCTTGGGTCCCATTATAAGTTTGTAGGGGCGCTGGAGAGCCATTTCTAAAGATAACCCTTTTATTTACATATTTTGTGTTCAGGTCATGAATGTGCACAAACGCCTTTTGGGTCCAACTCGATCCGAGAAGCCGTTTGAGAGTTAAGAGACGTTTTATTTTCACAAAAATGGCCACCTCGTTACAGGCTTGCCACACCCATACCCGATAAGATATCAACAACAAAGTCACAACTTTGGTTGGCACATGTGTCTAGATGATACTCACCAAATTTGGGGCCATTTAGATTAAAACACAATGATTTGCATCTTTCTGCGCAAGTGCGATTTTAGTGGCGCGCGTTTCACCCCACATGGCGGACTTCCTGTTAAGTTTAGGGTGTGACTGTCATTGACTTTTCTGTTCGCCCTGAGGTGTCCTATGGATGTACCAAGTTTCATTTTTCTACGTTGGAAAAAAGTTACTTTCACTTTCCATAGGCCCAATGTATTTTGACTTTTGTCGGGTCGCCACTGAGTCATTTTTTGTATTTTTTTTTCGGCGACTTCAAATACATAAAGTTTTCGCTGGGCTTAAAGTCTGGGACCAATAAAAATTACTTTTAGCTGCACGTTTACTGGGTCAAATTGAGGATCATTTTGCAGAAAAATTATAATAAAAAAATATATAACAAATTATAATAAATTAAAGCAAGCGGCGATAAAGGCCCTCGCCTCCCTTGAGACCAGGACACATATATTCGGAGGATTGCATGTCGTGCTTTAAAGCAAATTTGGAGCTGTTTAGATGAAAACCCTTTAGCACAAAGTGGACGATTTAGGTGGTCATGTATTCCACCCAACATTTTCTGTTGAGAAGGATCCTGGCAATTGGGAAATGGCATTTATTTCCCAATAGTTGCCTCTTCACAGACTCATTACGACCACAGCCACAAATCTATCAAAAAACAAATTGATAACTTTTTTTTGCACACGTGTCTAGATGATACTCACCAAATTTGGAGCTGTTTAGATGAAAAGCCTTTAGACACAAGGGGTGCAATTTAGGTGGTCACGCATACACCCAACATAGTAGATTTCCTGTTGAGTTTACGATATGGCTGTAATACATTTTTCTGTTTGCCCTGAGGTGTCCTATGGATGTACCAAGTTTCATTTTTCTACGTTGGAAAAAGTTACTTTCACTTTCCATAGGCCCAATGTATTTTGACTTTTTGTAGGGGTCGCCACTGAGTCATTTTTCATATTTTTTTTTCGGCGACTTCAAATACATACATTTTTCGCCGAGCTTGAAGTCTGGGACCAATAAAAATGACTTTTAGTTGTTGGTTTACTGGGTCAAATTGAGGATCATTTTGCAGAAAAATTATAATAAAAAAATATACCAAATTATAATAAAATAAAATATAACTCGAGCAAAAAGTCTAGAAAAACGCTTGTCTATTTTACATACATGTGTTTAGCTCATTTTGCCCAAGTTTGGTGTCTGTGGAATGAAGCAGCTATTTTCTGAGTTCTTTAAAAAGAGGTGTATTTTAAGTCGGTTCACATTTTCAATTCAAAATGGCCGCCTTCCCGTGTGTGATAGGGTGTGGTCCCCATTGGCTTTTTGTTCATAAGCCCATGCTGGATGTGTGTACCAAGTTTCATTTGCCTACGACAAACTAAAATTTTCACTTCCCATTGACTTTTTCCAAATATTTGGGGCGTTGCTATGGCAACACATTTATAGATAGGGGTGGTTGTCATTGGCTTTTATGCTCGTCATGACATAAGAGATGTGTGTACCAAATTTTATGTCTCTATGACAAACTAAATTCTTGGGTCCCATTATAAGTTTGTAGGGGCGCTGAGAGCCATTTCTAAAGATAACCCTTTATTTACATATCTTTGTGTTCAGGTCATGAATGTGCACAAACGCCTTTTTGGGTCCGACTCGATCTGAGAAGGCGTTTGAGAGTTAAGAGACGTTTATTTTCACAAAAATGGCCACCTCGTTACAGGCTTGCCACACCCATACCCGATAAGATATCAACAACAAAGTCACAACTTTGGTTGGCACATGTGTCTAGATGATACTCACCAAATTTGGGGCCATTTAGATTAAAACACAATGATTTGCATCTTTCTGCGCAAAGTGCGATTTTAGTGGCCATGCTTTCACCCCACATGGCGGACTTCCTGTTAAGTTTAGGGTGTGACTGTCATTGACTTTTCTGTTTGCCCTGAGGTGTCCTATGGATATACCAAGTTTCATTTTCTACGTTGGAAAAAGTTACTTTCACTTTCCATAGGCCCAATGTATTTTGACTTTTCTAGGGGTCGCCACTGAGTCATTTTTTTATTTTTTTCGGGACTTCAAATACATAAATTTTTCGCTGGGCTTGAAATCTGGGACCAATAAAAATGACTTTTAGTTGTACGTTTCCTGGGTTAAATTGAGGATCATTTTGCAGAAAAATATGATAAAAAATATATACCGAATTATAATTAAAAAAATATAACTCGAGCAAAAAGTCTAGAAAAACGCTTGTCTCTTTTACATACATATGTTTAGCTCATTTTGCCCAAGTTTGGTGTCTGTGGAATGAAGCAGCTATTGTCTGTGTACTTTTAAAAAGAGGTGTATTTTAAGTCGGTTCACATTTTCAATTCAAAATGGCCGCCTTCCGTGTGTGATAGGGTGTGGTCCCCATTGGCTTTTTGTTCATAAGCCCATGGTGGATATGTGTACCAAGTTTCATTTGCCTACAACAAACTAAAAATTTTACTTCCCATTGACTTTTTCACATTTTTGGGGACGTTGCTATGGCAACACATTTATAGATAGGGGGTGGTTGTCATTGGCTTTTATGCTCGTCATGACATAAGAGATGTGTGTACCAAATTTTATGTCTCTATGACAAACTAAATTCTTGGGTCCATTATAAGTTTGTAGGGGGCGCTGGAGAGCCATTTCTAAAGATAACCCTTTTATTTACATATCTTTGTGTTCAGGTCATGAATGTGCACAAACGCCTTTGGGTCCAACTCGATCCGAGAAGGCGTTTGAGAGTTAAGAGACGTTTTATTTTCACAAAAATGGCCACCTCGTTACAGGCTTGCCACACCCATACCCAATAAGATATCAAAAACAAAGTCAGAACTTTGGTTGGCACACGTGTCTAGATGATACTCACCAAATTTGGGGCCATTTAGATTAAAACACAATGATTTGCATCTTTCTGCGCAAAGTGCGATTTTAGTGGCATGCGTTTCACCCCACATGGCGGACTTCCTGTTAAGTTTAGGGTGTGACTGTCATTGACTTTTCTGTTTGCCCTGAGGTGTCCTATGGATATACCAAGTTTCATTTTTCTACGTTGGAAAAAAGTTACTTTCACTTTCCATAGGCCCAATGTATTTTGATTTTGTAGGGGTCGCCACTGAGTCATTTTTCGTATTTTTTTAGCGACTTCAAATACATCAATTTTTCGCCGAGCTTGAATTCTGGGACCAATAAAATGACTTTTCGTGCATGTTCACTGGGTCAAATTTAGGATCATCGGGTCGGAAGAAAAAAAAAAAAAAAAAAAAATCCGAGCAAAAATAATAGGCCCTCCCGGTCATCACCGGCTCGGGCCTAATTAAAGCCGCGGCGATAAAGGCCCTCGCCTCCCTTGAGACCCATGGGGACACATATATTCGGAGGATTGCATGTCGTGCTTTAAAGCAAATTTGGAGCTGTTTAGATGAAAACCCTTTAGCACAAAGTGGACGATTTAGGTGGTCATGTATTCCACCCAACATTTTCTGTTGAGAAGGATCCTGGCAATTGGGAAATGGCATTTATTTCCCAATAGTTGCCTCTTCACAGACTCATTACGACCACAGCCACAAATCTATCAAAACAAATTGATAACTTTTTTTGCACACGTGTCTAGATGATACTCACCAAATTTGGAGCTGTTTAGATGAAAAGCCTTTAGACACAAGGGGTGCAATTTAGGTGGTCACGCATACACCCAACATAGTAGATTTCTGTTGAGTTTACGATATGGCTGTAATACATTTTTCTGTTTGCCCTGAGGTGTCCTATGGATGTACCAAGTTTCATTTTTCTACGTTGGAAAAAGTTACTTTCACTTTCCATAGGCCCAATGTATTTTGGCTTTTGTAGGGGTCGCCACTGAGTCATTTTTCATATTTTTTTTCCGGCGACTTCAAATACATACATTTTTCGCCGAGCTTGAAGTCTGGGACCAATAAAAATGACTTTTAGTTGCACGTTTACTGGGTCAAATTGAGGATCATTTTGCAGAAAAATTATAATAAAAAAATATACCAAATTATAATAAAATAAAATATAACTCGAGCAAAAAGTCTAGAAAAACGCTTGTCTATTTTACATACATGTGTTTAGCTCATTTTGCCCAAGTTTGGTGTCTGTGGAATGAAGCAGCTATTTTCTGAGTTCTTTTAAAAAGAGGTGTATTTTAAGTCGGTTCACATTTTCAATTCAAAATGGCCGCCTTCCGTGTGTGATAGGGTGTGGTCCCCATTGGCTTTTTGTTCATAAGCCCATGCTGGATGTGTGTACCAAGTTTCATTTGCCTACGACAAACTAAAATTTTTACTTCCCATTGACTTTTTCCAAATATTTGGGACGTTGCTATGGCAACACATTTATAGATAGGGGTGGTTGTCATTGGCTTTTATGCTCGTCATGACATAAGAGATGTGTGTACCAAATTTTATGTCTCTATGACAAACTAAATTCTTGGGTCCATTATAAGTTTGTAGGGGCGCTGGAGAGCCATTTCTAAAGATAACCCTTTTATTTACATATCTTTGTGTTCAGGTCATGAATGTGCACAAACGCCTTTTGGGTCCAACTCGATCTGAGAGAAGGCGTTTGAGAGTTAAGAGACGTTTTATTTTCACAAAAATGGCCACCTCGTTACAGGCTTGCCACACCCATACCCGATAAGATATCAACAACAAAGTCACAACTTTGGTTGGCACATGTGTCTAGATGATACTCACCAAATTTGGGGCCATTTAGATTAAAACACAATGATTTGCATCTTTCTGCGCAAGTGCGAATTTAGTGGCCGCGTTTCACCCCACATGGCGGACTTCCTGTTAAGTTTAGGGTGTGACTGTCATTGACTTTTCTGTTTGCCCTGAGGTGTCCTATGGATATACCAAGTTTCATTTTTCTACGTTGGAAAAAAGTTACTTTCACTTTCCATAGGCCCAATGTATTTTGACTTTTCTAGGGGTCGCCACTGAGTCATTTTTTTATTTTTTTCGGGACTTCAAATACATAAATTTTTCGCTGGGCTTGAAATCTGGGACCAATAAAAATGACTTTTAGTTGTACGTTTACTGGGTTAAATTGAGGATCATTTTGCAGAAAAATATGATAAAAAATATATACGAATTATAATTAAAAAAATATAACTCGAGCAAAAAAGTCTAGAAAAACGCTTGTCTCTTTTACATACATATGTTTAGCTCATTTTGCCCAAGTTTGGTGTCTGTGGAATGAAGCAGCTATTGTCTGTGTACTTTTAAAAAAGAGGTGTATTTTAAGTCGGACCAAATTTTCAATTCAAAATGGCCGCCTTCCGTGTGTGATAGGGTGTGGTCCCCATTGGCTTTTTGTTCATAAGCCCATGGTGGATATGTGTACCAAGTTTCATTTGCCTACAACAAACTAAAAATTTTACTTCCCATTGACTTTTTTCACATTTTTGGGACGTTGCTATGGCAACACATTTATAGATAGGGTGGTTGTCATTGGCTTTTATGCTCGTCATGACATAAGAGATGTGTGTACCAAATTTTATGTCTCTATGACAAACTAAATTCTTGGGTCCATTATAAGTTTGTAGGGGGCGCTGGAGAGCCATTTCTAAAGATAACCCTTTTATTTACATATCTTTTGTTCAGGTCATGAATGTGCACAAACGCCTTTTTGGGTCCAACTCGATCCGAGAAGGCGTTTGAGAGTTAAGAGACGTTTATTTTCACAAAAATGGCCACCTCGTTACAGGCTTGCCACACCCATACCCGATAAGATATCAAAAACAAAGTCACAACTTTGGTTGGCACACGTGTCTAGATGATACTCACCAAATTTGGGGCCATTTAGATTAAAACACAATGATTTGCATCTTTCTGCGCAAAGTGCGATTTTAGTGGCGCAGTTTCACCCCACATGGCGGACTTCCTGTTAAGTTTAGGGTGTGACTGTCATTGACTTTTCTGTTTGCCCTGAGGTGTCCTATGGATATACCAAGTTTCATTTTTCTACGTTGGAAAAAGTTACTTTCACTTTCCATAGGCCCAATGTATTTTGATTTTGTAGGGTCGCCACTGAGTCATTTTTCGTATTTTTTTGGCGACTTCAAATACATAAATTTTTCGCCGAGCTTGAAGTCTGGGACCAATAAAATTACTTTTCGTGCATGTTCACTGGGTCAAATTTAGGATCATCGGGTCGGAAGAAAAAAAAAAAAAAAAAAAAATCCGAGCAAAAACAATAGGCCCTCCCGGTCATCACCGGCTGGGCCTAAAAACTGAAACAAAATAATAGGCCCTCCCGGTCATCACCGGCTCGGGCCTAATTAACAGCCTTGTGTTGCCCCACTTCAAGGACAGATAGAGGGGCTTTCTCCGACAAACCAGACTTTCTGGCTCCAGCCAGGACACATATAACAATTTGAAATACGGTTTTCTTACAGGATCCAGAGTTATAATGAGATACAATTATTTTTTTCATCCCCCATCCAGCTTGCAGTGTCAATAAAGTGAAATGAATATATGTTTCCATGATGTGCTTAAAAATGTATTTTCTATGTATGAATCCTACGATGCAAAGCGATGTGGATTTATATGTGTTTAAAATTTTATGTTACTTTGTGGAGACCAAAAAGGAACATTTTGACAAACTTAGCTTCAATCAAAGCCACACACCCATTTGGGACCATGGCCGTGTTGAAACACGGCTCTTTTCGGCCAGTACAAAAAGTTGTGCGCGCCGGGAAATCTCTCTCTTCTGCCCTCTCGTCATCTTCTGATCTTTGTCTGCAGGACAATATATTTCGTCCTATCCTGTTACTTAGCATTAGCTTACTCTTCATTTTTCTAGCCACATGGCATACACTCTGTGCCAAAACGTAATTTTTTTTTTAAAGTCTACGCGTATTGATTATTTTTGTGAAACTATCTTTTGACGTCACTTCCGTGCGAGGAAGACATTTTTGTAGTTTGTACCAAGACATACTCCTGCTTATAGAAATTTTGGACTGAACCAAATCTCGTAAAGCAAGTTTTAAGCCAGAGAAAACAGCTTTCGAGACACCTTTCAGTGATCAAATTTTGTTTAAAAGACTTTCCCCTCACCCGCTGGGTAGAGGCCTGCCTTACACTCAAAGACAGTAACAGAACGCCTTCTCTTCCCTGCCACGGAGCTTCACAGCCCCTTTGGGATCAGCGTACCCGTGCCGCCATCTAAGATTACAGAGGCTTATTTGGTGTGTGATCATTTCTGTAGATATATGTCCTGCAGCAGTTGAACCCCCCTCAGTCTGTCCTCCTCACTGACAGCTCCAGCTCCTGCTCTCCTCCTTCTTCAGTCACTGTCTGAGGTCTCCTCCACAGGAGCTTGAAACTCTCCTGAGTCCTGAGGAAAAAAAACAAAAAATAAATAAATTACATACATTATAAAAGTTCACTAACTTTAGCCGTTATCCTACTGAGTTACGTGAGTTGTTGATGTAGCTGCTCAGCTAACATTAGCTATTTCAGACAAAAGTTACATGCAGTCGATGATATATCATACAAAGTTAGCGTTAGCTCTAACTGCTGTATTGTGTTGAACAACGCTTTATAAAACATGCCATTTTCAAACATTAGTTGCTCTCTTCTCTTCCATGTCTCAGGAGTTCTCTTTACTGCTGTCTCAGCACTCGAGAGTCAAATATAGTTTACCCTTAATAAAGTCTGTCAAACAATAAACCTGCAGAAGTGTAACTTTTCTTACCTTTTCTGTAAATGTTGAAGTCCTGTGAACATCTGGAGCTGTCTGTTACTCCGTTTACCCAGACGTGCACGTAAGAGCACACGCCAGCGAGAGCCAGCAGGACAGTGACTGTAGTTCTCCTAACAGCCACTGGTGTCAGTAACTGTTAGTTTTTTTTTCTGAAAGTTACGCATATTACCTTTAAGGTGGCCACCTAGACATAAGCCCCCACCACCTTGACTGTTGTCTTACATAAAGGCTATGTTATGTTACATCTTACATCAAAGTGTTTTTTAAGGAATGTGTGGTGTATAAATGAAATTTAGCTTGTTTAGCTACAGTCAATCACAGAAACACTTACTAGATTAGATTAGATTAGATTCAACTTTATTGTCATTACACAAGTACAGGTACAAGGCAACGAAATGCAGTTTAGGTCTAACCAGAAGTGCAATAGCAGCAAGTGCAGGATATATACAATGGTTGCATACGTGCAGGATATGGAGATGTACAGGATTTACAGGTAATATGTACAATGAATATAAATATGGTCATTACTATAACAGGTGAGTGTGTGCCATAATATAATTACAGGTGTCTCTTTCTATAAACAGCATTTACAGGTGAATATGTACTATAAATGTAAATGTAATATACAGATGTCTCCAACTATAAACAGAATTTTACAGGTAGATGTACACAATTGTATGTTAGCTTAAGGTAAGCAGTAGATTTAAGGTAGTGCAATGAGCATGGACAGTGCAAATAAGTATGATGCGAAATGTAAACAGTTGGTACTGTATGAACAGTTGGTAGCTAAGGTGCAGTAGTGCAAGGGTAGTGGGATGGTGGGGGGGGTAGAAGAGTCTATGAGGGTAGTGGGATGGTGGGGGGTGGGAGGTGTTGAAGCTGCCATCTTAACAAAGGGTAGAAAGCCGGTTAAACATGACGGAGGAATAAACTCACGTAGCCATCGGGTTTCGTTTGACTGGCGTGCACACTCACAGAGGCATGCAGTCATTTATTTAACTTGCAACACCTGAACAGCATAATGAATTGACCACACCCCTTAAACTCACCGTCACAATAAGAGCACATTCAAGATCACCAATGTTCAACACCCCCACTTGCTCTTAGGCTGAATAACATACAGTTATCTTGTACATTTATATCACACCAAAAATAAAACACACAAATCTATCAAGCATTGCTTTGGTTACAGGTTTGGTCAAAATATCTGCAACCATGTCTGCTGTAGGACAATATTCAATAGTTATCTTTCCATCTTCAAGTGCAGATCGAACAAAATGATACTTAATATCAACATGTTTACACCTTTGACGGCATATAGGGTTCTTCGACAAAGCAATTGCCCCTTGATTGTCCTCATAAATTGTCACTGGTGTGTAAATACATTCATTGTCCATTTTGTTTAATAACTGGACAAGATATAGGCTTTCCTGTGCAGTAGTTGCCAAAGCCATATACTCAGCCTCACATGTGGAAAGAGCAACTGTGGATTGTTTATTAGACCTCCAAGAAATAACAGGACCAGTGGCAGACAAACTAAAACAGTAACCAGTTGTACTTCTTCTATCATTTTCGTCTGCTGCCCAATCAGCATCACTAAATGCAAAGAGATTAAGATTTACATCATTTCTCCTATAACACAATTCCTTGTCCACAGTTCCTTTTAAATATCGCAATACATGCTTAGCAGCTACCCAGTGTTGGTTCTTTGGTTCAGAAAAGTATTGTGACAGCTTACTTACAATGAAACCTAGATCTGGTCTAGTACAGGTCATTAGATAGATCAAGCTACCAACCACTTCTCGATAAAGTTTTGGATCAACACGTTCACCTTCATTATCAAATTGCATTTTGTTTTCACATGGAGTTGACCTTGGTTTACAATTAATCATATCAAACCTCTCCAAAATCTTAATAATTAACCTTTTCTGGTTCATTTTTATTTCACCATCTCCTTGTGCAAAATCAATACCCAGAAAATGTGTAAGTTTACCAAGATCTTTCATTTTAAATCTTTCCTCCAACATTCTTTTCACATTTCTGAGTGTCTGACTATCGCTTGCTGCAATAAGAAGATCATCAACCCAGACTATCAGTATGATTTTCTCACCTCCGGTTTGTTTACTGTAAACACAATGGTCAGCAGGATTTTGACTAAAATCATTTTTAATCAAAAAATCATCTAGCATTTTATTCCAATTCCGCCCTGACTGTTTCAAACCATAAAGTGATTTGTTAAGTCTACAGACAAGCCTCTCACTTGTTTCTGACTTGACTTCAAATCCTTCTGGCTGTTCCATGTATAATTCAGTATCAATAGGGGCATGCAGATATGCAGTCTTTACATCCATTTGATGCAGTTCTAAACCATATTGGGCTGCAATTTGCATTAAGCTACGTATTGATGTCATATCAGCAGTTGGAGAAAAAGTTTCATTATAGTCAATGCCTGCAATTTGACTATATCCTTTCGCCACATACCGAGCTTTGTATGTTGCTCCAACTGGATTTTCCTTCAATGTGTAGACCCATCTGCCCCCCACTATATTTTTACCTTCAGGTAATGTTGTAAGGGTAAACATATCATTCTCCTTAAGAGAGATCATCTCCTCCTGCATGGCCTTACTCCACAATTCTGACTCTGGTGAGTTTATAGCTTCCTTTAGAGTGTGGGGTACATCACATGCAACTCTATAACAATAATCAATACTGGTTAGTGCATGGTCATCATCACATTTTATTCCATACTCGTAATCCCTCAAATACTGTGGAGGCCTCTTCTCTCTCTGTGGATAACGCCTGCTCTCAACCCTTTCCCTTTCACCTGTATTGGGGCTTGGGTCACACTTTTCAGATCTTATGTCCTGGAAATTTATTAATTCTTTTATCTCAGGTTTTGGTAGGTGAGTTTCAGCGCTCTCCCTACGCACATCATCTTCACACATTGACTGATCTGTCTGAGTGTGGCATTCTGTCCTACTCTTTGTGAGAAACTCCACCAACCTGCTTTTGTTCACTTTTCCTGAGTCTGGATAGAAAACTAGATATGCTGGGCTATTCTTGTCATAACCAATAAAAATCCCTTTTTCACATCGAGAGTCTAATTTTTTCTTGTTCTGTTTGTATGCATAACACATTGACCCAAATATTTTCATTCTTGAAAGATCAGGCTTCTTTCCGGTCAGCATATAATATGGGGTCTGTCCTACACGTCTGTTATAACATCTATTGCGAATAGCAGCTGCAGTCTGGATTGCATATGTCCATAACATTTTTGGTAAGCTACTCTCGATTAACATACACCTTGCCATGTCAAGCAAAGTTCTCCAGCTCCTCTCAGCTGTCCCATTCTGATGGGGTGAATATGGGGCTGAGGTTTCGTGTCTAATTGCATTTTTACTGAGCAGGGACTGAAATTCCCTGGATGTAAACTCGGTGCCATTATCAGATCTAATACATTTAATTCTGCCATAAGGTGAAACATCAGCAATGAACTTCTCTGTTCCTTTGACTGTATCACTCTTTGCTCTCAAAAAATATGTAAATATTGCA
Organism: Perccottus glenii; assembly: GCA_024416835.2. Lineage (NCBI taxonomy): Eukaryota > Metazoa > Chordata > Actinopteri > Gobiiformes > Odontobutidae > Perccottus > Perccottus glenii. The sequence goes on from CM044554.2 coordinate 1,471,371, forward strand.
CCTGAATAGTCATCAGTAAATGCCAAAATATATCTGAAACCATCTTTTGCTATCGGCTCCATAGGTCCCGCTAAATCTGTGTGCACAAGTCCAAGGGGAATTTTTGCTTTTTCATCTGCCTCCCTGTTCCTGCTCTGAACAAATTTACCCTGTGTACACACTTCACATTTTAGATTAGACATTTCAGTTCTACCTTTGATTTTCATCCCTTTTGTAACATTTTCCAACTTCAACACATCCTCATAATTACAGTGACCGAGAATTTCATGCCATGTTTGGATATCATAACATCCATGACATTGATCAACATCATCTGTAACAGTGCTTAAATAGAACAGTCTATCATACACCTGGATGTTAAATGTTGCACCGTTCTTATGAACAAGTCTGTTCTGACCTTCTTTGAAAATGACCGTCGCTCCCTGGGACGTCGCTGCCTTGACTGAGAAGATGTCCTGTGGAAAAGATGGGACGTACAGCGCCCCCATCAGCATCGTTTCCACCACCCGACCTTGGTTGTCTCTCAGGCGAACTTTTGCCGTACCTTTTCTCAAGGCGATACCGCTGGTCTTCTCTCCATCAGCCAGCTCTAGGATGTGCTTGTGTGGCTCAAAACTTTTGTCAAAGTCCTTGAACTGTGTGATGTCCCGGATAATATGCGACGTGGCTCCTGTATCAACCATGAGGCCTTTTCCTTCACTCCGGTGACCAGAACAGCATCCACTTGGCCCACCTTAAAAGCAAAGGTGTGGTCCTCCTCATCGACCACCCGCTTCACGTTGTCCCGCTTTCTCCATCTGCAGTTCACATCCTTGCGTGGAACTCTTGCAAAGATGACACCACTGTCGCTGTTCTCTATGCTCGCTCGTAGCAGAAGTGCACTCCACAGCCTTATGTCCTTTCTGTCCGCAGTTAAAACAGGTCAGTTTCATGTTCCACCCGTCTCTTGCTTTCACCTTCATCACGCTGTCATCCTCTGAGCATGCTGCACTAAACTTTTCTGTGCTCTCAAAGCTCCTCAGCTTTGTTTTAAACTCTGTGAAAGTTATCTTTTCATCACTTTGGGTTACGTGAATGGAAAATGGCTTAAAAGAGTCCGTAGGCCTTTCAGAATCATTGCGATCAACAAGCCATCACTTAAAGTCTCTTCCGCATTTCTCAAAGCTGTAATAGCGGTCTCTGCGAATGACATAATCTGTGACGCTCTCATTGATAGCTTTCTGGAGAGACGTAAGCTCTGTGTATAAGCTGATCACTCGTGGTTTCCCTTTACCAGCATAGTGTTCTCTCAGAATCTTCAGCGCCTTTCTTCCATCATCCGCTGCATCTCTCATCACAAGGGAAAGGCTTTATCATCCAACAGCTGAACCAGTTCTGCATACGCGTCCTCATTTTTCTTTGCGTCTTCTTCTGCACTGTCACCGTCATCATCAGGTGGTTCGCTCAGTATGGTTTCCTTCAAACTGAGCAGACGCAGGTGCGCCAGAAACTTAATTTCCCACAGTTCATAATTTTTTTTCATCCCCGTCAAAACATAAACGGTTCCACCGGCTTCCAAGCTCCTTTCTGGGCCCATAACCTGTTGAAGCTGCCATCTTAACAAAGGGTAGAAAGCCGGTTAAACATGACGGAGGAATAAACTCACGTAGTCATCGGGTTTCGTTTGACTGGCGTGCACACTCACAGAGGCATGCAGTCATTTATTTAACTTGCAACACCTGAACAGCATAATGAATTGACCACACCCCTTAGACTCACAGTCACAATAAGAGCACATTCAGGATCACCAATGTTCAACAGGAGGAGAGTCTGTGAGGGTAGTGGGATGGTGGGGGGGTAGAAGAGTCTATGAGGGTAGTGGGATGGTGGGGGATGAGAGGAGAGTCTGTGAGGGTAGTGGGATGGTGGGGGTAGGAGAGTCTGTGAGGGTAGTGGGATGGTGGGGGTAGGAGAGTCTATGAGGGTAGTGGGATGGTGGGGATGAGAGGAGAGTCTGTGAGGGTAGTGGGATGGTGGGGGGGTAGAAGAGTCAATGAGGGTAGTGGGATGGTGGGGATGAGAGGAGAGTCTGTGAGGGGAGTGGGATGGTGGGGGGTAGAAGAGTCTATGAGGGTAGTGGGATGGTAGGGGATGAGAGGAGAGTCTGTGAGGGTAGTGGGATGGTGGGGTGGGTAAAAGAGTCTATGAGGGTAGTGGGATGGTGGGGATGAGAGGAGAGTCTGTGAGGGTAGTGGGATGGTGGGGATGAGAGGAGAGTCTATGAGGGTAGTGGGATGGTGGGGTGGGTAGAAGAGTCTATGAGGGTAGTGGGATGGTGGGGGTAGAAGAGTCTATGAGGGTAGTGGGATGGTGGGGGTAGAAGAGTCTATGAGGGAGTGGGATGGTGGGGGTAGAAGAGTCTATGAGGGTAGTGGGATGGTGGGGGTAGAAGAGTCTATGAGGGTAGTGGGATGGTGGGGATGAGAGGAGAGTCTGTGAGGGAGTGGGATGGTGGGGTAGAAGAGTCTATGAGGGTGGTGGGATGGTGGGGATGAGAGGAGAGTCTGTGAGGGGAGTGGCATGGTGGGGGTAGAAGAGTCTATGAGGGTGGTGGGATGGTGGGGATGAGAGGAGAGTCTATGAGGGTAGTGGGATGGTGGGGATGACAGGAGAGTCTATGAGGGTAGTGGGGTGGTAGGGATGAGAGGAGAGTCTATGAGGGTAGTGGGATGGTGGGGGATGACAGGAGAGTCTATGAGGGTGAGTGGGGTGGTAGGGATGAGAGGAGAGTCTATGAGGGTAGTGGGATGGTGGGGGTGAGAGAGGAGTCTATGAGGGTAGTGGGATGGTGGGGGGGTAGGAGAGTCTATGAGGGTAGTGGGATGGTGGGGGGTGAGAGGAGAGTCTATGAGAGGAGTGGGGTCAGCAAGGGTTAGAGTTCAGTAAAGACACAGCTCTGGGGAAGAAACTGTTCTTTAGTCTGCTGGTTCTAGTCCGGAGGCACCTGAAACGCCTGCCGGAGGGGAGGAGGGAGAATAGTCTGTGGGCTGGGTGAGAGGAGTCCTCAAGGATGCTGCGAGCTCGACGCAGACAGCGTTTCCTCTGGATGTTTTCGATGGCAGGAAGTGGAGTCCCTGTGATGCGTTGGGCAGTTTTCACCTCCCGCTGCAATGCCTTGCGCTCCGCGACAGAGCAGCACCCATACCATACTGTGACAAAGTTCGTCAGGATGCTTTCTATTACGCACCAGGATGGCCGAGGAGAGCTGGTTCTTCCTCAGTGTCCTCAGGAAGAAGAGGCGCTGGTGAGCCTTCTTGACCAGGCTGGAGGTGTTGGTTGTTCAGGTCATGTCAGCCGAGATGTGGGTCCCCAGGAACTTGAAGCTGGAGACACGCTCAACGTCCATTCCATTGATGTGGATGGTGTCGTGTGTGCCTCTTGACTCTTTCCTGAAGTCCACGATGAGCTCCTTCATTTTGGTGGTGTTGAGGAGCAGGTTATTTTCGTTGCACCATGTGGACAGGTGCTGGATCTCTTCCCTGTAGGCAGTCTCATCGTTGTTGCTGATGAGACCAATCACTGTAGTGTCGTCTGCAAACTTGACGATGGCATTAGATCCAAACACAGGCTTGCAGTCGGATGTGAAGAGGGAGTAGAGAAATGGGCTTAGCACACAGCCCTGTGGTACACCAGTGTTAAGTGTGATGGATGTGGAGCAGGTGGATCCAGATCGGACATTCTGGGGTCTGTTGGTCAGGAAGTCCAGAATCCAGTTGCAGAGTGAGGTATTGATGCCCAAGTCTTCAAGTTTGGCTATTAACTTGGTCGGGATGATAGTGTTGAATGCTGAGCTGAAGTCAACAAACAGCATACGTGCATAAGAGTTCTTATTGTCCAGGTGGGTGAGCACAGAGTGCAGTGCCATAGCAACTGCATCCTCTGTGCTCCTGTTGCTGCGTCAAGCAAACTGATGCGGGTCCAATGTGGGTGGTATGGAGTCTTTTAGGTGTTCCAGGACCAGCCGCTCAAAGCACTTCATGATGATGGGTGTGAGTGCTACAGGGCGGTAGTCGTTAGGGCACCTTGGACTAGAGTGTTTTGGCACTGGCACAATGGAAGTGCATTTGAAGCATGTTGGTACAGCTGCTTGGGCAAGAGACAGGTTGAAAATGTCTGTAAAAACCCCAGCGAGCTGCTCCGCACATGCCCTGAGAACACGACTAGGGATGTTGTCTGGTCCAGCAGCCTTGTGTGTGCTGATCCGGCTCAGTGCCTTGCAGACATCAGTGGATGAGAGTGTGATTGGAGGGTGGTCAACTGAGGGTTTGAGCTTGGTTGCAGTTTCTCTGTTGTCTCTTTCAAAGCGAGCATAAAAGTCATTTAGCTCATTCAGGAAGTTGACATCGGTGGCTGCAGGGGTGGAGTGGGTGGGTTTGTAGTCACTGATGGCCTGGATGCCCTGCCACATGCGTCGAGGGTCAGAGTTGGAAAAGTGTCCCTCTATCTTCAGCTTGTAGCAGTGCTTGGCCTTTTTGATGCCCCTCTTCAGGTTTGCTCTGGATGTGCTGTAGGCTTGTGCATCTCCTGATCTGAAGGCAGTATTGCGTGTCTTCAACAGGAGTCGCACTTCCTTGTTCATCCATGGCTTCTGATTTGGGTATGTGGTGATCTGTTTCTGGGTTGTAACACTGTCAATGGTGGTATTAATATAATCCAATACAGAGGAGGTGTAGCAGTCAATGTCTGTGTGAGCACCCCTGGTGGCTTGGGAAGCAAACATTCTCCAGTCTGTGTGTAGAAACTTTTCCTGGAGTGTGAATACTGTACTGTATACTGTACTGTATTACTATACTGGTATACTGCCGTACAAAGGCAAAACGCAGTAACTGCATAATTGGTCAAAACTGAGTTAGAACCAGATTGTCATCTATTTTATCTTGTGACAAAGTATCTTGGTTTAAATATGTCCCGTTTTGACGAAAAAGGGTGCTTTAATATGCAGTAACTTAACTGAGACAAATACAAAGGCAAAACGCACTAAGTGACTTTAGTGTGTTCTGCCTTGGTTTTTCTGGCCTGGACAAGTAAGAAGAACATATTATAAATTGAATAAATTGAATCAATTATAACACAGTCAAAGCTAGCCACTTAGCAATTTGGACAACATACTTAGACAACATTTTACCTTACCTGGTTTGCTAAATGTCAATTTCTAAATGACAACCGCATTGTCAGTCATAACCAGACAGTCCTGTTCATATACATTATTTTCTTGATGTACAGAACAGCTTTTCCAGTCAGTGACTACAAGAACATTATAGCTGACTAGCCACTAAAGACTAGCCTAAGCCAGATAGAAAGTCTGTGTTGTGTCATCTCCTGAAGTGCACTAACTACATTGATTGGTTGGTCTGTATCACTCAAATCCCACCCACACCAGACTACCTACCAGTCTAATCAGAACTTCTTACAAGCTGTTCTTTTTTTTTCTTTCCTTCATTTGTTTATTTTATCTTAATTCTTTGCAGAACACTTGCAAATGTTCCCACAAAAAGCAGTACCACCATCAAAGCTTGCAGATACTGCATTTGCCTTTGCATGACTATTAAAGGGAGGTTAAAGGGTGTATTTGAGAAATACAAAGGCAGAACGCAGTATGTGTGTTTGTAGGGCCAAAGTTCAGTTGAAAGTTTGTGTTTTGAATTCATCAGAATTCATAAAAAAACAGTTGAAGTGATGACAGTAAAACTTTAAAGTAATTTCTCTCAGTTTCACTCTCAGCGCAGTCACTGCGTTCTGCCTTTGTAGGGCAGTATAAAAGTATAAATATTAAGCTTATACATCTGACATTAGTTGTGTCTTTCCACAAGATACTATAGCTGCATTTATAATAGAAACTTTATCATAAAATCAAATAAATGTAGAGTACAGATGACAGAGAGTTGAAAGAACTCACCTCTGACAGTGTACTAAATTTGTTTGTGCACAGAATGGGGTATTCCATTTTGTGCTGTGAGTGTTATTTTTATGGAGAGTACATATTATCCATATTATTCGAGAGCACAGTAGTGTGGGTGTATGTACTCCAGCAGTGTTACCAGAGCGGTTGCCTTTAATGTGGAACTCGTTGACTCCTGGATCGATTTGTGTTTGGCCCAAGACTTTATTTGTGATTTCTGAAGTGGGTTGAATGAACCAACTTTAACTGTATCCTCCATCTTCCTACATCACACCATGTTCCCAGCTCCAGCCTTCAGTCTCTAGGATTGTTTTATGGTCAAACAGATATTGAAAAGCCTTGGAGCTCTTCTTCCAACTATTGATTTTTCCAGTGATAGTGATCTTGTAAGAATTATTTATTCTCCAGATTTAGCACAAAAGAGAAGATTCAGTGATAGATAAGTGCAATGTGGAAATAAATTTCTCAACAATGGTGGTCAGTGTTGGGTAGCATTACTTTTCACTTCAGTACTCATGTGTTACTAAAATCTCTGTATGGCTCATACAGTTTTCCACTTTGCCACAGTCAATTTTAAATGAGCTTTGGCTCCAGAGAATTTATGATTCTAAACATGATGCAGAAGCCTGCACTTCTGCATCATGTTTAAATATGACTTCTTTTAGTGACCTATAGAGTTTTAGCTGGCAACAGCGGATGGCCCGGTGGCTTGTGTTGGTGACAATGTTTTCTTGCAGTATTCCTGAGTCCATGTTGTGATTTCCATTACAGTAGCATTCCTGTTTGTGATGCAGTGCCATCTAAAGGCTCGAAGATCACGGGAATCCAGTCTGGTTTTCCGGCCTTGACCCTTATGCAGTGATTGTTCCGGATTTTCTGAATCTTTGGATGATATTATGCTCTGTAGATAATAACTTCAAACTCTTTGCAATTTTTCTCTGACAAACTTCTTTCTGATATTGCTCCACTATTTTTCACTGCAACTTTGAGGGAATGCCCATCTTGACTTCTGAGAGACACTGCCCCCCCGAGAGGCTCCAAGCATGTTGCATTGACCTAATAAGTTTCAAATTGGTCCTCCAGCTGTTCCTTATATGTACTTTGAACTTTTCCGAACTCTTATTACTACCTGTCCCAACTTTTTTGGAATGTGTAGCTCTCATGAAATCCAACATGAGCCAATATTTAAAAAGTGATATTTAAAAGTGAGACATTTTAAAATGTCTCACTTTTAACATTTAATATGTTATCTATATTCTATTGTGAATTAAATATTGAAATTTGAAACTTCCATATTATCGCATTCTGTTTATATACACAATTTGTACAGTGTCCCAACTTTTTTGGAATCGGGTTTGTATTACAGACATCACACTGCAGCATGTAATGTTTGTAAAAACATTATACCGTATTTTAGATAAATCAGTCAGATACAGATAGTCCTCTTTATTTCTTATTATAGATGTTTTGTTTCTTTCCCGTCTTCAACATCAGCTTCACAGACAGGGACAGAGTGAGGAAGAGAGGCTACAAAAGCTGTAGGACAGAGATACAGCTCAGAGACATGTGTTTTATTTGTCAAAACTGTATTATAATATACATTTGTGTTTGTATTGTAACTATAGATTAAGATTACTCACATTTCACTGCTGGTTATATATGCTGTATATAATTTTGTACGTGACGAATAAAAATCTTGAATCTTGAGATTAAGATTACTTTATTTGTCACATACCAAATTACATACAGCATATATAACCTCAGTGACATTTTTATTTATTTATTTATTTTTATACATAGAAGACACACTAAGGTTGCAGACCACACCGGTGCAGCTGCCGGACAGCGCTCCAAGGCAAGGTGGGTTAAGTGTCTTGCCCAAGGACACAACGACAGTATGAACTGTGGGGCGGGCGGGAATCGATCCTACTACCTTCCGGTTGAAGGACGGCCGCTCCTATAGTTGTATGTCCTACACCAGACTTGTTCAGGCCGACTCTAGAAGGATGAAGAAGAAGAAGAAGAGGAAGAGAGCACTGTTACAAACAGAACACACTTCATCCAGACCCAGAGACAATATACAGTCCACAGACTGAACAGAAACATAGTGTCATGATGCATGAAGTATTTATTTGGTTTATAGCATTTGTCTGTCCTCTTTCACATAAACATGTCAGGTACAGCTGCTCAGAACTGGACTGTCCACAAAACAGTAAATGTGATCTACCTGTAGAAATGCTCACACTGCTGCTACTTCTCTGAGACTTTTTTAAAGTGAGTCTAAATGTAGTGTAAACACTGACTGTAGTAGTCTATACTTGTAACAACAGACTGTAATATAGTTACCTCAAAGTGTCTCATTTAGGCTTCATCAGATTTGTTTAGGACACTTCTGTGGTTAAGAAGACTTACATTTTAAAAACTCTAGTTGTAGGCTGAGATTGTAGAACTTCTCCGGAAGTCCTTTATTTTTACCTTCTCTTCCTAAATTAACATAGGAGGATAGACAATATTGACTTTACACATCAGTATTGTTCAATCTAACTAAATAACAGCCTGTGTTTATTGTATTTTATTGTATTGGCTTTATTGTTTCTGTAAAAACATCTACAGAAACAATGTGCTGTCACTGACTGGAAAAGCTGTTCTGTACATCAAGAAAATAATGTATATGAACAGGACTGTCTGGTTATGACTGACAATGCGGTTGTCATTTAGAAATTGACATTTAGCAAACCAGGTAAGGTGAAATGTTGTCTAAGTATGTTGTCCAAATTGCTAAGTGGCTAGCTTTGACTGTGTTATAATATGTTCTTCTTACTTGTCCAGGCCAGAAAAACCAAGGCAGAACACACTAAAGTCACTTAGTGCGTTTTGCCTTTGTATTTGTCTCAGTTAAGTTACTGCATATTAAAGCACCCTTTTTCGTCAAAACGGGACATATTTAAACCAAGATACTTTGTCACAAGATAAAATAGATGACAATCTGGTTCTAACTCAGTTTTGACCAATTATGCAGTTACTGCGTTTTGCCTTTGTACGGCAGTATACCAGTATAGTAATACAGTACAGTATACAGTACAGTATTCACACTCCAGGAAAAGTTTCTACACACAGACTGGAGAATGTTTGCTTCCCAAGCCACCAGGGGTGCTCACACAGACATTGACTGCTACACCTCCTCTGTATTGGATTATATTAATACCACCATTGACAGTGTTACAACCCAGAAACAGATCACCACATACCCAAATCAGAAGCCATGGATGAACAAGGAAGTGCGACTCCTGTTGAAGACACGCAATACTGCCTTCAGATCAGGAGATGCACAAGCCTACAGCACATCCAGAGCAAACCTGAAGAGGGGCATCAAAAAGGCCAAGCACTGCTACAAGCTGAAGATAGAGGGACACTTTTCCAACTCTGACCCTCGACGCATGTGGCAGGGCATCCAGGCCATCAGTGACTACAAACCCACCCACTCCACCCCTGCAGCCACCGATGTCAACTTCCTGAATGAGCTAAATGACTTTTATGCTCGCTTTGAAAGAGACAACAGAGAAACTGCAACCAAGCTCAAACCCTCAGTTGACCACCCTCCAATCACACTCTCATCCACTGATGTCTGCAAGGCACTGAGCCGGATCAGCACACACAAGGCTGCTGGACCAGACAACATCCCTAGTCGTGTTCTCAGGGCATGTGCGGAGCAGCTCGCTGGGGTTTTTACAGACATTTTCAACCTGTCTCTTGCCCAAGCAGCTGTACCAACATGCTTCAAATGCACTTCCATTGTGCCAGTGCCAAAACACTCTAGTCCAAGGTGCCCTAACGACTACCGCCCTGTAGCACTCACACCCATCATCATGAAGTGCTTTGAGCAGCTGGTCCTGGAACACCTAAAAGACTCCATACCACCCACATTGGACTCGCATCAGTTTGCTTACCGCAGCAACAGGAGCACAGAGGATGCAGTTGCTATGGCACTGCACTCTGTGCTCACCCACCTGGACAATAAGAACTCTTATGCACGTATGCTGTTTGTTGACTTCAGCTCAGCATTCAACACTATCATCCCGACCAAGTTAATAGCCAAACTTGAAGACTTGGGCATCAATACCTCACTCTGCAACTGGATTCTGGACTTCCTGACCAACAGACCCCAGAATGTCCGATCTGGATCCACCTGCTCCACATCCATCACACTTAACACTGGTGTACCACAGGGCTGTGTGCTAAGCCCATTTCTCTACTCCCTCTTCACATCCGACTGCAAGCCTGTGTTTGGATCTAATGCCATCGTCAAGTTTGCAGACGACACTACAGTGATTGGTCTCATCAGCAACAACGATGAGACTGCCTACAGGGAAGAGATCCAGCACCTGTCCACATGGTGCAACAAAAATAACCTGCTCCTCAACACCACCAAAACGAAGGAGCTCATCGTGGACTTCAGGAAAGAGTCAAGAGGCACACACAACACCATCCACATCAATGGAATGGACGTTGAGCGTGTCTCCAGCTACAAGTTCCTGGGGACCCACATCTCGGCTGACATGACCTGAACAACCAACACCTCCAGCCTGGTCAAGAAGGCTCACCAGCGCCTCTTCTTCCTGAGGACACTGAGGAAGAACCAGCTCTCCTCGGCCATCCTGGTGCGTAATAGAAAGCATCCTGACGAACTTTGTCACAGTATGGTATGGGTGCAGGCGTTTCAGGTGCCTCCGGACTAGAACCAGCAGACTAAAGAACAGTTTCTTCCCCAGAGCTGTGTCTTTACTGAACTCTAACCCTTGCTGACCCCACTCCTCTCATAGACTCCTCTCTCACCCCCCACCATCCCACTACCCTCATAGACTCTCCTACCCCCCCACCATCCCACTACCTCAAAGACTCTCCTCTCACCCCCACCATCCCACTACCCTCATAGACTCTTCTACCCCCACCATCCCACTCCCTCACAGACTCTCCTCTCATCCCCACCACCCCACTACCCTCATAGACTCTCCTGTCATCCCCCACCATCCCACTACCCTCATAGACTCTCCTGTCATCCCCCACCACCCCACTACCCTCATAGACTCTCCTCTCATCCCCACCATCCCACCACCCTCATAGACTCTCCTGTCATCCCCACCATCCCACCACCCTCATAGACTCTTCTACCCCCACCATCCCACTCCCTCACAGACTCTCCTCTCATCCCCACCATCCCACTACCCTCATAGACTCTTCTACCCCCACCATCCCACTACCCTCATAGACTCTTCTACCCACCCCACCATCCCACTCCTCATAGACTCTTCTACCCCCACCATCCCACTACCCTCATAGACTCTCCTCTCATCCCCACCATCCCACTACCCTCACAGACTCTCCTCTCATCCCCACCATCCCACTACCCTCACAGACTCTCCTCTCATCCCCACCATCCCACTACCCTCATAGACTCTTCTACCCCCACCATCCCACTACCCTCACAGACTCTCCTCTCATCCCCACCATCCCACTACTCTCATAGACTCTTCTACCCCCACCATCCTACTCCCCTCACAGACTCTCCTCTCATCCCCACCATGCCACTACCCTCATTGACTCTTCTACCCCCAGCATCCCACTACCCTCACAGACTCTCCTCTCATCCCCACCATCCCACTACCCTCATAGACTCTCCTACCCCCACCATCCCACTACCCTCACAGACTCTCCTACCCCCACCATCCCACTACCCTCACAGACTCTCCTCTCATCCCCCACCATCCCACTACCCTCATAGACTCTTCTACCCCCACCATCCACTACCCTCACAGATTCTCCTCCCACCCCCACCATCCCACTACCCTCATAGACTCTTCTACCCCCACCATCCCACTCCCCTCATAGACTCTTCTACCCCACCATCCCACTACCCTCATAGACTCTTCTACTCCCCACCATCCCACTACCCTCATAGACTCTTCTACCCACCCCACCATCCCACTCCCCTCATAGACTCTTCTACCCCCACCATCCCACTACCCTCATAGACTCTCCTCTCATCCCCACCATCCCACTACCCTCACAGACTCTCCTCTCATCCCCACCATCCCACTACCCTCACAGACTCTCCTCTCATCCCCACCATCCCACTACCCTCATAGACTCTTCTACCCCCACCATCCCACTACCCTCACAGACTCTCCTCTCATCCCCACCATCCCACTACCCTCATAGACTCTTCTACCCCACCATCCCACTACTCTCACAGACTCTCCTCTCATCCCCACCATCCCACTACCCTCATAGACTCTTCTACCCCCACCATCCCACTCCTCACAGACTCACCTCTCATCCCCACCATCCCACCACCCTCATAGACTCTTCTACCCCCACCACCATCCCACTACCCTCACAGACTCCCCTCTCATCCCCACCATCCCACTACCCTCATAGACTCTTCTACCCCCACCATCCCACTCCTTCACAGACTCTCCTCCCACCCCACCATCCCACTCCCCTCACAGACTCTCCTCTCATCCCCACCATCCCACTCCCTCACAGACTCTCCTCTCATCCCCACCATCCCACTACCCTTGCACTACTGCACCTTAGCTACCAACTGTTCATACAGTACCAACTGTTTACATTTCACATCATACTTATTTGCACTGTCCATGCTCATTGCACTACCTTAAATCTACTGCTTACCTTAAGCTAACATACAATTGTGTACATCTACCTGTAAAATTCTGTTTATAGTTGGAGACATCTGTATATTACATTTACATTTATAGTACATATTCACCTGTAAATGCTGTTTATAGAAAGAGACACCTGTAATTATATTATGGCACACACTCACCTGTTATAGTAATGACCATATGACCATGGAGTTCAGCAACGGATCAGAGAGGAATTCCCCTTTGCTGTGTATGTGCATTGTATGGCACATAAACTAAATCTCGTACTCGTTGAATCGTGTACAGTGAACAGAGACATTAAAACGTGTCTAAATGTCATTGACAAATTATACTCCTTGTTTGCAGAGCCAGCAACCATTGCAGATTTCTCATGATGCAGAAAACACTAGCTCTTAAACCAAAAAGCTAGTTCAGCAAAGTGAAACACGATGGGCTTGCAAATATAGGTGTGTTTCTGCTGTCAAATCACAATATGCTGCCATTACTCGCTGTTTGAAAGAGATGGAAGAAGAGGGAGAAAAGTGGTCTGTGGATGCAAGTGGGTTGTATAACCACATGAGACGTCTTCGCTTCATTACGTCCTTAATTGTTCTCGAGGAAGTTCTCAGAGTTGTGTAACATGTAACACACAAACGTCTGCAAAGTGCAAGTACAACCATGGCTGATGCGGCCTCAGCGGTCAATAGTCTGATAACACATCTCCAGCGCTGCAGAGAGGAGAATTCATGGGAGGCCATGTGGATGCAGGTGAAAACGTTTTGTGAGGATGTCGATGGTTTTTGTGCAGAGAGTGCCCCCCCAAACTGCAGGAAAACGAAAAAGAACTTCACGACAGTCTCTCGGACTTTCACAGTACATAGTACCAACCACACTTGGACAGCGTGATGAAAATGAGACGCAATGGGGATCGGAATCACAGACATTTAAATGTCATTTGTATCTCCCTGTTTTAGACACTATGCTGGCTGAATTGGACAGGCGATTTTCAACTGAAGCAATGGCCCTGAGTGTGGCATGTGATGCTGTATTCAATTGTGACAAGAACGGCATCGGCCCTTTTCTAAGCATGTATGCGAGCTTTAAGATTCACCCTCAGCTTGTGACAGCTGAAATGGATCTTGTGAAATGTGCAATAGCATCGCCGATCACCCATAAAAAACTTCAAGATGAAGTATGGAAGGATAGATATCCAAACTTTACTGTCTGCTGCAGCTTGCACTAACACTGCCAGTTGGCTCTGCTACGTCAGAAAGAAGTTTCTCAGTTATGAGAAGAATCAGAAACTGGCTCTGATCTGCAATGGCAGATCAAATCTTTCCCTACTGCATATAGAGAACGACTTGACTGCAAATCTATCAGAAGAGAAGATAGTGGACATCTATGCAACTCGAAAAAAGAGGCGGCTTCTTCTGCATTAGGTAAGATATGTTTTTAATGCTTTTCTTTGTATAGCAGTGCTTGTTCATTGTGAACGTATTTTAAATGTAGATGGTATGATATATGAAATATGGTAGCCCATAAAAAAATCTGAGCTCGTGGTCTGCTGGTAGGTGTGCCCCCCCACGCACAAAAGTGAAACTCCGCCTATGGGCATGACTCACATAAGCGTGTTCTTCTTGTGCAGAGCAAACTCCAAAAGTTTGAGGGGTTTTTATCAGTCAAAGTAGCTGTAGTCCACACCGGCTCCAGGCTAACTAGACTCCAGGTGTGTTAAAACCTGACTCCAATTAGCTTATTTTTAAAGGGTTCACATACCTTTTCCACAAGCACTATGATTTTTTATTGCTTTTTCTTTTTGTTTTTTCTTACCGTTAGGACACGTTAGGACCCCACAGCTGTGTATCATCGGCATAACAGTGGAAGTTTACTCCATAACTTCTGATGATTTGTCCCAATGGTGTAACATATAGTGAAAAGTATGGGACCAAGCACAGACCCTTGTGGCACACCACATTTCACTGGTGCCATGGAGGAGAGGGATTTATTAAAAGAGACAAAATGAGACCTATCACACAGATAGGATTCTAGCTAAGCAAGAGCAGAGCTAGAGATGTCAAAAACATCTTTAGTTTTGTAGGTGAGAAAGTACGCAAGAGTGATTTATTTTTTATTTTTGGGATGGTACCACCATACCTTGTCCATTTGCAGAGTACAAGAATCTGGTAGGAACGTAGGTCTGAATTAGCGAGTGAAGATATGAGGGTGCAGAACCAGTGGTGGTCTTGTAGGCCAAGAGCGTAGCTTTGAACTTGATACAGGCGTCAACCGTGAGCCAGTGTAACCTAATGAAGAGAGGAGTTGCGTGCGCTCTCTTCGGTTCATTAAAGACCTCTGTTGCCGCAGCAAGATTATCTGGATCATCTGCAGAGGTTTTGTTGTGCAGGCAGGGAGTCCAGCCAGTAGAGCATTGCAATAATCCAGTTTGGACAAGACAAGAGCCTGGACTAGGATTTGCGTAGAGTGCTCTGATAGGAAAGGTCTGATTTTCCTAATGTTGTAGAGGATGAATCTACAGGACCGGGTGGTGCTGGCGACATGACTTGTGAAGTTTAGCTGATTATCAATTACCACTCCCAGATTTCTGGCAGTGCTGGACAGTGTAATGGTTGATGGGCCTAGTTGAACGGAGAGGTTGTGGTGGGTCTTTGGATTGGCCGGGATCACAAGCAGTTCTGTTTTTGCAAGGTTCAGCTGCAGGTAATGGTCCTTCATCCAAAGTGAGATGTCAATCAGACATGCCGAGACGCGAGCAGAGACCGTCGGATCGTCAGGTTGAAATGACAGGTGGAGTTAAGTGTCATCTGCAGCAGTTATAGGAAAAGCCATGCTTCTGGATGACAAAGCCAAGGGATGTCATGAATATGGAAAAGAGTAGCGGTCCAAGCACTGAGCCCTGTGGCACCCCTGTATTGAGATGATGGGACTCAGAGACCTCGTTTCTCCAGGATACTCTGAATGACCTATGCGAGAGGTAAGAGTTGAACCATTGCAACGCCATTCCAGAGACACCCATCGCCCTGAGAGAAGACAGGAGGATGTGATAATTAACAGTGTCAAAAGCAGCAGACAGAGCCAGTAAGATGAGTACAGATGACTTGGATGTTGCCTTTGCCAGTCATTGCTTTGGCAATAAAGGGAAGGAGGGAAACCGGTCTGTAGTTTTCTAGTGTAGTGTAGGGTTAAGAGTGGGTTTCTTCAGCAGTGGTGTGATGCGGGCCTCTTTGAAAGCTGTGGGGAATGACCCAGTGGAGAGAGATGAGTTGATGATGTGGGTGAGAGCAGGCACGACAGATGGAGAGATGGCCTGAAGGAGATGTGTGGGGATGAGATCCAGCGGGCAGGTGGTAGGGTGGTTAGAACCAATTACCTTGGAAACGTCTGCGTCAGTTAGAGGTTTAAAAGAGAGGGACAAACATATCAGGGGTGTGGGTGAGTTCAACAGGTGGTGGCGCAGAGAACTGACTGCTGATGGCAATAGTTTTCTTTACAAAGAAAGGCACAAAATCATCAGCTGTTAAATACGGTATCATCATGTGACTCTTCTGAGGAAGACTGCAGGAAGTTTAGCAGTCAAAACATGTCAAATTAAATACTTAAAAACATTGGTATGATTATAAGAAATTGTTATAATAATTTTTATGTTATAATAATTTTTATTATGATATTTGGTTATATTGTTTATAGTTACTGGGTGCTCATAGTTCTTTTCAGGTCATGTCAAATCTGTTTATGTCATGTCCTTCATGCTAATCCAAGCAGGAACTAGGGATGACTAGCTGAAGTCATAACTTGCCACTTGCACCTGGAGCCTGTGCTGGGGAGTGTGTGTGAAAGATACGCCTCCTACAGCTTTCACTGCCGTGATATAAAATCTAATGTTTTGTTTACTTCCCTAAGCAAACCTTCCCCTGTACCACTTGTCTCATGTTTGTGTTTTGCTTCATTCTTGCAAGAATTAAACCTCGCCATTGCTTTTTAAATTATACTCTGTCTATGTGTCTCTCTGGATAACATAAGGATATAGAATTCTTATAACATTTGGTGCCGTGACCGGATTTTCAACACCCGTGGTTTCTTGTAAGCTGCCCAAGCTGTGCTGTTAAAGCAGTACGGGCCAGACCTCCACTCTGTGTGTGTGAAACGCTGTGACGAGATCTGGACTGAAAAAGAGCAGAGAGACGAGAGGACAGAACAGAGACAGTCTGGCTGCGGAACAACTGGACTATTGAAGTTTCAACTTAGGTAAACAGCTGTTAAATTTTCTTTTGGTTGCGAACCCAAAACATCTGGTAGTTTGGGATCTTGCGGACGTTTAGTGGGCTACATGTATCTACATCAACATAATTGATGTGTTTCATGGAGTTGGCAAACGTAGGAGGTCACTAAACGCTGAGAAATCAAGACCCTTAAATGGTGAGATTTGCTTTGTCGAGACCCTACCTGTCAAGCTTATGGTGAGATTTTAAACAAGATATTTTGATATTATTCTGTGGTAAAGATTGTAGACTTGCTAGAAATAACATTTGATAGATACCATATACTCTGTAAGTCTTTATGTGTTCCTTGAAACTGACTCCTACAATGATCAAGTGCGAACTCTATACAAGATAGGACAAATAATTACAATACGGGCTATGAGGTCTAAAGAGCTGATCTGGGGGGGTACATGATTTAATTCAGATCAATACCACTCATCCTAATACGCCACATTCAAATGTCTGGCCTAACTAGAAATGTTGGTTTAATGGTGCGATGATACGCACGGGAAGTTAGAGCTGACTCTTTATAGAGAATCCTTAAATGGTGAGATTTGAGTCGAGTCACATTGGACGTGACATATAGGAAGACGTAGGCCTACGTAGAATTGTTCACTGCATGTAAAGATCGTGAGAAGAGAAAAGCCCATCTGAAGTGAAGGGGCTTATGCTGAGAATAATATAAGGTTGACCTAAAGAGTTAAAGATAAAAGGTGTGTGTGTGAGAATAAATGTGTTATGAATGGGCCATGTTGAATGGAGAATGAGTCTAATAATGTAAACCAGACAAAAAAGTTTAATGGTTTTTGCGTGTAGAGAAAGTTTGAAGATTTATTTGGCAAGCGGTGACTTCCAACAACATGAGAAAGAAAGGTAGCTTCCATAAGCTATTTTTCTAGGCTTCCTATGTTACGGCAAAAGGAGAAGCCAGTTTGAGGAAACAGAAGCAGAGAAGAGATTTTGAAAGGAGTGCACGTGGCAGAGTGGTTAGCACTCCTGCCTCACAGCAAGAAGGTCGTGAGTTCCAAAAAAACCCGGCCGACTCTGGTCTTTCTGTGAGGAGTCTGCAGTTACCGTGTGTACTTTCCGGGTACTCCGGCTTCCTCCCACCGTCATAAGACATGCATGTACAGGTTAATTGGCAACTCTAAAGTGTCACTAGTGAATGGATGTGAGTAAGAGGACCCCCTCAAAAACGAGATGAGATAAAGTACACACATGTACTTTAAAACACTAATCATTTGTATTTGTATAAATGTTTTCTGGGAGCCTCTAGGTCTCGGCCTCCCTCCACTCGGACAACACATGTAAATACACACACATAAACACACACACATAAACACACATGTAAATACACACACATAAACACACATGTAAATACACACACATAAACACACATGTAAATACACACACATAAACACACATGTAAATACACACACATAAACACACATGTAAATACACACACATAAACACTTGTAAATACACACACATAAACACACATGTAAATACACACACATAAACACACTTGTAAATACACACACATAAACACACATGTAAATACACACACATAAACACACATGTCAATACACACACATAAACACACATGTAAATACACACACATAAACACTTGTAAATACACACACATAAACACACATGTAAATACACACACATAAACACACATGTCAATACACACACATAAACACACACATGTAAATACACACACATAAACACACATGTAAACACACACACATGAATACACATGTAAATACACACACATAAACACACATGTAAATACACACATAAACACACATGTAAATACACACACATAAACACATGTAAATACACACACATAAACACACATGTAAATACACACACATAAACCCACATGTAAATACACACACATAAACACACATGTAAATACACACACATAAATACACATGTAAATACACACACATAAACACACATGCAAATACACACACATAAACACACATGTAAATACAAACACATAAAAACACATGTAAATACACACACATAAACACATGTAAATACACACACATAAACACACATGTAAATACACACACATAAACACACATGTAAATACACACACATAAACACTTGTAAATACACACACATAAACACACATGTAAATACACACATAAACACACATGTAAATACACACACATAAACACTTGTAAATACACACACATAAACACACAAATACACACACATAAATACACATGTAAATACACACATAAATACACATGTAAATACACACACATAAACACACATGTAAATACACACACATAAACACATGTAAATACACACACATAAACACACATGTAAATACACACACATAAACACTTGTAAATACACACACATAAACACACATATAAATACACACACATAAACACACATGTAAATACACACACAAAAACACACTTGTAAATAAACACACATAAACACATGTAAATACACACACATAAACACACATGTAAATACACACACATAAACACACATGTAAATACACACACATAAATACACATGTAAATACACACACATAAACACATGTAAATACACACAGATAAACACACATGTAAATACACACACATAAACCCACATGTAAATACACACACATAAACACACATGTAAATACACACACATAAATACACATGTAAATACACACACATAAACACACATGCAAATACACACACATAAACACACATGTAAATACAAACACATAAAAACACATGTAAATACACACACATAAACACATGTAAATACACACACATAAACACACATGTAAATACACACATAAACACTTGTAAATACACACACATAAACACACATGTAAATACACACACATAAACACACATGTAAATACACACATATAAACACTTGTAAATACACACACATAAACACACATGTAAATACACACACATAAATACACATGTAAATACACACACATAAATACACATGTAAATACACACACATAAACACACATGCAAATACACACACATAAATACACATGTAAATACACACACATAAACACACATGTAAATACACACACATAAACACTTGTAAATACACACACATAAACACACATGTAAATACACACACATAAACACACATGTAAATACACACACATAAACACTTGTAAATACACACACATAAACACACATGTAAATACACACACATAAATACACATGTAAATACACACACATAAATACACACACACATAAACACACATGCAAATACACACACATAAACACACATGTAAATACACAAACATAAACACACGACATACACACACATAAACACTTGTAAATACACACATAAACACACATGTAAATACACACACATAAACACACATGTAAATACACACACATAAACACTTGTAAATACACACATAAACACACATGTAAATACACACACATAAATACACATGTAAATACACACACATAAATACACATGTAAATACACACACATAAACACACATGCAAATACACACACATAAACACACATGTAAATACACAAACATAAACACACGTACATACACACACATAAACACTTGTAAATACACACACATAATTACACATGTAAATACACAAACATAAACACACGTACATACACACACATAAACACTTGTAAATACACACACATAAACACACATGTAAATACACAAACATAAACACACGTACATACACACACATAAACACTTGTAAATACACACACATAAACACACATGTAAATACACACACATAAATACACATGTAAATACACACACATAAATACACATGTAAATACACACACATAAACACACATGCAAATACACACACATAAATACACATGTAAATACACACACATAAACACACATGCAAATACACACACATAAACACACATGTAAATACACACACATAAACACATGTACATACACACACATAAACACATGTAAATACACACACATAAACACACATGTAAATACACACACATAAACACACATGTAAATACACACACATAAACACACATGTAAATACACACATGTAAATACACACACATAAACACACATGTAAATACACACACATAAACACATGTAAATACACACACTTGTAAATACACACACATAAACACACATGTAAATACACACACATAAACACACATGTAAATACACACACATAAACACATGTAAATACACACACATAAACACACATGTAAATACACACATAAACACACATGTAAATACACACACATAAATACATGTAAATACACACACATAAACACACATGTAAATACACACACATAAACACACATGTAAATACACACACATAAACACACATGTAAATACACAATGTAAATACACACACATAAAGACACTTGTAAATACACACATATAAACACACATGTAAATACACACACATAAACACATGTAAATACACACACATAAACACATGTAAATACACACACATAAACACACATGTAAATACACACACATAAACACACATGTAAATACACACACATAAACACACGTAAATACACACACATAAACACACATGTAAATACACACACATAAACACACATGTAAACACACACACATAAACACATGTAAATACACACACATAAACACTTGTAAATACACACACATAAACACACATGTAAATACACACACATAAACACTTGTAAATACACACACATAAACACACATGTAAATACACACACATAAACACACATGCAAATACACACACATAAACACACATGTAAATACACACACAAACACACATGTAAATACACACACATAAAGACACTTGTAAATACACACACATAAACACACATGTAAATACACAATGTAAATACACACACATAAAGACACTTGTAAATACACACATATAAACACACATGTAAATACACACACATAAACACATGTAAATACACACACATAAAACACATGTAAATACACACACATAAACACACATGTAAATACACACACATAAACACACATGTAAATACACACACATAAACACACATGTAAATACACACACATAAACACACATGTAAACACACACACACATAAACACATGTAAATACACACACATAAACACACATGTAAATACACACACATAAACACACATGTAAATACACACACATAAACACACATGTAAATACACACACATAAACACACATGTAAATACACACACATAAACACAGATGTAAATACACATACATAAACACACATGTAAATACACACACATAAACACACATGTAAATACACACACATAAACACACATGTAAATACACACACATAAACACACATGTAAATACACACACATGAACACACATGTAAATACACACACATAAACACACATGTAAATACACACACATAAACACACATGTAAATACACACACATAAACACACATGTACACACACATAAATACACATGTAAATACACACACATAAACACACATGTAAATACACACACATAAACAAACATGTAAATACACACACATAAATACACATGTAAATACACACACATAAACACACATGTAAATACACACACATAAACACACATGTAAATACACACACAAAACACACATGTAAATACACACACATAAACACTTGTAAATACACACACATAAACACACATGTAAATACACACACTTAAACACACATGTAAATACACACACATAAACACTTGTAAATACACACATAAACACATGTAAATACACACACATAAACACACATGTAAATACACACACATAAACACACATGTAAATACACACACATAAACACACATGTAAATACACACACATAAACACTTGTAAATACACACACATAAACACACATGTAAATACACACACATAAACACACATGTAAATACACACACATAAACACACATGTAAATACACACACATAAACACACATGTAAATACACACACATAAACACATGTAAATACACACACATAAACACACATGTAAATACACACATAAACACACATGTAAATACACACACATAAACACATGTAAATACACACACATAAACACACATGTAAATACACATGCATAAATACACATGTAAATACACACACATAAACACACATGTAATACACACACATAAACACACACATGTAAATACACACATAAACACACATGTAAATACACACACATAAACACACATGTAAATACACACATAAACACACATGTAAATACACACATAAACACACATGTAAATACACACATAAACACATGTAAATACACACACATAAACACACATGTAAATACACACACATAAACACATGTAAATACACACACATAAACACACATGTAAATACACACATAAACACATGTAAATACACACACATAAACACACATGTAAATACACACACATAAACACATGTAAATACACACACACACACATGTAAATACACACACATAAACACACATGTAAATACACACACATAAACACACATGTAAATACACACACATAAACACACATGTAAATACACACACATAAACACACATGTAAATACACACACATAAACACACATGTAAATACACACATAAACACACATGTAAATACACACACATAAACACATGTAAATACACACATAAACACACATGTAAATACACACACATAAACACACATGTAAATACACACACATAAACACACATGTAAATACACACACATAAACACACATGTAAATACACACACATAAACACACATGTAAATACACACACATAAACACACATGTAAATACACACACATAAACACACATGTAAATACACACACATAAATACACATGTAAATACACACACATAAATACACATGTAAATACACACACATAAACACACATGTAAATACACACACATAAACACATGTAAATACACACACATAAACACACATGTAAATACACAAACATAAACACACGTACATACACACACATAAACACTTGTAAATACACACACATAAACACACATGTAAATACACAAACATAAACACACGTACATACACACACATAAACACATGTAAATACACACACATAAACACACATGTAAATACACACACATAAATACACATGTAAATACACACACATAAACACACATGTAAATACACACACATAAACACACATGTAAATACACACATAAACACACATGTAAATACACACACATAAACACACATGTAAATACACACACATAAACACACATGTAAATACACACACATAAACACATGTACATACACACACATAAACACACATGTAAATACACACACATAAACACACATGTAAATACACACACATAAACACACATGTAAATACACACACATAAACACACATGTAAATACACAAACATGTAAATACACACACATAAACACACATGTAAATACACACACATAAACACATGTAAATACACACACTTGTAAATACACACACATAAACACACATGTAAATACACACACATAAACACACATGTAAATACACAGACATAAACACATGTAAATACACACACATAAACACACATGTAAATACACACACATAAACACACATGTAAATACACACACATAAACACACATGTAAATACACACATAAACACACATGTAAATACACACACATAAACACACATGTAAATACACACACATAAACACACATGTAAATACACACATAAACACACATGTAAATACACACACATAAATACACATGTAAATACACACACATAAACACACATGTAAATACACACACATAAAGACACTTGTAAATACACACACATAAACACTTGTAAATACACACACATAAACACACATGTAAATACACACACATAAACACACATGCAAATACACACACATAAACACACATGTAAATACACACACAAACACACATGTAAATACACACACATAAAGACACTTGTAAATACACACACATAAACACACATGTAAATACACAATGTAAATACACACACATAAAGACACTTGTAAATACACACATATAAACACACATGTAAATACACACACATAAACACATGTAAATACACACACATAAACACATGTAAATACACACACATAAACACACATGTAAATACACACATAAACACACATGTAAATACACACACATAAACACACATGTAAACACACACACATAAACACATGTAAATACACACACATAAACACACATGTAAATACACACACATAAACACACATGTAAACACACACACATAAACACACATGTAAATACACACACATAAACACACATGTAAATACACACATAAACACAGATGTAAATACACACACATAAACACACATGTAAATACACACATAAACACACATATAAATACACACACATAAACACACATGTAAATACACACACATAAACACACATGTAAATACACACATAAACACACATGTAAATACACACATAAACACACATGTAAATACACACACATAAACACACATGTAAATACACATGTAAATACACACACATAAACACACATGTAAACACACACACACATAAACAAACATGTAAATACACACACATAAATACATGTAAATACACACACATAAACACACATGTAAACACACACACATAAACACACATGTAAATACACACACATAAACACACATGTAAATACACACACATAAACACACATGTAAATACACACACATAAACACACATGTAAATACACACACATAAACACACATGTAAATACACACACATAAACACAGATGTAAATACACATACATAAACACACATGTAAATACACACACATAAACACACATGTAAATACACACACATAAACACACATGTAAATACACACACATAAACACACATGTAAATAAACACACATAAACACACATGTAAATACACACACATAAACACACATGTAAATACACACACATAAACACACATGTAAATACACACATAAATACACATGTAAATACACACACATAAACACACATGTAAACACACACACATAAACAAACATGTAAATACACACACATAAATACATGTAAATACACACACATAAACACATGTAAATACACACACATAAACACACATGTAAATACACACACATAAACACACATGTAAATACACACACATAAACACTTGTAAATACACACACATAAACACACATGTAAATACACACACATAAACACACTTGTAAATACACACACATAAACACACATGTAAATACACACACAAAAACACTTGTAAACACACACACATAAACACACATGTAAATACACACACATAAACACACATGTAAATACACACACATAAACACACATGTAAATACACACACATAAACACACATGTAAATACACACACATAAACACTGTAAATACACACACATAAACACACATGTAAATACACACACATAAACACACATGTCAATACACACACATAAACACACACATGTAAATACACACACATAAACACACATGTAAATACACACACATAAACACATGTACACACACATAAACACATGTAAATACACACACATAAACACACATGTAAATACACACACATAAACACACATGTAAATACACACACATAAACACACATGTAAATACACACACATAAACACACATGTAAATACACACACATAAACACACATGTAAATACACACACATAAACACACATGTAAATACACACACATAAACACACATGTAAATACACACACATAAACACATTGTAAATACACACACATAAACACACATGTAAATACACACACATAAACACACATGTAAATACACACACATAAACACACATGTAAATACACACACATAAACACACATGTAAATACACACACATAAACACACATGTAAATACACACACATAAACACACATGTAAATACACACACATAAACACACATGTAAATACACACACATAAACACACATGTAAATACACACACATAAACACACATGTAAATACACACACATAAACACACACATAAATACACACATGTAAATACACACACATAAACACACATGTAAATACACACACATAAACACATGTAACATACACTTGTAAATACACACACATAAACACACATGTAAATACACACACATAAACACACATGTAAATACACACACATAAACACATGTAAATACACACACATAAACACACATGTAAATACACACACATAAACACACATGTAAATACACACATGTAAATACACATAAACACACATGTAAATACACACATAAACACACATGTAAATACACACACATAAACACACATGTAAATACACACACATAAACACACATGTAAATACACACACACACATAAACACACATAAACACACATGTAAACACACACATAAACACACATGTACACACATGTAAATACACACACATAAACACACATAAATACACACATAAACACACATAAACACACACATAAATACACACATAAATACAAATACACACATAAACACACATGTAAATACACACACATAAACACACACATGTAAATACACACACATAAACACACATGTAAATACACACATGTAAATACACACACAAACACACATGTAAACACACACACATAAACACACATGTAAATAAACACACATGTAAACACACATGTAAATACACACAAACACACATGTAAACACACATGTAAATACACACATAAACACACATGTAAATACACACACATAAACACACATGTAAATACACACATAAACACACATGTAAATACACACATAAACACACATGTAAATACACACACATAAACACACATGTAAATACACACACATAAACACACATGTAAATACACACACATAAACACA
Organism: Perccottus glenii; assembly: GCA_024416835.2. Classification (NCBI taxonomy): domain Eukaryota; kingdom Metazoa; phylum Chordata; class Actinopteri; order Gobiiformes; family Odontobutidae; genus Perccottus; species Perccottus glenii. The sequence continues at coordinate 1,499,024 of CM044554.2, forward strand.
TGTAAATACACACACATAAACACACATGTAAATACACACACATAAACACACATGTAAATACACACATAAACACACATGTAAATACACACACATAAACACACATGTAAATACACACACATAAACACACATGTAAATACACACATAAACACACATGTAAACACACATACACACATAAACACACACATAAACACACATGTAAATACACACACATAAACACATGTAAATACACACACATAAACACATGTAAATACACACACATAAACACACATGTAAATACACACATAAAAAATACACACATAAACACATGTAAATACACACACATAAACACACATGTAAATACACACACACATAAACACACATAAACACACACATAAACACACACATAAACACACATGTAAATACACACACACATAAACACACATGTAAATACACACACATAAACACACATGTAAACACACATGTAAATACACACATAAACACACATGTAAATACACACACATAAACACACATGTAAATACACACACATAAACACACATGTAAATACACACACATAAACACACACATAAACACACACATGTAAATACACACACATAAACACACACATAAACACACACATAAACACACATGTAAACACACACATAAACACACATGTAAACACACATGTAAATACACACATAAACACACATGTAAATACACACACATAAACACACACATAAACACACATGTAAATACACACACATAAACACATGTAAATACACACACATAAACACACATGTAAATACACACACATAAACACACATGTAAATACACACACATAAACACACATAAACACACACATAAACACACATGTAAACACACACATAAACACACATGTAAACACACATGTAAATACACACACATAAACACATGTAAATACACAACACATAAACACACACATGTAAACACACACATAAACACACATGTAAACACACACACAAACACACACATGTAAACACACACATGTAAACACACACACAAACACACATGTAAACACACACATAAACACACATGTAAACACACATGTAAATACACACACATAAACACACATGTAAATACACACACACATAAACACACACATAAACACACATGTAAATACACACACATAAACACACATGTAAATACACACATAAACACACACATAAACACACATAAACACACATGTAAATACACACATAAACACACACATGTAAATACACACACATAACACACATGTAAATACACACACACATAAACACACATGTAAATACACACACATAAACACATGTAAATACACACACATAAACACATGTAAATACACACACATAAACACACATGTAAATACACACACACATAAACACATGTAAATACACACACATAAACACACATGTAAATACACACATACACACACATGTAAATACACACACATAAACACACATGTAAATACACACACATAAACACACATGTAAATACACACACATAAACACACACATAAACACACATGTAAATACACACACAAACACATGTAAATACACACACATAAACACACATGTAAATACACACACATAAACACACATGTAAATACACACACATAAACACACATGTAAATACACACACATAAACACACATGTAAATACACACACATAAACACACATGTAAATACACACACATAAACACATGTAAATACACACATAAACACACATGTAAATACACACACATAAACACACATGTAAATACACACACATAAACACACATAAACACATGTAAATACACACACATAAACACATGTAACACACACATAAACACATGTAATACACACACATAAACACACATGTAACACACACACATAAACACACATGTAAATACACACATAAACACACATGTAAATACACACACATAAACACACATGTAACACACACACATAAACACACACATAAACACACATGTAAATACACACACATAAACACACATGTAAATACACACACATAAACACACATGTAAATACACACATGTAAATACACACATAACACACATGTAAACACACACACACATAAACACACATAAACACACATAAACACACATGTAAACACACACATAAACACACATGTAAACACACATGTAAATACACACACATAAACACACATGTAAATACACACACATAAACACACATGTAAATACACACACATAAACACACATGTAAATACACACACACACACACACATGTAAATACACACACATAAACACACATGTAAATACACACACATAAACACACATGTAAATACACACACATAAACACATGTAAATACACACATATAAACACACATGTAAATACACACATTAAACACACATGTAAATACACACACATAAACACATGTAAATACACACACATAAACACACATGTAAATACACACACATAAACACACATGTAAATACACACACATAAACACACATGTAAATACACACACATAAACACACACATAAACACACATGTAAATACACACACATAAACACATGTAAATACACACACATAAACACATGTAAATACACACACATAAACACACATGTAAATACACACACACATAAACACACACATAAACACACATGTAAACACACACGTAAACACACACATAAACACACATGTAAATACACACACACATAAACACACACATAAACACACACATAAACACACATGTAAATACACACATTGACACACATGTAATACACACATAAACACACATAAACACACATGTAAATACACACACATAAACACATGTAAATACACACACATAAACACACATGTAAATACACACACATAAACACACATGTAAATACACACACACATAAACACACACATAAACACACATGTAAATACACACACACATAAACACACACATAAACACACATGTAAACACACATAAACACACATAAACACACACAAACACACATGTAAATACACACACATAAACACACATGTAAATACACACACATAAACACACACATAAACACACATGTAAATACACACACATAAACACATGTAAATACACACACATAAACACACATGTAAATACACACACATAAACACACATGTAAATACACACACATAAACACACACATAAACACACATGTAAACACACATGTAAACACACACATAAACACACATGTAAACACACATGTAAATACACACACATAAACACATGTAAATACACACACATAAACACATGTAAATACACACACACATAAACACACACATAAACACATAAACACACATGTAACACACACATAAACACACATGTAAATACACACACATAAACACACACATAAACACACATGTAAACACACACATAAACACACATAAACACACATGTAAATACACACACATAAACACACATGTAAATACACACACATAAACACACACATAAACACACATGTAAATACACACATAAACACACATGTAAATACACACACACATAAACACACACATAAACACACATGTAAACACACACATAAACACACATGTAAACACACATGTAAATACACACACATAAACACATGTAAATACACACACATAAACACACATGTAAATACACACACATAAACACACATGTAAATACACACACATAAACACATGTAAATACACACACATAAACACACATGTAAATACACACACACAAACATACATGTAAATACACACACATAAACACACATGTAAATACACACACATACACACACATGTAAATACACACATAAACACACATGTAAATACACACACATAAACACACATGTAAATACACACACATAAACACACATAAACACACATGTAAATACACACACATAAACACATGTAAATACACACATACACACATGTAAATACACATACATAAACACACATAAATACACACACATTAAACACACATGTAAATACACACACATAAACACATGTAAATACACACACATAAACACACATGTAAATACACACACATAAACACATGTAAATACACACACATAAACACACATGTAAATACACACACATAAACACACATGTATATACACACACACACACATAAACACACCTGTAAATACAGACACATAAACACATGTAAATACACACACATAAACACATGTAAATACACACACATAAACACACATGTAAATACACACACATAAACACACACATACACACACATAAACACACATGTAAATACACACATAAACACACATAAATACACATGTAAATACACACACATAAACACACATGTAAATACACACATAAACACACATGTAAATACACACACATAAACACACATGTAAACACACACATAAATACACACATAAACACACATGTAAATACACACATAAACACACATGTAAATACACACACATAAACACACATGTAAATACACACACATAAACACATGTAAATACACACACATAAACACACATGTAAATACACACACATAAACACACATGTAAATACACACACACATAAACACACACATAAACACACATGTAAACACACACATAAACACACATGTAAATACACACACACATAAACACACACATAAACACACATGTAAATACACACACATAAACACATGTAAATACACACACATAAACACACATGTAAATACACACACATAAACACACATGTAAATACACACACATAAACACACAAACACGGACACATGAGACACACATCTACAGAGGAGAATGTGATTTTGGTTTATGAGAGAAAATAATGAGTATTCTGTTAAAGAACAGAGTTGGTTTTGTATTTTATGTGACACGTTAGTGTGAACATTAAAGGTTTGAAGAAGTTAAAGATCCAAAACTTGGATCCAAAATAAAAATAGTGATTGATGTTTTGCTCAACAATTTTTGTGTATCTATTAGTACGAGAACTAATAGAGGTCCTTCATATCAGTGTGGTTCAAACACACGGTATAACGCCAATAAAAGAAGGAAAATGATTACTTTGTAATTGGAAGAATTAAAAAATGCGTCTTAAATTCGAATTGCACAGAGTAATTTTATAAAGATAATATAAATTTATAGATTGTTGGGCCATAAGCTCACATTTGAAAGAAAACAATGTTACCAGCACCTAAGAATTGTGTATTTTTCTGGTTTGGTTCTGATGAATAATGGAGACAGTGGATTCAACACAACCACTGTTTTGGTTCACGAAAAATGTTCCAAGGTAACACAAGATAACAGGGACTCATAGCACCCTCCATTCTCCGCTCACTTTCCGGAGCTAGAAATGTTTTGGTTTTCTTTTTATGAGCTGGAGTTTAGCTCCTCAGACATGGTGGGAGCCTTTACATTAAACAAACCTTTAATATTGAAAAATACTTAGTTATAAAGGTCAGTGACAGAGACAGATTGAACTGAACTGATGTGTTAAATAAAGTTTATGATACTTAATTAGGAAAACTGTTTGATCTTCTGTTTTTTGAAAAACAATTGTTTAAGAAATTTGGAAAACTGAAATAAAGATAGTTGAAAATAAATAATAATCATTATTTATTTTGGTACTTTATAATTAAAGTATAGTATCATCTATACAATAAAGATTTAAACTGTAATGTAAATTGGTAATCTGGTGATTAAAAACATATATATATATAGATAGATAGATACATTTATTCTTGCAAGAATTAAACCTGGCCATTGCTCTCTAAAATATACTCTGTCTATGTCTCTCTCTGGATAACATAAGGATATAGAATTCTTATAACAATAAGCCAAAGCAAATATGTTACCGTGACTGTTAATATAGGAATGTTGTATTTACATTTGTCTGTAATGACTTATACCTATATTAACATTCACCCCAGATTAGTCTCAACGTGTACCAGTATCCACACAATTGTACTTACCTGATGTGAATATAACTTGGACCTAAATGGTTACCAGCCCTTGTAAGGTTGTTTTGCTTTTTGTTGCCTTTACTACATCCACTTTGTTTGGTGCCAACATACATTCTGCTTCATTGATCCTCTTTGCCAATTCCACTTCATTAGTTTTCTCAAAATTAACAATGTCATACATTGCCTAATGTAAAAACCTTTAGTCATTTAGATGTTACTGCATTTTTTTTTATTCATTAAGGAACTGGAGAACCAATATGAGAAAAGACTAAAACACTGTATATGTTGACAACAATCTTAACAAGAGCAAGACTTCATACACAACCCCTGTAGAGAGATTCATTTGAATGTATCAAAGGCACAACAACAAAGTCATTATGATATGGCAATCTGATGTACTTTTGTACACTTTTCGCCATCTTAAAGTGGTGATACTGATCACAAAAAGATGTCCAATAATCATGTACTCAGAGCCAGTAGCAAGCTTCCACAGTGCAATAGCACTAAGTATTAGATTGTCGCTCCAGAACTGGACGCAGTTTATTGTACAGGAAACAAAATGTTTCTTCAGACATCCTGAAATTCTGTGAAGTTAGTGAAACGGAGAACAACCACATCCCACCATTTAGAGGCTTGGTTGAACGTCCACCCAATGGTTTGCAGCGCTGACTTTGCAAGAGTACCATCTGAAACTCAATACAACACACATATTTTAAAACTTTAAATTAATAGCCTGCAGCCTTTACAATGTTGTACTCTGTACTTTTTATGTACAATGTCTGCTAGCAAGCTATTGTTACCTTATCCTCAACTGACGTCTCTTAGCAGCAACTTTTCTGTGCTTTTCAATAACATTTTGCCACCTACCTCGATTCTCTTCTTGTACCTTCACTTCACAGACCAAGCAGCAGGTATTCCTCGATGTCCTCCATTATTTTTGTTTTTGTGTTGCTTATAATGAACCTTTTGTATCGCGTTAAGGTGGTACTATGACATACATAAAAAAAAAATGTCCCAAACAGTACTAAACCAAGTCGAGTGGAGATGCTTGCCCGTTATATATTTGTGTTTAAAATGGACTATGTGTGAATCTACCATTTGTAACTGTCCTGGACAGAACGTCTGTTATCTGTTCTATGGCTGATCTTTTTTTCCCCATGGCTTTTTTTTAAATTTTATTTTTATAGTTTTCCTCACGCTGATGAAACATTTCTGACGTGGCTTGCCCAGAAGAGGCCTGACTTAGACTGTTGTCATATTTCCAAAGATAGCAGAAAATCTATTTTTGAACATTCATTGTAGCTGCAAACTCACACACACTCAAAACCTACAGTGGCACAAGTGTGAGCACAGACCACTCTTTCAATAAAAGCAGGCATTTTCTGAATGTCCCACATCACCTTTGAGAAACAACAGAAAGCCAAAGAGGTTTAACATTTCTAACACCGGTCGTGGCCTGATTTAAAGGATAAGAGAGTTAGAAACAGAGCATTGACTGCTGTTGCCCTTTGCTGATGCAGTCTGTGCCATTGAGCTGTGGATGTGCAGACTCGCTGCTGAGTGGAGGGAAATGTCAGGGTTATTTTTTTGTGATCCTTAAATCCCTCTCATTTCCCCAAACCTCCACAACAGTGCTTTCCTTTGAAATTAAGTTTACATCACTAATTAATATTTTTAATATTTATATTTTATGATTTGAGTGTTTTTTTTAAATCCTGGGGAAAAGGCCAGATCTGTGGAGGCTCCCGCTATTAGTGTTCCAATGTTTTATGTGTGACTTGAGGCTGCTGTCTGATATCTTTAATCCATATATCATATCCATTGTTTTCTGCAGAAAGAATTGTTTTGGATGGAGTCTGTACATGTCAATGCCAAATAAATCTTCTTGTGTACATCAAGGACTTTTTTTTCCCCACAATAAACTGTCTAGAGACACAGAATCTTACATAAAGCCATGTATCCCCCTGTTTCCGGCGGTTTAGGATAATATACAATATAAGCTTGTATTTGCCCAGGAAAGCAGTAGAATTGACAGTGCAGCTGAGCTTACTGATGTCTTTATGCGCCGTGAGTTTGGGCGGTTCTGAGCATTCGAACAATGCAGTAACTGAACATATTTTGTTCTGTACATCAGTGTGTTAACCTTCTAATGCATCGCTTTAATTGTTTTTGTTTATCCATCTGCAGCTGCAGTGGGTCGTAGATCTGCAGTCAGTATCTATTTTAGGCTGGTCATTAGCAGACAACATTTAATTATTATTGTTGGTAAAATGATCTGAGTAAATCACAAGCAGAATTTATAAAAAGGCATCAAGAGAAAGTAGTAGTTATAGTTCAGCATTGACATCCCACGATTATCTCCACCTCGTTAAATATTGAGAGAATTAATAAAATAAAATAAAATCCTTAATAATAGGGTCTAGGACAAGTAAGTGTAGATCCCGGGGGAACAAGTGATATACAGTAGATTTGATTAATATTTTAAGTTTTATTATGTTATTGGCTCTCCCCCAGCAGAAGATGCACCACTAGTGACACATGCTGTAGATAACCCTTACAAATATGGGTTTGTCCCTGCTGTCATTAAATAAAACTTTCTAATCCAAGAGACAACAAGCTAATGTGAACAACAAATGCTTTGCAAACTTTGCAAATTCTTACCAATAATATTCCTTTATGAGAAAAGAAGATTCAAGGAAAGGTTGCACCACACAGCAGCAATATACTATATATTCTCGTTAGAGTGACTGGGCATTTTTGGAAAAAAGCAATTCAGCAATTCTAATGTTGTTTTCAAAAGGTTTCTGGAGATGTCTTTTATTCTAAACTATCTCTGTTAGAAAATGACCCTTAATGCTCTGTGTTTTGCTGCATTTATCGTCATTATCTGAGTCCAACTCTTCCTCTGGCCTCCTCTGCAAGTCCTGCCTCAGCTCTGTCTTTTTCTAACAGTTTGTTTAAAGCAGGCTTCAAACTAGACCCACTCTTTTGACCATGCTAGTCTGCAGCATGTGTGTTATGTGTGTGTGAGTTTGTGGGAGTGCCAGAATCTCCTTTCATCTTTAAATAGGCAGTCCAATTTTCGGGTCCCTTCTGTCTTGGCTTGAGTTGGGTCTGTGTCAAACTTTCTAACTTTCTCTCACATCTCAACTAACACCGGTTTTCCCTTTTTTGCGTCTCATATTTCATTCTTCATATATTTTCCTTTAATCCCACCCCAATTTGTCTGCCTTCCTTCCTTCACTGGCCTCTTCTATCACTCCCTCCATCAGCTCATCTCTGTTGACTTCAAATAAGCTTTATTGACACCAGCGTCCTTCTGTGAACCAAGCTGTTTGTGCCACTGTCATTTCCTCTGGCGTGTCCCACCAGGCTGCAGCTGCACTCAGGCCAGATGCTTTGCATATTAATGTGGGGCCTATGCACACGGACACCCACTGTAGTTTGGCATGCCACCCGCCGGTCGGACAGTTGATCAGTGCAGGGACTGTGCTTGTGCTCGTGTTTGTCGCTTTTTTTTTTTGTCGCAGTTTTTATGTCTCGTAAAGTGCCGTTCAGGAATGTTAATGTAATGATGCATTTAGTGCAGTCTCAGGGTTGTTGTACACTGAAGGCAGCAATTAGTGAAGTAAACAAAAGGAACAGATCCGTAGCTGTTGACTGCTCCCCAAAGCATTAATGGTGCCTGGTATGATGTAAAATAAACATGTCACATAAGCTCTTTAAACAACAGGACAAAACTGGACTCAAGAAAAGCTCCAGGTTAAATTAATACCAAAAAGGCACATGGCTAATCTCCATGTAATAACACAATAGAGTCAAAAGCATTTTTTACAATTGTCCCTCGGATAAGGTTAGAGTTAACTGCAAGCCTCTCCCATGGTACCTCTCAAATGGTCGTTGTGTCAGGGCGCCGCCATACGGCGATTTACCGCTTGCTGGAGCAGTATCACGGAGCTGCTTGGAGCTAGGCTTCTGTACTTGACCGTCGGCTGTTCTCTGAGTATTTGAGAAGAACGTTGTTGAAATGGCTTGCTGTGCTGTTGGCTGTACTAACAGACTCTCCAAGAAGTGTGGTCTTCAGTTTTTTCGGTGAGTAATACAATTTTCTTGGTTTTATGGATGGTTTTAAGCGGGTAAATATATAGCATTACTCAGCTACTTAGCCTAGCTACCAACTTTTCCCCATCAAAATTACATCGAGTACGGTAATTTAGAATTAGATGTTAATCATAAAACTGTTAAGGTAGAGTTTCAAATTTATTTTTACTGGCTTTGCTTTAAAAAATAGATCCAGATATACAATATATCATGTCATTTCTTGCTCAAATCCAAACACTATTTTCATTGCGTACATGGCTATTAAACATAGTTTAACAGCAAAACAATAGATTTATTCAAGCTCGCTGTAATATCTTTTTAAGTGATTGAATTAAGGATGTTATGGCTTTGACATATAACATGCAAATGAGCGCAACTTGGTATAACTGCATTATTCACCGGGTGCACTACGCATACGCTAGGCTACCGTCAACAGTGGTGGACGAAGTACACAAACCAAGTACTTGAGTTAAAGTACAGATACACTAGGTAAAATATTACTTCAGTAAAAGTAAAAGTATTCCCTTTTAACTTTCACTTGAGTAAAAGTACAAAAGTATTGCCTTCAAATGTACTTAAGTACTATCAATCTCTTGCCGCCAGGGTTTATTTAAAAAAATACAGATTTTAGAGATCCAAATTTCAAAAGGCTGTGGTTTGAAAATGATAAGAGATAGAGTCCTATTCTAAACTAGAAAAATGTCAGGTATGACCCAAAGTATATAAGTAAATAAATTGTAAGCATCTAATTTGCATATAATTTGCATACCATGACATTATATACAGTGGTGGACAGTAACGAAGTAAATGTAATTCGTTACTGTACTTAAGTAGTTTTTTCCAGTATCTGTACTTTACTAAGTATTTCCATTCGGGGATACTTTTTACTTTAACTTCACTACATTTCAAAGTCAAATATCTTACTTTTTATTCAATTACATTTTGCAAAATTAGTCGTGCCTTTCTCAGTATCTCTCATAAAGCACACGCTGTTTTTCCCACATTTTGCCAAACATCAGTGAAAGAAACGGAAGGAAACTAGTCGCTCTGGCCGCGGTAGTGAAGGGGAGGTTGGGAAGGGAAGCCGTGAGCACGTAGCACCTGCAGCTTTACCTTTAGCACTTGCTGCTTTACCTTTAGCACCTGCAGCTTTACCTTTAGCACCTGCTGCTTTACCTTTAGCACCTGCTGCTTTACCTTTAGCACCTGCAGCTTTACCTTTAGCACCTGCAGCTTTACCTTTAGCACCTGCTGCTTTACCTTTAGCACCTACTGTAGGATTAGGATCCAAGATGGCGGCGCGAGTACATCGCGAGGCTCAGGGTCTCTCCAGTTTCTGCAATTTTGCAGTATTACTCTTGCTTATCTCGGGTCTGTTTGTGCAGAACAGTTGTGCCTTTACATCGTACCCCCGGAGTGAGCTTTTGGATATTGGTTCGCAAATTTCCGACGGTTTTATGGACAACCTTCGACTCCTTCCTGAAATCGCTAGGACGCCCGAAGCAGCGCATTCTTCCCGGCCGGGTGGAAGTGCTTGCAGGCGGCGTCGAGAACGTAAACAAAGACGGGGCAGACGCGGAGGACTTAGAGCTAGGCTAAAGCTAACACCTCACCGGCTCTCTTTACCCAGTATCTTCCTCGCCAATGTCCGATCACTAGTGAACAAAATGGATGAGATTCGACTCAACATGACACACAGCAAAAGACTTCTGAACTGTAACGTCCTTATCTTCACGGAGACGTGGTTAAATAGTGGAATACCAGACTCTGCTATTGAGCTCACGGGACATCACACGCAGACAGAACATTAGATGGATCCGGTAAGACAAGGGGAGGCGGATTGTGTATTTACATTAACAAAGCTTGGTGCACAAACTCTGCTGTTGTTGGGAGCCATTGTTCAGCTAACCTAGAGTTTCTCATGGTTAAATGTAGACCGTTCTATCTGCCGCGGGAGTTCACTTCCACCATTATAACTGCAGCTTATATTCCCCTGGACGCTGATGCCAAGCTTGCTATGAAAGAACTTTATGCAGCCATCAGTAAACAACAGACTCTTCACCCGGAAGCGGCGTTTATTGTTGCGGGTGATTTTAATCACTCTAACCTAAAGACTGTGCTACCCAAATTTCATCAGAATGTTTCCTGTCACACCAGAGGAAACAAAACCCTAGACCATGTCTACACAAACATGGCTGGAGCTTATGTGGCGACACCCCTCCCCCACCTGGGACAATCAGACCACATCTCTTTGTTCCTCACTCCCAAATATTCACCCCTCATCAACCGTGTGAAGCCATCAGTGAAGACCATCAAGGTGTGGCCTGCGGGGTAGATTTCACACTCCAGGAAAGGTTTCACACACAGACTGGAGTATGTTTGCTGCCACCAGTGGTGCTCACACAGACATTGACTGCTACACCTCCTCTGTATTGGATTATAAATAATACCACCATTGACAGTGTTACAACCCAGAAACAGATCACCACATACCCAAATCAGAAGCCATGGATGAACAAGGAAGTGCGACTCCTGTTGAAGACACGCAATACTGCCTTCAGATTAGGAGATGCACAAGCCTACAGCACATCCAGAGCAAACCTGAAGAGGGCATCAAAAGGCCAAGCACTGCTACAAGCTGAAGATAGAGGGACACTTTTCCAACTCTGACCTCGACGCATGTGGCAGGGCATCCAGGCCATCAGTGACTACAAACCCACCCACTCCACCCCTGCAGCCACCGATGTCAACTTCCTGAATGAGCTAAATGACTTTTATGCTCGCTTTGAAAGAGACAACAGAGAAACTGCAACCAAGCTCAAACCCTCAGTTGACCACCCTCCAATCACACTCTCATCCACTGATGTCTGCAAGGCACTGAGCCGGATCAGCACACACAAGGCTGCTGGACCAGACAACATCCCTGGTCGTGTTCTCGGGGCATGTGCGGAGCAGCTCGCTGGGGTTTTTACAGACATTTTCAACCTGTTTCTTGCCCAAGCAGCTGTACCAACATGCTTCAAATGCACTTCCATTGTGCCAGTGCCAAAACACTCTAGTCCAAGGTGCCCTAACGACTACCGCCCTGTAGCACTCACACCCATCATCATGAAGTGCTTTGAGCGGCTGGTCCTGGAACACCTAAAAGACTCCATACCACCCACATTTTTCTCGCATCAGTTTGCTTGACGCAGCAACAGGAGCATAGAGGATGCAGTTGCTATGGCACTGCACTCTGTGCTCACCCACCTGGACAATAAGAACTCTTATGCACGTATGCTGTTTGTTGACTTCAGCTCAGCATTCAACACTATCATCCCGGCCAAGTTAATAGCCAAACTTGAAGACTTGGGCATCAGTACCTCACTCTGCAACTGGATTCTGGACTTCCTGACCAACAGACCCCAGAATGTCCGATCTGGATCCACCTGCTCCACATCCATCACACTTAACACTGGTGTACCACAGGGCTGTGTGCTAAGCCCATTTCTCTACTCCCTCTTCACATCCGACTGCAAGCCTGTGTTTGGATCTAATGCCATCGCCAAGTTTGCAGACGACACAGTGATTGGTCTCATCAGCAACAACGATGAGACTGCCTACAGGGAAGAGATCCAGCACCTGTTCACATGGTGCAACGAAAATAACCTGCTCCTCAACACCACCAAAACGAAGGAGCTCATCGTGGACTTCAGGAAAGAGTCAAGAGGCACACACGACACCATCCACATCAATGGAATGGACGTTGAGCGTGTCTCCAGCTTCAAGTTCCTGGGGACCCACATCTCGGCTGACATGACCTGGACAACCAACACCTCCAGCCTGGTCAAGAAGGCTCACCAGCGCCTCTTCTTCCTGAGGACACTGAGGAAGAACCAGCTCTCCTCGGCCATCCTGGTGAACTTCTACCGCTGCGCAATAGAAAGCATCCTGACGAACTGTGTCACAGTATGGTATGGGTGCTGCTCTGTCGCTGCGCAAGGCATTGCAGCGGTGGTGAAAACTGCCCAACACATCACAGGGACTCCACTTCCTGCCATCGAGAACATCCAGAGGAAACGCTGTCTGCGCGCCGAGCTCGCAGCATCCTTAAGGACTCCTCTCACCCAGCCCACAGACTGTTCTCCTCTCCTCCTCCGGCAGGCGCTTTCAAGTGCCTCCGGACTAATACCAGCAGACTAAAGAACAGTTTCTTCCCGGACTCTCCTCTCATCCCCACCTTCCCACTATCCTCATAGACTCTTCTACCCCCACCATCCCACTCCTCACAGACTCTCCTCCCACCCCACCATCCCACTACCCTCATAGACTCTTCTACCCCCACCATCCCACTCCCCTCACAGACTCTCCTCCCACCCCACCATCCCACTACCCTCACAGACTCTCCTCTCATCCCCACCATCCCACTACCCTCATAGACTCTTCTACCCCCCAACCATCCCACTCCCTCACAGACTCTCCTCTCATCCCCACCATCCCACTACCCTCATAGACTCTTCTACCCCCACCATCCCACTCCCTCACAGACTCTCCTCTCATCCCCACCATCCCACTACCCTCATTGACTCTTCTACCCCCACCATCCCACTCCCTCACAGACTCTCCTCTCATCCCCCACCATCCCACTATCCTCATAGACTCTTCTACCCCCACCATCCCACTCCCTCACAGACTCTCCTCCCACCCCCACCATCCCACTACCCTCACAGACTCTTCTCATCCCCACCATCCCACTACCCTCATAGACTCTCCTCTCATCCCCCAACATCCCACTACCCTCATTGACTCTTCTACCCCCACCATCCCACTCCCTCACAGACTCTCCTCTCATCCCCCACCATCCCACTACCCTTATAGACTCTTCTACCCCCACCATCCCACTCACAGACTCTCCTCTCATCCCCACCATCCCACTACCCTCATAGACTCTTCTACCCCCACCATCCCACTCCCTCATAGACTCTTCTACCCCCACCGTCCCACTCCCCTCACAGACTCTCCTCTCATCCCCCACCATCCCACTACCCAACTGTTTACATTTCACATCATACTTATTTGCACTGTCCATGCTCATTGCACTACCTTAAATCTACTGCTTACCTTAAGCTAACATACAATTGTGTACATCTACCTGTAAAATTCTGTTTATAGTTAGAGACATCTGTATATTACATTTACATTTATAGTACATATTCACCTGTAAATGCTGTTTATAGAAAGAGACACCTGTAATTATATTTATGGCACACACTCACCTGTTATAGTAATAACCATCTGTATATTTATATTCATTGTACATATTACTCGTAAATCCTGTACATCTCCATATCCTGCACGTATGCAACCATTGTATATATCCTGCACTTGCTGCTATTGCACTTCTGGTTAGACCTAAACTGCATTTCGTTGCCTTGTACCTGTACTTGTGTAATGACAATAAAGTTGAATCTAATCTAATCTAATCTACTGCTTTACCTTTAGCACCTGCAGCTTTACCTTTAGCACCTGCTGCTTTACCTTTAGCACCTGCAGCTTTACCTTTAGCACCTGCAGCTTTACCTTTAGCACCTGCAGCTTTACCTTTAGCACCTGCAGCTTTACATTTAGCACCTGCAGCTTTACCTTTAGCACCTGCAGCTTTACCTTTAGCACCTACAGCTTTACCTTTAGCACCTGCTGCTTTACCTTTAGCAGCTTTACCTTTAGCATCTGCTGCTTTACCTTTAGCAGCTTTACCTTTAGCACCTGCAGCTTTACCTTTAGCACCTGCAGCTTTACCTTTAGCACCTGCAGCTTTACCTTTAGCATCTGCAGCTTTACCTTTAGCACCTGCAGCTTTACCTTTAGCACCTGCAGCTTTACCTTTAGCACAGGTGATAGAAGCCGGGGCGGGTGTACTGCCGTTGCCGCGGTAGTGACAGGGAGTTTGGAAATAATGCGGCTTCTATTGACAGCTGTTTGGGACAAATACGTGTTGTTCATCCTGACACTTTACCCAGTCGAGGAGGGAGAGGCAGGGGTCAACAGCGATCGTAATAAAAGTGATGGCTGTGTGCTGTGCTTTATGAGAGGTCCCACACTCTAAAAACTACTAACTATGCCACATGGATGGATAAGAAAAGATAAAGAAACTGCAACCACACACATACAGTACATGTGTATATTTCTCATAACTATTTGCATACGTTTTACTAGTTATGGTATATTAGAAGTTGTAGTTATTCTTTATTTTGGTAATGTTGCTTTTACAAATTACTGTTATAAAAATTTATTTCAGAAAAAGAAAAAAAAACTATTATAATATGTTCATTAGTGTGTATGTACTGTAAATAACATAACCGCCAATATATTCTCTGAGCAACAGGAAGCCAGTGCAGAGATTTTAAAACTGGCGTGATGTGGTTGTACTTCCTGGTTTTGGTGAGAACCTGAGCAGCCGCGTTCTGAATAAGCTGCAGCTGTCTTAACCCTCGTTTTGAGACACCTCCCTTTTCTCAGAGAGTCCAGTATTTCAGCTTATTATGGGTTAGTATTTCTGGGTTTTTTTGCATCCCCAACAATTTTCCTGGCAGTTGTGACTTACATTTTTGTTGTTCTTCTTGACCTTGGTTTGGTTTCAACAGAATCCCTCATTTTACACTTCTTTATTAGAGTTTGAACACTGCTGAGTGTTCTCAATTCCTTAGATATCTTTTTATATCTCTTTCCTGTTTTATACAGTTCAATTACCTTTTCCCGCAGATCCTTTCAGAAATGTTTTGCTTACCCCGTGAATACAGAAACGACAGCACTGGATGAGAGGTGCAAGGCTCTGTCAGGATCCCAGAAACTCACTGACCTTTTACACACACACAGTGATTACAAGCAAACATCACAGGTGAGGATGGTTACCTTTAGTAGACATTCAAACCTGTTTGTGTCACTTGTGCATGTTCTCAGGCCAAAATCACCAGGGTATATAAACTTTTGATCAGGGTCATTTGTGTAGTTTCTGTTGTCATTATGATTTTAAAAAAGTAAACACAGTTGTTTGACAATAAATGGCTTCACCCAAACACTAACTTTGAGTGAAAGAATAGTTTTTTGTGTTATTATTCATATTCTCTTAAAAATGACTAGAAAATCACAAATCCTGCCCGGGTATGTCAACTTATGATCATAAGTATACAACTGTATATCTTGAAAGCTGAGATTCTTGTGTTGTGTAACAATTGCCTTATGTACCGCAGTTCAAAAAGCTGTTCAGTTTGGTAAAGCATCTTGGTGACATTTGAGCAGAGCCTCCTCTTTGCTGCTTCAGTCCTAGCCCACACTGGAGCTGTCTGTGTCCTGACAGCATCGTGATGAGACGAGGCTCCACCCTCAGTATGGCAGCAAAGCTAGAAGTGAGATTCTGTTTCTGCGCTGACTTGCCTGACGAACTCAATGAAGGCAGTGAGCAAGAGAGTGGCCTACACTCTGACATTATTCATCACTCCCTCAGATTCTACTCTGCTACCGGCTTTTAGAACCAACTTTCTACTAAATGTCAAAGCAGCTGCAGAAACCAGCACTTGCTCTGTGCATCTGCCCAGGCCTCCACTGCAGTCGTCTGAAGAAATGCAATGATAGAGCAGAAACCTAACTTTAAATTTAACTGCACAGTGCATCAGTATAGTGTTACAGAATGGATCAGTGCATGGGTCCTTCAGTCTTCTGTGTTCACCCTCATGACATGTAGGCAGACCATGTCAAGCCAACAATACCTACATGGTGAACTGATGAGGGGGAACTAGATTTACATTAGATTTTCAAAATAAATTTACTCTTTAAACCATTATTATGTAATATATAAATATATAATATATACATGTAATATATAAATAATATATAATTATATATACATAGCCATGAAATAATGTTTCATGGCTATGTATTTATACACGTTTCAAGGCATGTTTTGAAACATGTATAGAAAATAAGTTCTAGAAACAAAGCACATTGCATAACAGTCTGTTTATTTTGTAGTGTTGTTGACCTCAGCTCACAGCCCTCCTACTGGAGGCTGCCACTAAAAGGTTACAATTTGTTGCTTAAATATATTAAATTATACATATAAAAATAGCTGTCCATAAGTGAAATCAAAAGCACTCCAATATCTAAGTAGTCTGTATTTCTTGTTATTATCTTGGAAGGGGAGAAAAACAAATGGACCTTATATTGCAATAAGGAACGTGCTGCTTCTTTTTTGACTCATTTAGAAGCTAATCACAGAGATATAATGGACTTGATTAAATTAGCTTTCTCCACATATAGTATTCTTAGATCTAGAATATAAATAGAAGAGATAGAGAATCACATGCATACACTGTTAATAATAGTATTTTTTTTTTTAAACCTTTATTTAAGGTTGATTGAAACCGGACAAAACCTGACATGAAGCAGCACGTAGATAAATAGATAATAAATTATGGGAGCATTCAATCGAGGCTCTACTGCAGGAAGCGGTCTGGACATGGAGCAGGTGTGTAAAGCCATGCACTTCCTTGTTTTGGAAAGATTTAACTTTTTGAGAACCTTGTGACTGCATAAAGACCTGTGCAAATGGGAACCCATTCTTATATGAAAGGACATGAGGACTTAACACACACAATGATCTACTCAGTATGACGCCTAGGGTCTCCCAACACAGTGACAACTTTCTAAGTAGCTCTCCAAAGACTTTATTATTTTATTATTATCCTTTATTTAGCCAGATTAAATATCTCTTTTCCAAGAGTGACCTGGCCAAGACGACAGCATATACAGTTTAAAGAAATAAATACAAGCCATCAACAAAACAAATAATATTTACAGTCAATGTGTACAAGTTTAAAAACAGTTAACTAGATTTAGGTCCTTTTGCAGTTCATTCCATGCACAGGGGGCAGTTACTGAAATGCTGCCTTACCCAACTCTGTTCTGACTCTGGGAACCACCATCAGTATGTTCTTCTGAGAACGCAGAGCATACTGTTGTTGATTTTTACGCATGTGTCACCACTCAGGTACTTTTTGATCACTAAATTGTACCACAGAGAACAAACACCATAGCAGGTCTAAAAATATTTATTTAAAACAAAGTAAAAAATATTAGATAAAAAGATAAAAAGCGCTCTTAGATAAAAAGGTCATAAAACAAGTTATTCTAAAAAGGGCAGACTGCTGAGCAGGCAGTCTGACAAAATAAAAGAAAACACTGGTTACTGCATGGGAATGGAAAGTCCTCTGTCCATTTAACTTAGGCCGAGTTTGAGAAGTCTTGTTCGGCAGGCCTGTGTTTACAGATGGGCTGGGCAGCGCCCTAGCACCCTCTAGTGTCCCAATTGAACGAAGGATAAGTCCAGTTCTCCGTGTTCACCCTCTGCCTTTTATGGTGCCTCTGCGACCCCCCAGCTGTCCTTCCGCCGGTCACCCTGTTGCAGGCACGAGCTAAAAAAAACACACACACAAAACAATCCCCGCTCAGCTAACCACATAAACTAAGAAAAAACACACACAACATGCGGTGGTTAGGCGGGATACGGCCCTTTTACTTATCAGTTTAAACAGCGGTGTACCCGGCTTCTTCCCTCCAACCTCGGGTCTGCAGCGGCACTGCGTGGCGGGGTCTCCCGTACTTGTCTCTGGCACCCTCCACTCTTCCCCGTAGCGGTGAGGCGGAGCTGTAAACACATATACGGCCTCAGCAGCGAATTCAGCACATTTGACTCTTAACTCCCAGCCAGACAGTTATATACACATTCCTCTACTTAGCCGTTTAGTGAGCGTTGTACAGTTCCTTAGACTTTGTTTCCCATACGTCCTTCCACGTCCTGCCTTTCGTCACACTCTGGCTTCTCTCGGCTTCCCTCGGCTTCTCCCGGCTTCTCCACTTCCTCCGTCACCAGCCCGTTCCCTCTCCGCCGTCGTTCCTCGACCTTACCAGTCTCTATCCCCGGCTTCCTGGTCTCGGGTCGCCCCGGGCTTCCTTCTCTGCCCTTCGTTCCTCGACCTACCAGTACCTGCCTTCGGAGTTACTGGGCTCGGGTCGCTCGCGGCCTCCTCCCGGCTTGGTTTCCTTCTCCCCCTTGCTTCCGTTCTATCCTTCCTTTCCGTCCCCGTTCCTTCTTCCCCTCCGTCGTCTTTCGTTCCTTCCTGTTCTCCTGTTCCTGTCCCTCTGTTCCTTTGTGCTCCTGTGTCTTCTTCCTGTCGTACTTTTAAACAGAGTCCGGGCTCGTCCTATTGGTCCCCGACGTTGCTCAGGTGAGATGGGGTGTGTCCCAATTTAACGTGAAAAAAGAGTCAATTGGCCCTAGAATGGCCTCACACACACACAGTTCAACACTGGACATACGACACCCCGTGACACATGTTTGTGCAGAGGTAAGATGGGAGGAGCCCAAGAACACATTTATAGATGAAAGTCAACAAATGAGACCACCTGCGAACATACAGGGACGGAAACTCAGCTGCAGCATACAATGTACAATGGTTAACACAATTTCCACAACCAGTTATAAAACGTAAAGCACAATGATAAACAGTGTCTAACTTTATTAAAAGACGGTCCGATGCATTCATAAAAAGGAGATCACTGTAATCCAATAAAGGTAAAAAAGTTGCAGAAATTTAACGTTTCCTTGTATAAACAGAGAAACATGATTTATTTCTGAAAATAAAACTGAGCTTTAGCTTCAGTTTACGTACAAGATGCTCAATATGTTGTTTAAAACTTATTGTTGTTTACATTTGGATTTCTTTTCCTTCAGCTGTTTTTATTTTAGGGAGCTGAGAGGGTAGCTGTTTTCTGTTTGAGAAAACCATAACTTTAGATTTGTCCTCATTTAACACTAGCCTCAGCTGATTTAGATGAGACTGAACAGCATCAAACGCAGACTGTAAGAAATCAAAGGCTTGTTCAATTGAAGGAGAGGAACAATAGATAACTGTGTCATCAGCATAAAAGTGAAAAAAGACATTTGACACATTTTCACAAAGATCATTCACATAAATAGAAAACAGCAATGGCCCGAGAACAGAACCCTGGGGTACTCCTTTAGTTATTGAAAGAAAGGAGGACGACATGCCAGCTAGGTGTACACACTGAGTTCTACCTGACAGAGAGTTAGAAAACCAGCCAATAGCAGTGTCAGAGAGACCAATTTTATGAAGCCGATTTAACAAGGTCACATGATCGACAGTGTCAAAGGCCTTTGACAAGTCAATAAAGAACACTGTACAGAACTTTTTACAATCAAGAGCCTCAATGATATCATTAACTACTTTAACTGCAGCAGTTATTGTACTGTGTAGTTTTCAAAAACCAGATTGATTGTTTGATAAAATTTCATGAACCTCAATCAATTTTTTAAGCTGTTCAGCAACAATTTTCTCAAAGACCTTTGCCAGGATACATAACTTTGATATCGGCCTGTAGTTATTAAGATCGGCCGAGTCCCCTCCTTTCAACAAGAGAAGAACAAAAGCAGACTTCCAGACCATAGGGATGACATTGTTTAAAAGGCTAAAGTTAAAAAGATATGTCAAAGGTTCAGTTATAAAATCTTTTGACATTTTAAGAAAAAAAGGATCAAGATTGTCTGGACCTGCAGATTTGTCTGTTTCCAGCTCTTTAAGAGCTCTGTAGACCTCTGCCTCAGTCACTGGTCTGAAAACAAACGAGCCAATGGAGGAAGGTAATGGGGGGGGCGATGAATGCCCTTTTTGTTTAAAAGTTTTGGTAGTTGTATTCAATGTCTCATATAGACAACCTGATGAAACAAAATGTCTGTTAAAACAATTTAGTATTTCAGATTTATCTGTGAGAATAAGTGAATTTTCCACAATGCATGTTGGGAGTTTCCATAAGATGATTTAATAACTTTCCAAATTTTTGGGATCATTGAGATTACTTGTGGTTTTAGAAAAGTAATATTCAGATTTACTCTTTTTAATAAAAGGGAAGTGCAGTGATTTCTGAGTTGTCTAAAACTCAGCCAGTCGACCTGAGACTTTGTTTTTCTGGCCTTAGCCCAAGCATGATCTCTTTCCTTCAAAAGTTCAGACACCTCGCAGGAGAACCAGCGATCTTTTACTCTAAATTTGCGAAAAGGTGCATGTTGGTTAATAATTTTAGACAAAGCATCATAAAAATATTTCCAAGCTAGGTCTACATCATTAATAAGAAAAATATTTTTCCAGATCCACAAGTCATGATAAAAAGCTTGTTCACAGAAATGTTTAAAATCCCGTTTAAACACAATTTGAGGTCTTCTTTTAATAATTTTTGTTTGTCTGACAGTGGTGACAACACAATGATCACTTAAATCATTGGCAAATATTCCAACAGCAGTATATTTATGCGGGACATTTGTAAAAATTATATAAAGGATGGAGGATTTTTTGGGCTGTTTAAGATTTGGCCGTGTTGGATTACTGATCAGCTGTGTGAGATTAAAAGAATCACAAATTACTTTAAAATGATCAGAAACAGACGTCAGCCAATCCAGATTAAAATCCCCGACAAGAAGAATCTCATTAAAGTCTAACATTGCTAGCTGTTCAGTCAATAAGGACAAAGCATCATTTGTTGCTGAAGGAGGTCTGTAACAGCCTACAACTGTGATGGTCCTCATAAAGTTCTACTTTCAAAGCAAGACATTCAAACTTTTTACTAATAGACAACGATGACAGAATAGTTACAAAAAATCTGTTCCTTACGTAAAGAGCAACACCACCGTCTTTTCTGGGACGGTCACAGCGAAAAACATTATAACCTCTGATAGAAATGTCATTATCTGTGAATGATTTTGTCATGTTTCAGACAAAACAAGAATATCAGTGTTCAATTTGTCAACCCAGATTTTTATCAAATCTAATTTAGGGAGAAGACTTCTGACATTTAGATGAGCCACAATTAGCTTTAAAATCATCAGGAGTACTCAAACATGAAGGTTCTGGACCAGGGTTGGATTCAACATTCCCTGACAGTAAAAGCAGCAATAAAATAACACAATTTTTCTTTAAAGAATTGTGTATCAGTATAAAATTGATTTTCTTGTATCTCGTCCAGATGGAGATGGTTCATACAAGACACAAGAGTGCACAGTCAGAATATTTTCTGTAACCAGTAAAAGCCAGTTTGCAGGACTCCTATTAAAACTCAACGCATTAAAAAAGTTGTGATCCCAGTCAGTGACTTTAGAAACAGAAAAAACATAAGGACAACTTCGATATCCACGTTTGACTTCTACCTCACATGGACAGTACAGCCAAAAAGAGGAAAAATAGACGGATACATGCTGACCTTTGTGGCAGTTCCCAAACCGTACAGACCTCAGTCAATACAAGGCCAGTAAAACGTAGACAGCAGACTCCAGCAGCAGCACGGGCTCGGCGTGGTCTGGCCGGCCCAAGCGGCAGCACAGGCTCGGTGCGATGTAGCGACTTAATGAATTATTGATGGGTCCAGTTCAAAGAGCCGGCTCCTGTCTTTGACCATTCACGAGTAATACAAGGCAGAATGTGTCAAATTGTGTACATGTTATCAGGCCAAAATCACTGTGATCAGGGTCATTTTGGTTGTTTCTGTTGTCATTATGATTTGAAAAAGAGTAAACACAGGTTGTTTGACAATAAATGTTTTCATCCAACCACTAACTGTGAATGAAAGAAAAAAAAATTGTGTTATCATTCATATTCTCTGAAAAATGGCCCAAAAAAAAAAAAAAATCACAAATTCTGCCAGGGCATGAACAAACATAAAAAGGAATGTTGAGGCTGTAAGAATCAAACAGCTACCTTATCCAGGGACATCCTCCTATGACACAGTTGAGCAAGCAATGATGTCCCCCTTATTCCAGCCAAGTTGCATTTCCTTATGGTCATCTCTCTTACCAGTAGATCTCAGAATTGATAACGTCTCTTAGAATTAGAGACAAAACATCTTCCCCTTGAAAACTGGGGACAGATGCTTTTGCTTTAACCTTTTCTTCAAGATGACCTGGATGACTAAGAACCTTCACAGACATCTTCTTAGGATCTTCAGCATCAGAGTAGTCCCATTGGAGAGCTCTCTGTCCTTCAGTTCAGGCAAGAATGCATGGAGGGTCTTTCTAGAATGGTGAAGAAGATTCAAGAGAAGAGTCCTTTGAGTTACCCAACAGTTAGACATATGACGTGTTGCATTCAGATCTAGACCGTTGCCAAGAAAGACGAAGTTTCTAGTCAACATTTCTTCAGGACAAACAGATGGCTATGCAGCTGGTATATAAATAAATATTTATTTTGGTCATGCTTGTGTGCATGTGGGATTGATTATTAAATACATATCAACAAAGTAATATTTCTACATTTTAAATTTGTCTTTCTGTTATAAGAATTTTATTCTTATAATTGTGTATATTGTTTATAGTTAGTTGGTGCTCATAGTTCTCTACAGGTCATGTCAAATCATGTTATGTCCTCCATGTTATTCCAAGCATGGTGTAGACATAACTAAAGACATGGCTTGCCGGAGGACTTCTGCACCTGGAGCCTGGAGCTGGGGCCTTGAGGGGAGGGTGTATGCAAGATACACCTCCCACTGACAGCCCCACGGCAGTGATATAAAATGTAATGTTTTGCTTACCTCTGTAAGCAAAACGCACTATGTACCTTTGATATATCTGTGTGTACTTTGCTTCTCCTTGCAAGGAATAAAACCTGGCCTTTCGCTTTTTATAATATAATCTGTCTCCGTGTCTCTCTGGATAATATAAGGATATAGAATTCTTTTGGACATATAGAATTCTTATAACATTTGGGGCCGTGACCCGGATCTCAATATTCGTTGTTTCTCATACAAAGAGGTGAACTGACGTGCACGGAGAAATGCAAAAACAAAGCATTTCTTGTAAGTCCCAAGCTGTGCTATTTAGCAGTAATGGCCAGATATCCCCTCTGTGTGTGTGAGCACGATGACGAGATCTGGACTTAAAAAAGAGAAGAGCAGAGAGACGAGAGGACAGAACAGACAGTCTGGCTGCGGAACAACTGGACTATTGGACTGAAAATTCAGGTAAACAGCTGTTTAATTTATTTTTTGGTGTGTGTGTGTGTGTGTGTGTGTGTGTGTGTGTGTGTGTGTGAGTTTGTAATTACCAAAGCTTCCGGAAGTAGTGTTTTGGAAATCTGACGTATGTTGAGCGGGCTGCATGTAGTGTACATCATTAGTTGATGTTTTTCCATGAAGTTGGCCAGCATATGAGATTCTTAAACGCTGAAAGATCGAGAACCTAAATGTCATCTAGGGTGAGGTCCGCTTATCGAGAACCCAAATGTAAAATCTAAGGGTGAGGTTTAAAGCCGAAAAAGTATGTGTTTTTGATCAAGAACCTACATGTAAAATCTTAAAGGGTGAGGTTTTAAACGGGATATTCTGATGTTAATCTGTGTTAAAGCTTGTTGTCTTGCTAGATTTAAGTTTGATAGATACCTTATGCTTTGTAAGTCTTCAGGTGTTTCTTGAAACTGAACTCAGCGGGAGTTCATTGGCCATGACAAGTGCGGAATCTATGAGATAGATAGAGCAGCTGATTACAATAAGAGGTATAAGGTCTAGAGAGCTTGTCTAGAGAGCACAAGAATTTGTCTTAGATTAATAATCACGTATCGTAATACGCCACAATCGAACTGCCTTGCATAGCTAGTATTGTTGGTTTTAATGGTGCGTTGGACGACAGGAAAACTCGAGTATTGACCATTATCGAGAACCTACATGTAAAATCTTAAGGGTGAGATGAATGAGTCCAAGTCAATGTGACTATAAAAAAGGCCTGCCTACGTAGAATTGATTCCTGCAGATGAGAAATGAGATTTTAAAAGCCCACTAGATAGTGACAGGCTTATGCTGAAAAATGTTCACTGCATGTGAAGCGGTGATTTAAAAAAAGCCCACGAGCTTTTGCTGAAAATGTTCACTGCTGGTGACGCGTGAGTGAGAAAAAAAGCCCACTGAAAGTGACGGGCTTATACTGAGAATTGTTAACCTAAGAGTTAAAGATAAAAGTGTGTTTGAGAGAATAAATGTGTTATGAATGGGCCATTGTTGGATGAAGAATGAGTCTAATGATGTGAATCAGAACAACGGTAATGTTTTTGTTTAGAGAAAGTTTGAACAACATGTGAGAGAAAGCTATTTTTCTAGTTAAAAAAAAAAACAGAGAAACAGAGAAGAGATTTTGAAAGAAGTACACACATGTACTTCAAAACACTAATCATTTGTATTTTGTTTAAATGTTTTGGGAGCCTCTAGGTATCGGCTTCCTCCCTCTCCGGAAAACAGTGCTCTCTCCAAAACTTCATCTGCACCCCACCTCCCACCTGGATTTTCGGCTGAGAAAAAGGAAAAACTGCAGACAGTTACCAGCAGCAGCAACACGGAAGCTGTAAGATAAACCAATTCAGACTAATCGTTATTTGTTTTAAATTTTGATCTATTGAGATTGACCAAAAAGGTATTTGTAAAGTGTGTTTGCAAATTGGATGAAACTTGAAATTAATATGAATGTAATGTATTTCTCTGAGGAAAAATGCACAATTGAGAGCGAGGTGGAGGTGGGCGTGACAGAAGAGAGGGCACTGAGAGAAGGAGGAGGAGGTCGAAACTGGGTCCAGACGAGAGACGAGGAGAATGACCTCATGAACTGACCGCTTCAACAGGTCAGGTACATAAACACATAAAGACACATGTAAATACAGACACATAGACACAAACACGGACACATGAGACACACATCTACAGAGGAGAATGTGATTTTGGTTTATGAGAGAAAATAATGAGTATTCTGTTAAAGAACAGAGTTGGTTTTGTATTTTATGTGACACGTTCGTGTGAACATTAAAGGTTTAAAGAAGTTAAAGATCCAACACTTGGATCCTAAAAGTAGTGATTGATGTTTTGCTAAACAATTTTGTGTATCTATTAGTACGAGACTTAATAGAGGTCCTTAATATCAGTGTGGTTCAAACACACGGTATAACGCCAATAAAAGAATGAAAATAATTACTTTGTAATTGGAAGAATTTAAATATGTCTTAAAATTGAATTAGAGTAAGTTTATAAAGATAATATAACTTTATAGTTATGGGCCATAAGCTCATATTTAAAAGAAAACACGGTTAACAGAACCTAAGTAAAGGAAATAAACATTTATGTATTTCTCTGGTTTGGTTCTAACAAAGTGTGAAAATGGAGAAAGTGGATTCAAAACAACCACTGTTTGGATTCACAGGAATGTTTAAAACAAGATAACATTCTATGCAAGTCAATGTAACAGGAGCTTCACAGCACCCTCCTTTTTGCTCCCAAGAGCGAGAAATGTTTTGTTTGGGTTTTTGTTTTTTTTTAGCTCCACAGACAGTGTGGGAGCCTTTACATTAAACAAACTTTTAATGTTGAGAAGAATACTGAGTTAGAAATGTCAGTGACAGAAACAGATTGCACTGAACTGATGTGTTAAATAAAGTTTATGATACTTAATTATGAAAACTGTTTGACCTTCTGACAGGTCTGTTGATATGAATAAAGTCCACATTTGAGTTTTATTGAATCTATGAAACATGATTTGGTAAACTAAACGATTGAATTAATGAGATTGAATATGGTTTTTGAGAAGAAAAACTTAAAGTTTAAGTAATTGG
Organism: Perccottus glenii; assembly: GCA_024416835.2. NCBI lineage: Eukaryota > Metazoa > Chordata > Actinopteri > Gobiiformes > Odontobutidae > Perccottus > Perccottus glenii. The sequence continues at coordinate 1,526,691 of CM044554.2, forward strand.
AAAATTGAAATGAAGATAGTTCAAAATAAATAATAATCATTATTTATTTTGGTACTTTATAATTAAGGTATAGTGTTATCTATAAAATAAAGATTTAAACTGTAATGTAAATTGGTAATCTGGTTTTGGGGATTAAAAAACATATCTATGTTAAAACAGTTCAAACTGTTAAAATGATCTTAAAGGTTTTATTTGAAAAATTGAAAGGTAATGAGAAATAAATAAAAAAGATAATTGTTAAACTAACAAGGTGAATTGTTAAAGTTTAAGAGCATATGCCAATGGCTCGCTGGGTTTAATCACTGTTTGAAGTGATTTTAGATTTTTTTTTGAGTACTGGGACTAACACAAGGTCCTTTTGAACAGACGTTAAGTTTTTGTTTTTGTTTTTGTTTTGATCAAACTTTAGGTCTTTGTAACCTAAAGAAAAAGAAAAAAAGAGGTTGAGATGTTACATTTTATTAAATGAACAGTAATGATAATTACTGATTACAATTTTGGTGAATTTGAATAAATAAAGAGAGACACGTTAATTTTGATTTTACACTTGATGTTTAAAGTTTCTGTTTAACATTGAGTGAGGTGAATTCTTTATGGGACATCTGAATGATAAATTAGTGGAAACATAAAAATAGTAATTGATGAAATTGTTTTATGTTACATTTAAATTAATATGGGAAAAATACAAAAACAAACTGGTTTATTGTATTGAGCACCTGGTGATAAAACTGAGTTTTACAGAGACAGTATAGAACAAATCTATACTGAACAAAATCCTGAAGAAATTTTATTTAAAAATAAAGCAGAATTTGAGTTGAGAATTTGAGAGGAACTTTGTTGATTTTATGTTTGGTTTTTCCTTTTAAAAAAAAAACGACAATCACGGAGATGATGGTGTTTTAGAGGAAAGCAGTGTGAACAGAGCAGAGGCTTTGTGGCGTGTTCAAGACATGCTGCTGTTACTGGTTTAACCCCAGAGAGGAGGGTCTGAACCTAAGGGTGATTAAGAAATTTTGTTTTGAAGTAAGAGAAAAATGTGTTTTCTTTCTAAAGAAAGTAATTTGAGGTAAATTGAAAAATATTTTGAGAATATTTTAATTTAAAAGAACACGTGAAATAAATTGTGAATTGAAGGTGAATGTTTAAAAGTTTGTAAAATAGATCATGAGAAACCAGTTCTGGTCTAAATAAATAAATTATGTTTGCATCAACTGAGTTAAACTTTATCAAATTGTGGATGATACCAATTACAGTTACAGGTAAAGACCTACAACTAATGGTAACTAAAATTAAAACTGAACTAAACAAAGTTAAGTTAAATATAACATAAACAAAAGTGATGCTATTTGTAAAACATAAAGAAGATGAATAATTAGAAATGCTAATTAATGAAATAACAATTTAAGGTGGTAATTGGGAAAAAAACCATTCTGTTTTGACTTTATTTTGATTTTTAACTTTTATTTGATTTTGTTTATTTTTTGGTATTTTGAGCCATGGTTGTCCCACGCCTCAAAAAGGGGGAGATGAAGGTTTAAACAAAACTGTGTTAAAGTGCTGAAGGGATGCTTGGTTAACCTAATGGTTAGCATGAGGCTGAAACAACAGTGTTTAATACAGTTAAAAGTTTAAATCAAATAATGAAATAAAGAAAGTTGACAGGACTTTTCTGGAGAAGCACTGTTTAGTCTGATTAAACCTTTTCAGATTAAAGTAGATTTCCAGCAGACCATATCTGTGGAAACAGGGTTTATCTGCTGTTTCAATTTTATGGTTTGATCATTTTAAGGGCTTTTATGGTTTCGCTTGACGAAAACCTAGGAGGCACTTTCTATGGGTCTATAATGTCAGATAACGTTCTGATTTGTTTGTTTGTTCTTTATTTGGATGGAAGCCAACTACAACAAGTATACCAGTTCAGAAAAGGAGTTTTGACAATTAATATAGCCACCACCAGTAAGAGCTAATATTAACAGAGTTCTTTGAACTTATATCATCTTGGTTTACACCTGTGAAGGGAAGCACACCTGTGAGCAGGGCTAGTGACGGGGTCACATGACTTCCTGTGACATCACTCTGAACTTGACAAACGTAGAGATCAGGGACAGGTGCAGTGCAAAGCAGAAGTCTGGAGGTTTTGTGAAAGTAAGACCATTAGACCAGCGTTGCCTGCTGACCGGAAACATGCGCCTTAAAGGATCCTCGTTTTATTTGTGTTCACATACAATGTGACGGAGAACATCGTGAGTGGAAACTCACACTTTAGGAGCCAAACAGCAGCTCCTCAGGTTCATTTGAGAGCCCCATTTACATCGACAACATAGGTGTCCTTCAAGGTGTCCTTAATGAATATAAGGCTAAAATTAAATTAGCATTAGGATTTGAATTTTTACCATTGGGACAATTTATGAAAAGGTGGATTAAAGTATATAAAGTATATTTATAAACAACAAAGGTTTATGAATTGTATGAGAGATGCTGTAACTGTTAATTAAAACTGGAAATGAGAGAAAACTGGTCCAAGGACTGGACAGAACAAAATAGCACTGAGCATGCTTTTAGCTGAAAAGGGGGGATCTACAAAAGGATTTCCTCCAAAGTAACACAGGACTAGTTACAGCAGAACTAAAGTCTTTAAGAAAGGACTTCAAACTCTAACAGAGGAATTAGAGTATTCTGGAATAGAGAAATTAATTTTGACCTGGTTTTAAAACATATTTGGAAGATTTACTGGGATTTTAGAATCTGTATTGAGATACAGTACATGTACTTGTTGTTGCACTTCCATGTCTAATAACGTTTGTTTGTGTTGCTTTACATGTATCCGGAGCTTGTTGGTGAGATTGATGAATGTGGCCATTGCTGGGTCAACATTCCTGGACATGCACCTGCCAAACGACTAAGGTCAAGGCTTTGACCTCAGATGAACACTTTGATATCTGAGGGACGTTATTGTTTGCATGTACACCAACGGACAACAGCTCCAGGACGGATCATACTACAGACCTAAGGGCCGTATGGTTCATTGAATTGATTATGCTGAAGAGAATTGATTTTAATCATTATGAATGTGCATATGTCTCACTCCATGTGTTTTTCTTTTCGTTACAGGGACAGAAATGGACAGGCAGGGACAGGCCAGAGATCTTGAGTCCAATGGGTTGACCAGCTCAACCTCTGGCAAAATTTTTCTACTTTATTTTGGAGTGACACTGTGTTTTGATTTATGATTTATGGACTTTAAAGAATTTGACTTTGAAGAATCAGTGCATTACTCTGTGGGTTCCCATTTGATTTGAAACATATTCCATTATAATCATTTGTTATGTTTGTTTTGACATGTGTTGTAAGTTAATCATTTGAAGTGATTACATACGTTTGATGCTTGATGTTTGTGTTTTGTCACCGCCTTTGGGGCAAGGGGTGGATAGAAGAGTTTTTCCCAGCTTTAGGTCATTTTACCAATGGGTCAAAATGTTCTTCTGGCTAGGTCAACGCCCTGCTGGGTTTTCGCTTCTGTCATAGTTTAAAACTCAAAATCAAGCTAGTAGGTTGTTTATGCTAATTGTTATCAGCATAAAGAGGGGGGAATGTTATAAGAATTTTATTCTTATAATTGTGTATATTGTTTATAGTTAGTTGGTGCTCATAGTTCTCTACAGGTCATGTCAAATCATGTTATGTCCTCCATGTTATTCCAAGCATGGTGTAGACATAACTAAGGACATGGCTTGCCGGAGGACTTCTGCACCTGGAGCCTGGAGCTGGGGCCTTGAGGGGAGGTGTATGCAAGATACACCTCCCACTGACAGCCCCACTTTAGTGATATAAAATGTAATGTTTTGCTTACCTCTGTAAGCAAAACGCACTATGTACCTTTGATATATCTGTGTACTTTGCTTCTCCTTGCAAGGAATAAAACCTGGCCTTTCGCTTTTTATAATATAATCTGTCTCCGTGTCTCTCTGGATAATATATGGATATAGAATTCTTTTGGACATATAGAATTCTTATAACACTTTCCTTTTCCCAAAAGGTGATGTGGTCAATCAGCAGTATTCTTGGTTCCTTTTTTAGAGGTGAAAAAGAAGTGTGTCTCTCTCAGTCCAACAAGCGAAAAACTGGAGGACACTTTCCTTCATTGCTTCATCAGCCAGCCCTATCCAGAGCTCGGCTCTCTTAAATATAAAATTCTACCACTTTTTCAGGACCAGGCAACCGTGGAAAGGGGATTCTCCATCAACAAGGAAGTAACATTCTGGAGGACTCCCTTGTTGCTTAAAGAATTGTATGAGATTGTGTGTCACTACCTGTTACAAAGGCCCCCCTCACACCAAAGCTTCTTGCCTCAGCTGCCTCATTAAAAAAATGAAAGAAGAAAAAAGTAAAAAAAAAAGTGGGTCAGGGTGTCAAAAGAAAGGTAGCAGAAGAACAACTGGACCAAATAAAAAAAACAAACAGAAGAGTCATTCAAGAAGTATGTGATATGCTGACCAGTGACGCAAAAAAGCACCAAGATGGCAAAACTTATTGCCAAATCAAATGTTTTTAGTTGGAGCCACAAAGACATGCTTCATGAACTAAAAAATTGAGATGAACTGATTGAAGCAAAACGCAAAGAGGTTTGACGCTTGAAGCTTGCAGATTTAACTGTTTTTTGAAAGTGGAGTGAGAGTTTCGAGTTTCGGTTTGTGATTAAATAAAAGTTCTGTTTATCTGGGTTTTAGACATTTTTTTACGTAAAAAGTAAAAAATAATAAGGTCTGGTATACATTATATGATATAATTGTATTATAAAATTAAATGCAAATGCATTGATTCTAATTTTTGACCCAGGTTGTGCAATAATGTAGGAGTGTCTTTGTGTATCAAAGGGTTAATATTCATTCTCAGATTGGTTCTAAATTTTAAAATCAGCAGCATTGAACGATTTCTATTAAAATAAGAAATGCTGTGGCGGTGGAGGACCAGCTACAGTGATTACAGAATTTAATTTCCAAAATGGCCTCCCAAGATCAGATGCCATAAAATACAGTCTGAATTCTAGCTGCATTAGTGTAAATACAGTATATGGCCTGCCAGAACTTCACTTCAATCTTTCTTTGTGACATAAAGTGGGTCTGGAACCTTTCACATTGACCATGGCTTCCACTGAGTTCAATACAACTAATCAGTCCTAACTGTTAATTTTCAATTTTCAATAAAAAAATTGAGTTGGACTCTGCTATAAATGTATCCATGATCAGGATGTTGGTACTGCCCTCTGAATTCTGATTAGTTGTACGTCTTTTTGTCCCGGCTCCTGGAAATCAAACTCAAACCGAGAAAAAACAAACAAATGTTTGTTTTTAGGGCCGGGACTTTAACACGTTAATTAAGATTAATTAATTACGGGACTTTAACGCCGTTAACTAGGATTAACGTGTTAAACGCAAACGCAAAAAATAAATAATATAATTTTAACCACACTTATTTTTGACCGCGGAACGTTTTTCAATGAATGAGTTTCGACGGACCAATTATACTGGAGCACTAGCGTTCTTGACTTCTGACCACAGTCAACATGAATGGAAAGCTGACGAGACCGCTTTGCTTGGCCCCGTGGATGGGAAGTTTTGTTTAAAAAAAACGAAAGGATGGAAGCGTCAACAAGAGCATGGACAAGAGACTCAACACAAAACACATAGGAGTTAGCGTGGACGTTAGCCCGACTCCGAGTAAAGTTACAAGGACCCACACCCAACCCACACTCCACCAGATGATCAGGACCAGGGTAACTACACTGCTACACTTAATGGCAAACATTGCACTGGTCTGCTGGACTGAAATTAATAAACTATATTTTGTTGATTAAGCTTATGTATTCAGTCATTATTCAATGGTATACTAAAAATCCATGTGAAAAATTACTTCTCACTGTTCTCAGGTCAAATATTTATATGCAATTAAAATGCGATTAATTTAGATTAATTAATTACAAAGCCTCTAATTAATTAGATTTTTTTTAATCGAGTCCCAGCCCTAGTTTGTATAGAATAGAAAAAGAACTTGGATGACTGGCCTAAACATAGGAGTCGGGTTAAATTTGTTTAATAAAGACTAACACCAGTTAGACCCAATGAGTCATACAGTACCTCCCTACAGTACCACACGGTAACAACAGAGCCAAGCGAGGAGTGGAGAAACGATTGTGATTGTGATTTTTTATTGTGAGACTTATTTCTTGACTCAAAAACTCAATGTCTTTCTTCTCTCAACTGTGAACAGAACTCAGACTTGATAGAACTTAGTTCAAAACTGTTTCTAAAACAGTCACAATAATATTTGCTTAAGACTGATGCCATATTAAAAATAAAATCATCTCACCCTAAAATAAGTCAGGTGAAAGGACATTTGTGAGGAAAATCTGCAGTGATGCTGGTGCAGAAGGAGCCTGAGGCCGCTGTCATCTGCAGACCATTCTCCATCTCGTCAGCTTCAAGGACCCGCCAAGAACCTCCAAAATGTGTCTCCAGAGGATTTGTTGTGATGCTGTATTGTTTGAAGTGACTACAAACAAAACCAAAGTGGGACTCTTGACTACAAAACACTTCTTATCCTCCTTCCATTTCACTTGACCGTATAATTCTGTCTTCATGCTCTAGCTGTTGCATAAGACCACAACAGAACATTTCAAGGTCTGAAACAATCATCAACAGTCTTTTTATGGACTGTACCAAACTACATCTAAAGGAAGTTAGATGTAGTTTATAGATGAAGTTATCAAACATATTTTCTGGGACTGTCCCAAAATAAATGCTTTCTGGGAGGAGGTTCTCAGTGTGCTCCCAGTTGGATTAATGAGTAAAGAAAGATGATAGAGTGCAAAGATGCTTTTGCCCAGCGGCTGTTACTGCCCCTTAATTCTGTCTGGTTACATGTCAATCCATATCCAAATCTGCATCAATTTGTTGTGGCTCCTGGAAATCCATCTTGAATTAACAAGGACAATTCTTGTATAGAATAGAAAACATTAGAATGTCCATCCAAAAACAGTTGGGAGAGCTTCCTTTCATCTGTTTGTATGCATGCATATTTTATCAATATCAAACATATCAAGTTTTCACTACTGAACAGTGGTGTTGATATTTAGGATTACATAGGAACAGTTAAAAAGTTTCAAAGATAAGTTAAAAAAAAGACTGGGAGTTTGGGGAAAGAGGCCGAGTCGGAGGGACATTTTATAACTAAGGTTAACAAACCTTGGTTAAATCAAGATGTTAAAGACGCACTGTTCAGAAATGATAAGGTCTTCTTATATGGCAGTGTTAGAGACAAGTGGGAGGGAAATAAGGAGGGAGAACGTGCAATAAAGAGGGCCAAACTTCAACATAAAAATAAAATAGAGATCGCAGTAATCTGTCTGAGATGTTAAGTGAAGATACTGACACCTCTCCTCTTTTTATCAGAACTTCTGAAGTAGGGGTGATGTCAGGAAGAGCCCAGGGCCACATCACCCAGCAGGTCAGAGGTTTGCGTCCACCCTAGGAGGAGGGAGAAAAGAAAAAGTGCTAATTACTACTGCAAAAATAGGCAGGTGTAATAAATAATATGAGAGGTTGAGTGTGTACCTACAGCTACAGAGATTTCACACAGTAGTGGCCCACCAAAATGGCCAGCAAATATAAAAATAAAAAGTAAAATTTTAATTTCATTAAAGTAATCAGCAAATTTTGAATAGTGTTTTTACTTTTTGGATACACGGTATCTCACAGCAAGAACTTTGTGAGGAAGTAAAAGATGCCACAGACTGGTGTGCTCCCATGGTGCCTGTGATAAAAAAGAACAAGAAACCTCGGATCTGCGTGGATCTGACTAAACTTAACAAAGCTGTTAAACGAGAGAGATTCATTCTGCCAAATCTAGAGGACATTGCTCCAAAGCTGTCAGGTGCAACAGTGTTCTCCACTGTGGATGCTTCAAGCGGGTTTTGGCAGATCCCGCTTGATGAGAGCAGTAGGAAGCTCACGACCTTCATTACACCAGTGGGTCGTTTCTGTTTCTGCCGTCTACCCTTTGGTTTTACATCTGCTCCAGAAATATTTCAGCAGAAAATGAGTTCTCTCCTCAAAGACCTTGCCGGCACAGTAGTAGTTATGGATGACATTCTGGTCTATGGCAAAGACATGAACGACCATGACCGGAACCTTCAAGCGGTGATGCAAACAATCAGAGCTTCAGGACTGAAGCTAAACAAAGATAAATGTCAGTTCCGTAAATCTGAGATCCACTACTTTGGACACATCATTGGGAAGGATGGCATCAAACCAGATACTGAAAAAGTCAGAGCTTCCCAGCCCGACAAACATATCTGAACTGAGGCAGAGGATCGGCATGATTAATTATCTGGGGAAATTTTTACAACAATGCATCCCATCAACTCTCTACTGAAGAGCGACACAATGTGGACATGGGGAGAGGCACAAGAGAACGCCTTCAATAAGGTAAAAAGAATGTTGATTTCAGCACCTGTTTTGGCATACTATGATGCAACAAGACCGACCGTTGTAAGTGCGGATGCAAGCAGTTATGGCCTGGGAGGTGCACTTCTGCAGGAGCACAATGAGGGACTCCGCCCTATCGCCTTTTGTTCAAGGACACTGACAGAGACGGAGCGGAGGTACTCCCAGATAGAAAAAGAATGTCTCGCCAGCGTGTGGGCATGCGAGCGTTTCGGGAGATATCTACAGGGCATGGACAGATTCGTTTTGCAAACGGATCACAAGCCCCTTGTTCCGCTGATAAACACATACGACCTGGACAAAGCACCTGTTAGGTGTCAGAGACTTTTGATGCGCTTAATGAAGTTCAATCCTGAAGCCGTTCATGTTCCAGGGAAGCAGCTTATTGTGGCGGACACTCTGTCTCGTAACCCTTTACTGGACTGTATTGTGTCCGACACCGAGCATGAGGTAAAAGCTTATGTACAGGCAGTACTTGAGACAAGGCCAATCACTAGAGACAGATTAAACATGATAAGAGAGGCCACAAGCAACGACAACATTCTGCAAACTGTGATTTGTTATACGAATAATGGCTGGCCCTCAGATGTGTCACGCTTGCCACACAACCTGCTCAAATATCACACAGTTAGAGCTCACCTGTCAGAAGTCAGTGGACTTTTAATGCATGACGACCGCATTGTTATCCCATTTACAATGCAAAAGACTGTACTGTCACAATTACATGCTGGTCATCAGGGACTCACAAAGTGCCGGAAAAGGGCCAACATGTCAGTGTGGTGGCCAGGTGTCGGGAGAGAGAGAGTGTCGGGTTGGTAGTGACTGACTACTATTCACGTTACATCGAGATTTCACATTTGCCTACCACAAGTAGTAACCAAGTCATTTCACAGCTTAAATGTATGTGTGCGAGGTGGGGTATTCCTTTTGAGCTAGCAACAGATAATGGGCCCCAGTTTGTTTCAGCCGAGTTCCGCCAGTTCAGTGAGACATACAATTTTCAGCACACAACATCCAGTCCTCACTACCCGCAAGCGAATGGAGCGGCTGACAGGAGCGTTGCCATCGCCAAGAGAATTCTGCGACAACCAGACCCACAGCTCGCCCCGCTGTGCTACAGAGCTACTCCCATTACTGCAACAGGTCTCAGCCCAGCTCGTCTTATGTTTGGGCGTGAGATCAGGACTACGGTGCCTGTGTTGCCCCAGCAGTTACATCCAACAGTAGTTGATCGCCAAACTGTAAGACTGAAAGACCAACCAAGTCAGCCTATCGTTTCTTCTACAACAGGCGTCATTCAGCCAGGCCCTTGTCGACACTGCAGCCGGGTCAGAGTGTTACAGTTAAGCTGGATGGGGAAAAGGGCTGGAGGACCCCAGCGAAAGTCATTGCAAAAGCACCAGAGCCTAGATCCTACATTGTCCAAACCGACCAAGGGACTGTAGCACGTAGAAACAGGAGGCATTTACAGGAAGTGCCCGAGACAACAACCCAAGTTACTGCAAGAGAGACTAGTGGCTTTGATATTCCTGACCAAGGTGACTCAGATGCCCCTCTTGCTGCAACTAATGTATCTGTGCCCTGTGTTCCCATTATTCCTACTGGCTCTGGTTTGTCCCCAAAGAGGACTGCTGCTGGTCGAGTTATTAAACCACCTGCTAGATTTAAGGATTATGTTTGAGAGATAAATGTTCTCTATGAATGATGTTTTATACACCCGTCTAGAGAGAGGTATGATGAAAGTTTAGAAACACCAAACCAATTGTATTTTGTTTCGTTTTTTGTTTGGTAGTGTTTACTGATATTGGTTAAGTAAACAATACCAATGGTATCTTCTTTATTGATTATAGACAAGTTGCAAATGTTTATTCTACTGTTGTGAATCAGCTAAAGAGGTCAGGCAACCTAAAATGGTAAATGCTGCGCTCCACTAGGGGGTGCTGCTGATTAGCGTTGCGGCTGGTAGCTGCTGTTCTAAGAAAATGAATAAGAGAGACTGTTCGTCATGTTCACAGAAAAAAGGGTGATCTGATTGAAGTTGAAGTTCTGTTAAGTATTTGAATAATAAAGAACTTTGAGTCAACTTTCGTGAATCAATGAATTCATGACAGTGTGTTTACTTTTTAGTGGAGCAACCTTATTTAAAACAGAAAAACAGTGATTAATAAAAGAATGCATAAAAGATTCAGGCTCACTACAGCCATCAAAGACACTGGGGTCAAATGACTCCGAAAATTTCTCAGCTGTGGATCCATTTATGATGCATCTTTGTGACATCTGTTTGGAAAGAAGATAGTCCACATTGGAAGACAAGTAAAAAAATATACAACAGTGGTCTGTCACATTAATGTCTGTAACACTCAACTGGTCAATGTTCAGGCCTAAAGAGAAAACAAGGTCCAAAGTGTGGCCTTTTGTATGTGTAGGACCAGAGACATGCTGTTTAATATTAAATGCTTCAGTGAGTGTTAAAAACTCAGATGCCAGATTACACGAAGCATCATCGATATGGAGGTTAAAATCCCCGAGTATCAGAACATTTTCAAGTTTGATAATTGAAGATAAAAATTCAGAGAAATCTTCTAAAAACAAGCGACCAGGAGGTCGGTAAATTAAGAGCCAAGTTGTTTGTATTTAGTTTAATATGTTTATTATTTATACATAGTAAATCTTCCTAAGGGATATTAATGTGTTTGGAGCATAGATTGTATAATAATTATGGATGATATCCGCCCATTGGTCCCCTATTCACCAATATTGTCATTACGAATGGGCAATAAAATGGCCGTTACATCCGGGCTTTTCGGGTTTTACTCCATAGTAAAACAATAGTTTTTAGATAGCATAAACCAACGTAATTTTCAAAAATTCACCCCCCCAGAGTTGTCATGTAGTAAAAACTTAGCTCTAGAGACCGGAGCCATCTTTTGTACCAGGCTGTAAACATGAGTTTTACTCTTGTAAAGTCGCCATTGGGTTTCTCCTTATATTTCCGCTTTTGGAGCCTGCCCTCTGGTGGACGGAGGTATATCGCTGTATTTTGCTGTAAAATCACCGTATGGCGGCGCCCTTACACGACGACCATTTAAGAGGTACCATGGGAGAGGCTTGGTTTGGAGGCGTAAAGATGTGACCGGACGTTATACGTGCTAACTTCCTGTTCAGCAAAGCACTGCACTAGATCGCCTGCAGTTTTGAGTCCTGTGTTGAGCACAGCCTGTAAGTTGTTCAAATGTGTTATTCAATGAATCTAAGCCACTGTTCAGTATTTGCACTCATATTTTGTTTGTTTTGTACTGGTGAATGTGTAAATAAATCCGATTTGGGTCATAGCATTGAATTAGCGATTAGCGCGCTAGCCCGCTAGCATTAGCATGCTAGCTTATTTTGATTGTGTGTATTGAGCTAATAATATTAGTGAGTCACGAGGTCTGTTAAGTTGACGTAGCATTTGTTTTGTTATTTTATTCACATATATGCTCTAATGTTGACAAATTTGTGTGTTCCAGTTTTACTCTAGTAAAACTAGTAAAACTAGAGTAAAACTGCTGATCGATTTAATAAAAGCTAAGTAATCAGTGGACGAGTTCTCTGTCTGTCTAACTGCGCTCGGGGAAGTAGTTAGGGCAGAACAGTTAAGCTTTAAATGAAGTGGTCCAGGCTGCCCGCAGGACAGTCGGGTGTGAGCTGTCAGTCCTGGAGGACATTTACAAATAAAGACTTGTTTCTTGGGCATTAAAGATCATTAGAGACCCAAATCTTTGAGCTCCTCTCCTCCGCTTTTTTCCACAGGCTGTGATGACTTTACACAAAACACTTTGAAACATGCACTTTATTGTTTACTTATCTCTTTTATTGTAAATCTAGTGTTTTATGTCTAATAACTTTTTTATCTTTAATTGTGTTTTATGTTTTTTGGATTGTGGTTTTATGTCTTTGTTAATTGTTGACTTTGCACTTGAGCTCTTACCCCTTTTTCAAATGTGTTTTTGAAACACATTTGCATTTGCAGTGTGTTTTACGCTGCAAATGGCAATTTAACTGAACTTAACTGGTGAGTGACTCAAAAGCCTGTGGCAACATCAGCAACATGATGGTGATAAATTCTCACTAACGTGAAATACAACTGAACTGTGCCATTTATTGAGCAAATGTTTTCAAAATGAAACATATTTACAATACAATATATTAACAAATTAACCCTCATATTTAAAAGGAAAATTCTCTACTTTAAGCCAAACTTCCTCTTTTACGGCCTTTTTTTTCAAAACACTTTCGTTGCATTGTGGGTTGGGAAAGGCCAAGGATTCACAAATGCATCCAAACGGAGGACTCAGTCCTCAGAAGGAGGTGGGGTTTGGAACCGAATGGAAAACACCTTCAGCAGCTGGTTTCCTCCAGAGTAATCCTCCAAAGGAAGGATCCTGGAGATTGGAAAAAACCCATGGTTTCAACAAAGGGAAACATTTGGTGACCAGCATTGATGCCGTGGGTCAAACCATGTTAAAGGGGAATCTGTGTTTGCAGATTTACGTTTTCTTATGCATTGGGTGTAATTTATATTTGTGAATGTGGATTTACGCTTGTGTTTTTATCTATCAGAGTCTAAATGTGTAAAATTTAAACAAAAGATTTATTTTTAAATATGTACATTTATTTTGCATACCACGATGCCCACACGGAATAAAAAAGGTTGTTTGGAAAAGGAATCTTCTGAGCCTCCTGCTTTTACCCGCTTTTGCCAGCTTCCCCACAATAATACTAATTCTTCTTCACTTTATTCTTTTAGGAGATTCTTTGGAAGCCTTATGCTTCAAATTTTAGTTAAGAGATAAAACTCTAATAAAGAGGTGTACCTGAGTCTACCAGACTAGTACTAATGGAATTCAGTGATTCTAGTTGAATGGGTCTCATGGTCACATGCATATAAAAATAAAAATAAAATCAGGTAAGAGATAAAAAAAATAAAATAAATAAAAATAGGTGTGTAATCACCTGTATTTGCAACTGTAAATACGTTTTGATTTATATTCTAACACACAGATGCAGTCGGCTCCATCAATACTTCATCTTTTGTGATGAAGTAGCAGCTTTATTATTTAGATCTTGTCTTACCTTTTTGTACGTCTTGCATTCAGAATCAAAGCCTTGTATGTTTTCAACAACTAAGAGGTTGAACGCTAGAACACAAATTCTTCAGAGGAATGAGCAAGGCTTCATTTCCTGGAAAGTGATCGATATTTTCTATATATGTCTGATATCAGTTAAGATGATGAATCAAAACAGAGGAGGAGGCAGTAGGTTTTGTCTGACAAACTGCAAAGCTCTGTAGATGATACACAAGTACAATGTGTTCCAAAACCAGAGGGTGAGGCCTAATCGAGCCGGTTCAATTGATTTAACAGAATATTGCACATAAAAATATCATGTTTAGAAGTTCTGTCCATTGAGGACATTGAGGATGTATTTCTTTTTGGATTTATGATAGTGGGGTTCCTGCTCATTAGTCAGGGGACTGCCTTAAACTATCGAAAAATCTGTAAGACAGCTGCCTTTAAATCTACCCAGCCGCTGTCTGCTGAAATTAAACAGTGCTTCCCTGACGTGAATGACAGGCTGAAGGGATTAGAACAGAGAGACGCACAGTCCGAGGAGCTGACTGACATCTAAGCACGGACTGTGGACAAACAGAAAAGAGTAAACAACACCGAGAGTTAGTGCAGGAACGACGCGTCAACATGCGTAAAATGCGTCGACCGTCAGTGGGCGTGTCAGGACCGACTCAGTAGAAGCCTCAATCTCTAAACGCAAAAATGACAAATAAAAATACACCTGTGATGAAACTTTGGTATTAGTATGTGATTAATAACAAATTATCTCCTTAGTTAAAAAGAGTTTAAAATGTTTTATTTTTTATTTTATAATAAAATGACAAATTCACTACATTCTCTGAAATACAATTAAGATTGTAATCAAAGTAATCACATTAAACATTGTAATAATCACATTCAGTTCATTTAAAAATATGCATACAGTATTTACTACCCTCTTTAAAATACATTAATCTAGTGTTCTTTTTTATACAGTTTATAAAAATAAAACACTAGAGTCAGACCTGTGAGCTGCTACACAGCTAAACGTATATGAAGGGGTTACATCCAGAGAAGAGTGGACAACACCGAGAAACAGACCAGTGAGCTGCTACGTGGTATTACGGGCCTGGCCATGGATAGGAAACATCAAGGTTTCTTCACGAAATGGACGAACGCACTTGATGCTGAGAACCAGAACTGATTGATTACGATCCGAATAAATTACCAAAGATCACAATATATAAATTACAAATTTCTGTCTCCTTCCCTCCATTCCCAAGTCCCTCCTCTCGATTATAAGTCTGGCGTGCAGCTGGGTCATATCTTATACCCCCGTAAGTATGTTGCGGCTATGTCTGTTATGTCTGTAAAATGCTCTATTTCATTTTCCTGAAGAACACAGCGCCTGAATAATGGCTGCACGTGAAGCACTTTGTGAATATTGTCTGTGAAGGATGCTTTATAAATAAACTTTTACTTACTTTTACTTATAAACACCAATATTCATGTTTTTCTTATTTGTTTGTTCTTAGAGGAAATTTTAATTTGTGTACATGCATTTTTAAATTCCAGTTTTTAATCTGAGGAAATAATTTAAATTTCTCTACCTGCATACCAACCATTCACACTCACATCCATTCACAATGTCTTATTTTGTCACTAAATCACTTCAGTGCTACCTGCAAACCAAAAATAACTTTATGTGCAACCAATTTCTTTTATTTATCCAACAGACCTTTCTTTTCCAGTGAGCACTTAAACTTTTTAATTTATTTGTTTACAATAATCTCATTTTATTGTAGTGAATAAGTATCAAAAGGACTTCATAAAAAAAAAGGTATATAGGTATAAGCTATATTTTTGCCCACCTATAATTTTTATTAGCCCTCCCTAATGCAACAGGCTAGAATTAGCCCTGGTCAGGGACAAAAAAAGAAAATCAGGTAGGGGAGCTTTAACGCAGACGTGACTAAATGTTTAATATGGGCTAAGAAGTTTTGTCTCTAATTCCAAGAGACTTTATTAATTCTGAGATCAACTGGTAAGAGCTGAGTTTATATCTCTAGAGGGAGGAGTTTCCCCTAAAACTAACTCTGATGGACCAGACTGTTCTGGTCTCCTAGTCATTAGCTATGAAAGGGAAGTGTGACTCCTGATGTGAGAGGAGAGTTGTTAGTAACACTGTTCCATTCAGGTGTTGTTGTTGTTCTAGAGTAAAAACTGTTTTGATTTAAGTTTCAAAACACTGTTGTAAATACTAGTCAACAAATATCTGAGGCCACCTCCTCTGTTCAGAGAGAACCTCTCCCTTTTAACAAAAATAGCTTCCTTCACACCTCTCTCAAACCATCTGACCTCTCTGGACAAAATTGGGACATTGCACATAGGATGTGGCTAAATTTGTATACTGATCATTGGTTTTATTCACACAGATGGTCGCTCATGCTTGGTCATTGACATGGTAATATACTCTTTAAACAAATAAAAGCCATGGGTATATATTCCCCAGAAAGAGTCTACTGAGTCATCGTGCCCACCTAAACTTTGAAGATTAGAGGCTCTTAAAAATAAAGCACAAATAACAAGAAGAAAATTCAGGTAGGTTTGTGCATGTCCACAGCTATTCATTCTTGGTCCCAGCTTGGACCCATTAGGGTTCACAGGTGACTGGAGCCTATCCCAGCAACTTTGGTACACCCTGGACAGTGGCCAGTTAGTCTTAGGGCTGACATTTAGGACTTAGACAGTGACAGACAACCATTCTCTTTCACATTAATTTACCAGAGATACTTTAGAATTGCCACTTGACGTGCATGTGTTTGGACGGTGGGAGGAAGCTGGAGTATCCAGCTAAATGACTGGTAGCTACAGCTGCCAAACAAAAACCCTAGAATTAAGGTATATTATCCTAATTCAAATAATGTTCAAAAACATAAAATTTACAAAATATTACAGTAAATGTTCTGCAGGGACAAACTGTAATTTTAATGTCAAACACCTTCAATGCTCAAAGTTCTGCAGAAAAAAAATATATTTATTTTTATTAGACATGTTCAAATAAGTTACAATGCTCAAAATACTGCTGGAAAACTATATAAATGTATAAATAAAAGTCATTTTTCTTTAATTATTACAATCAAACACCTTCAATTTAAAAAACCTAAATTGACATTATCAAATTGTTATCAATAAAGTTTTAGAAATACTGCATTAGAAGTCAAAGACAGAAGACAGATTAAAATCATCTACAACTTACAGTGTTTGTGCGTTTAAGGTCTGGAGAAATGAGTTATGCAATGCAAACAATGTTGTTAACATGTAACCATGTTTTTGTCCAAAATTGAAACTGTGCCACATTTTCTTAAGTCAATGAGTTTAGTCTGCAGATGTCGTGCTTGCCCATGGGAAGATGCTCTTGGTTTAGTTTGGCAAACTCCTCAACATTTTTTATTAGAAATGGATATTTAATGCAGAGCTGTACTCTGTCAAAATTAAAACCCTCAAAACAGTGGTGAGGATGGTGACTGTCAGTCTGCTGGAGAAGAGTTGTGAAGTACAAATGTGTCCCTCTGATGTCACTCTTGAAGATCTCCAGACACCTTACAAAAAAGCGTCCTGCTGCCATCAAACCACACACAGTGTTTGCCTGGAGCTTCAGATTGAGTTAATTTAAATGAAATGTTATGTCCACTGAAAACAAGCTCCATGCTGTCATCATTCTTCCTTTTGCCACAGCTATTAAGGAATGAATTAGCCCCCAATGGTTCAATTAGCCCTTACACCTGAAAGCAGAGCCTTAACACAAGCCTCATAGGCCAGAGCAATAGCATCCCTCACCCAATGCAACATAGTCTGTTTAGCGGCCGTAGTTATCCTGGTTGCCCCCATAGCACGTGAAAAGCTGCTCAGACGTACTCCACTGGCTAGTGCGGTGGACGGAAATCTGGAGAGCATGAACCGGACATAGCAGGTGAAGTTTCTCCTGCTCCAGCGTCGTGAACAGCGAAGGGCAGAAGGCTTCAAGAATGACTGGATTTGAATGCAAGAATGGGACCTTAGGGAGATAAGTAGGATGTGGATGATGGTGAGGGTGCGCCCTCCTGATTGGAATTGCCCACGGCTAGCCATCAAGGACAGACACTGGTCAGCCACGAGTAAGAGGCAAGACCCCTGTCAGCGAATCTTGGTTAGGGCTCCCGGGGAAATGCATACAGAGTGTCTAGTGTCTAGTCCCAAAGAAGCTGGAGGACTCAGAGAAAAGTAGAGGGGACATTGTGCTGTTTCCTGTTAAGCAAAGAGGTTCACTACGTCCTAACCACATAGTTAGGGTACGAAGCCTTGGGGCGCATTACTTTTATTTGTCTCAGGGGATTGACCCTTGGATTAAATCCCTTGGCTTGAAGCCACAGCTAAGACTGTCTCATGTGCAGGAGGCCCAGGGGTATCACCGTGGATGTGGCTGCCATGAGACCCAGAACTCTTTGTAGGAGTCATTTCCCAGCCTACCCTGATGTTCTTAAGAGTAGTCAGAATGAACTAAGCGTGTGCAGGAGACAGACGTGCCTGCATCATGACTGAGTTGTCCTCTGGGCAGGAGGGACAACGCTTTTTTAGCCTCAATGTAATTCAAAATCCGGATTCAAATTCAAATCCTGGAGTAGCAGAGGAGCCCCCAGTTTTGAGCCCTTTTAGAAGAGATTGATCACAAAAAGGCCTTCAAGATTAAGCCAATGCTGTTCTGTTGACATCTTTTACCAGGTAAGTTAATACCTTGTACACAACACAGACTTTAAATGGTAAATTCTATTACTTCAAATAATCATCAAGTGTCGGTGGTGAGACAATGAATTTTATTTAATTTATTTTCTATTTTTATTATTTTATTGGCTCAATATTTATTCTCCTGCTTTATACAATGTACAGTTTACTCTGTGGCACAGCTGTGTCTGCAGTGAGACTTTTTGAATTGTGTTAATGGTCCGTGTACATCTGAAGCAGAACTAGGACAGCTGTGTCTGTGGCTCCAGTGCTCTAGACCCGAGGTGCACTTCACAACAGCCACAGTTTATCTAGCTTTTCAATTTGAGGTCTGCTGTGGATTAGATGGTGACAGATCAATGTGCCAGAACAATAAGGATTTCTACACATACGTATGTCCCACAAGAAAGATACCCAAGCATTAAGAAACATGCACAGGTGGTGTTATCTTTGTTTGGGAATACTTACATCTTAACAAATCTAGTCTCAGAGGCACCCTGACTGACCCACACCTGCAGGACAAACTCACCATATCAGTGAGCGGGCTGCAGCCTAATTTTGTTCAAAATGCCTATATATATATATATATATATATATATATATATATATATATATATATATAATATGGATAGCTCACGGCTGGATAGCTCACCATTCACACGGGGGACCCAGGTTCGAATCCCCCTTCGGGACGCTATCCAGTGTGGGTCCTTAGGCAAGACCCTTCGCGCTACTGCCTACCCTCATAAAAATGATGAGAGACAATAAATGCTATGAGAAGCCGGATCAGACGACGCCCGGCCAAACAAGGTCTGCGTCAGGTGTTGGGGAACCAGAGCAACTTGATGACAAATGTGCTACTGGAACAAGAATAAGACGGAGATGGGCGAGATGCGATAACAAGGCTCTGTTGGAATGCTACTACTCCAGTAACCCTAGTCAGAGGGGTTACATGAAGAGAATGTGGGATGAATGGTTACTTCGAAACCAACAATCCAGGCTTACATCGAAGCAACTAGTAGCTCAGTGTTCCAACATCCACAAGCGGCAGCTGCTATCACAACTTGAGATTGACGAGATACAACACAAATGCTACGGCAAGGGAGCCAGGACGAGGTCAGAGGGGATTAACGGGGCTCCCCAACCAGAGATTGGGTATGAAGCCCCAACAATTGAAATAACGCTGAACGAGGCAGCGACTGACCTGAAAGACAAGATCATGTCGAGAATGAATGCAAGGCAACCCCGACGCCAATTACAACGGCTAAGTGAAGTACCATCAGAAAGTCTCCTAGAAGATGTGAATGCAGCATTGAGTGCGATCCCTACCACAACCATCACTGAAACCAATGAGCTGAAATACACCTTCGCAGCAGTGATCCTCGAGATGCTTGGCTATGAGAGCAACCATGGGAGCCATGAGAAACAGTATCCACCATGGAAACAAAGGCTGGAGCCTAAGATCACGTAGAGAAGTAAGCCAACTGACAGAGGCCAAGAAAGGTGCAATGAGAAAACAAGTACCCAAGAGGTACAACCAGATGCCCATACCTGAAGCACTTAAAACTGCCAAACAAAGGCTCCAAGCCTTGGCCAGCCGCCAAGAGAATGAAGCCAGAAGAATAAACCGGCTGTTCGCAACTCAACCTGCAAAAGTGTACACTCAATGGCAGGGTAATAACAGCAGAGCAGACCCTCTAAGGCTGGAAACTGAACAATACTGGAAAAGTATATGGGAGAGGGAGGCATCACACAACAGCTGTAATGCAGGAATGAGGACTCAAGTGCGCACAAGACAGTGAAGGTAAGTGATACTTTATTAAAGTACAGATAGTGATAGGAAGCTGGAGAGATGGGCTGAGAGTTGGAGTTGAACCGTGAAGCTGAACCGAGACCTGGTGCCGAACCGGTGACTGGAGACCAAGCTGGAGAGCTGGGCTGAGAGTTGGAGTGAGCCGTAGAGCTGCGCCGAAGCCTGGAGCCGAGCCGGTGACTGAAGACAAAGCTGGAGAGCTGGGCTGAGAGTTGAAGTCCAAACCTGAGACTTGGAGCGAAGGCTGGAGAGAGGGCTGAGACAAGAGCTGGAACAAAAGCTGGAAACATTCACACAAAGTATGCTGAATGATCTGGCAGGGAAGAGGTGGACAGGAGAGGTTTAAATACCTCACTGATGGTAATAGGTTACAGGTGCTTGGGACAGGTGGCAGTGATGAGATGAAGGAGAGAGAAGGAAAGTGGAGCGGATCCCTGAGAGACACGGGTGTGAAGAATGGAAGTCCCTAATTAACTGTGGATCGAGAATGTGGCGTGCAGGAACCCAAGAACGTTCTTCTGGGCCATACCCCTCCCAGTCTACCAGGTACTGAATGCCTCGACCACGACGTCTAGATCTAAGGAGCCGTTGCACCAAATATGCTGGAGCACCTCCGACGAGCTGGGCGGGAGGCGGGGGCCTGGTGGCGGGAACCAGAGGACTCTCCCGAAGGGGCTTGATCCTGGAAACATGAAAGGTTGGGTGAATCCGCATAGACCGAGGAAGCTTCAACCTTACCGCCACCGGGTTGATGATCCTCACTATAGTGAAGGGACCAATGAATCGTGGAGCCAATTTCTTCGACTCCACTCGGAGAGGAATGTCTCTGGTGGAGAGCCATACCCGGTCCCCTACCTTGTACTGGGGACTCGGCTTATGTGGCGATTGGCCGCTGTCGAATACTGGGTGGAAGCTCGCAGGAGAGCCGCACGAGCCCTGTTCCATGTCCCTCTGCAACATCGGATGAGGGCTTGGACAGACGGGACATTAGCCTCCTCTCCTGGGCAGGGAATAGTGGTGGCTGGAACCCGTAGACGCACTGGAAAGGAGATATTCCAGTAGCCGAGCTCGTCAAGGAGTTGTGGGCGTACTCCACCCACAACAGCTGAGAGGCCCAGGAAGATGGTGTTTGTCCAGCCACACACCTCAAGGCCGACTCCATCTCCTGGTTCAACCGTTCCGTCTGTCCATTGAACTGCGGGTGAAATCCAGAGGACAAACTGACTGTAGCCCCTAAAAGAGAGCAAAACTCCCGCCAAACTGTAGATGTAAACTGGGGTCCCCGGTCAGACACAATGTCCATTGGTAGTCCATGGATCCGGAAGACATTCTGGAGTACCAGTTCTGCCGTCTCTTTTGCTGAGGGCAACTTAGGCAGAGCTATGAGGTGAGCCATCTTTGAGAAACGGTCAATGATGGAAAGGATCACCGTGTTGCCATTAGATTCTGGAAGACCGGTAACGAAATCCAGGGACCTATGAGACCAGGGTTGTCTGGGAACCGGAAGTGGCCGAAGAAGCCCAGATGGAGCATGATGAGAGGGCTTCTGCTGGCTGCAGACAGGACATGCCGTGACAAACGCCCGAACATCCTCTTCCTCCTTAGGCCACCAGAATCGCCGTTGGAGAAAAGAGAGTGACCGGAATATCCCGGGGTGGCAAGCGAGTCGAGACGAATGGACCCACTGAAGAACCTCCGACCGCAGACCCGCAGGAACAAATAGTTTTCCCTCTGGACAGGAACTGGGGACAGTAATGGTGTTCAAGGCTGTTTTAACGCGCTCTTCAATGGGCCAGGTGACGGCTGCTACCAGCTGGGATGGAGGTAAGATGGAGGTCACCTCAGAAGAGGTCTCCTTCTTCTGGAATTGCCGAGAAAGGGCATCAGGTTTCTGATTCCGGGACCCTGGTCGGAATGACAAAACAAAATTTAATCGAGTAAAGAACAATGACCAACGAGCTTGACGAGATGTCAAGCGTTTGGCCGACCGGATATATTCCAAATTCTTGTGGTCAGTCCACACAAGAAAAGGTTGTTCGCCCTCCAGCCAGTGCCGCCATTCCTCCAAGGCTAGCTTAACCGCCAGCAGCTCCCTATTACCTATGTCGTAGTTCTGTTCAGCGGAGACAGGCGACGACAAATAGGCACACGGGTGTAATTTCTGGTCTGAAGTGGAACGTTGGGACAGAACTGCGCCTATTCCCACGTCGGAAGCATCCACCTCTACGACAAACTGGCTACCAGAGTTTGGGATGATAAGCACTGGAGCTGAAGAAAAACGAAGCTTCAGGTCCCGGAATGCTGAATCGGCTTCGCTGGACCAGATGAACGGAACCTTAGATGAGGTAAGTGCTGTCATAGGAGCCGCCAAGGTACTATAGCCACGGATGAAACGTCTATAGAAGTTGGCAAACCCCAAGAAGCGTTGCAGTTGCTTTCGACTGCACGGAGATGGCCAATCCAATACTGCCGACACCTTGGTAGGGTCCATCTGAATCTTACCCTGGGCGACAATGTAACCCAGAAAAGAGACGCTGGGTACGTGAAATTCGCATTTCTCAGCCTTGACAAAAAAAGAATTCTCCAGCAGGCGTTGAAGGACTGACTGGACATGATGAACATGCTCCTTGTGATTCTTGGAAAAGATAAGGATATCATCCAGATAGAAAAATACGAACTTGTCGAGCATGTCCCGCAACACATCATTAACCAGGTTCTGGAAAACAGCGGGAGCATTAGTCAGTCCAAAGGGCATCACCAGATATTCATAATGGCCTGACGAGGTGTTAAATGCTGTCTTCCATTCCCCCCTCTCGGATACGAACCAGGTGGTATGCATTGAAGATCCAATTTGGAAAACACCGCTTGCCCCTCCAGGAGTTCAAAGGCGGAGGCCAGAAGGGGAAGCGGATACCTGTTCTATATGGTAATCTCATTAAGTCCACGGTAATCAATGCAGGGTCGGAAAGTCTTGTCTTTCTTCCCCACAAAGAAAAACCCCGCCCACGCTGGTGATGAAGAAGGTCTTATTATTCCGGCTGCTAACGCATCTTTGATGTAAAGATCCATGGCCTCTCTTTCAGGAGCGGACAATGAATATAGTCGGCCTCTAGGAGGTGAGGTGCCAGGAAGCAAGTCAATAGCACAGTCATATGGACGATGCGGGGGTAAGGCTGTGGCTTTGGCCTTATTAAAGACCTCCTTATAATCCTGGTACTCCCTGGGAACGTTGGCCGGCAGAGAGGATACAGGTGTACCAGGTAGTGGGTTGGGTAATCCCGCTGACTGAAGACAAACAGAGTGACAAGAATGACTCCACCCCAGTATTGCCCCAGTGTCCCAATCAATGTGAGGATTATGGCGTGCAACCAGGGGTAGCCCAAAATTAATGGAATCTCCGAAGACTGAATTAGGAAAAATCCGAGCGTTTCTTGATGGTTCCCAGAGATCAATAGAGTCACGGGACTGGTCCGGTGGGTCACGGTACCCAGGAGGTGTCCATGCAGGGCCCGTGCAGGAACTGGTTTGGGTAGGGGAACTCGTGACAACCCCAACTGAAGTACCAAGGTCTCGTCCATAAAACTGCCGTCTGCCCCAGAGTCAATGAATGTAGTTAAAGTCTGTGGGCCCCCAGGAAGCAGCAGCTGGACATGGACAAGCGGGCGATTGATGGAGGAGACCCCGTCTGTAAGACTCAACAGTACTCCTCCATCTACTGCTGAGCCTGTCCTTTTAACGAACAGACCAATGCAACATGGCCCTGACCCCCACAATACATACAAAGCTTCCTCCTTCGAAGCCGTAGCTTCTCCTCAGGAGTGAGATGACAGCGGCCAATTTGCATGGGTTCACTGGAATCTGTTGTGGACCTGGAATCTGTTGTGGATACAGAGAGCTGTGGTCGCTGGGGGTCAAGAGGAAGGTAAAGAGAACTCCGGGTAGCCCGCTCCGCTCGACGAGCTCGGACCCTCTGATCAACCCGGATTGACATACGGATTAAATCATCCAAGTCTTCTGGAAGCTCCCGAGAGGCAAGCTCATCTTTCATGTGCTCGGCACACCCGAGAAGGAAAGCCTGGTGCTGTGCAGGAGCGTTAAATCCACTCTGCCGAGCAAGCGTCCGAAAGTCAATGGAATAATCCGCCACTGAACGAGATCCCTGTTTTAGTTGAAAAAGGCCCCTGGCCGCCGCGCCCTCCTGATCCTCAGCGTCAAACACCTTCCGGAGTTCAGTAGATAATATTGGAAACTAGAGCAGGCTGGAGTACCTCTCTCCCACTCTGCGGTTCCCCAGAGACGTGCGCGCCCCGTAAGGTGATTAATGACAAATGCCACCTTGGATTTTTCTGTGGCAAATGTGTGGGGTTGCAGAGCAAACAGAATTGAACAGTTAACCAGAAAGGGATTACAACCGCCTGCCTCTCCGGAGTAACGTTCTGGAATCCCGACCCGAGGCTCCTGGAGCAGAATCGGTTGAACCACCGGGGAAACAGGATCTGAAGGTGGAACGGAGGCCCGACTCTCTGTGGTCTTCGGAATACTCGATAGCTGAGAAGTCAGGAGATGGATCTGATTTGACATGGCCTGGAATGCGTCCTCCTGTTGAGACACAATCCGCTGGAACCCGGCGGAAATAGTGTTCATTTGGGCTTCATGATTCTGGAGAGTTTCTTCAATGAGGGTAAATCGATTTATTACTTTCTCTGCTTTGGCTGAGTCCATCTTGGCCAGATCGTTCTGTAATGCGGGAATGAGGACTCAAGTGCGCACAAGACAGTGAAGGTAAGTGATACTTTATTAAAGTACAGATAGTGATAGGAAGCTGGAGAGATGGGCTGAGAGTTGGAGTTGAACCGTGAAGCTGAACCGAGACCTGGTGCCGAACCGGTGACTGGAGACCAAGCTGGAGAGCTGGGCTGAGAGTTGGAGTGAGCCGTGGAGCTGCGCCAAAGCCTGGAGCCGAGCCGGTGACTGAAGACCAAGCTGGAGAGCTGGGCTGAGAGTTGAAGTCCAAACCTGAGACTTGGAGCGAAGGCTGGAGAGAGGGCTGAGACAAGAGCTGGAACAAACGCTGGAAACATTCACACAAAGTATGCTGAACGATCTGGCAGGGAAGAGGTGGACAGGAGAGGTTTAAATACCTCACTGATGGTACTAGGTTACAGGTGCTTGGGACAGGTGGCAGTGATGAGATGAAGGAGAGAGAAGGAAAGTGGAGCGGATCCCTGAGAGACACGGAGTGGATCTGACAACAGCGATGCACAGTGGCTTGTGGCTCTGAGAGAGGACCACAGCAACCTCCCTGAACAGAATCCAGTTACCATCACAGCTGCAGACATCCAAGAAAGACTCTCAGGTATGAAAAACTGGACAGCACCAGGCCCTGACAGGATCCACACCTACTGGCTAAAGAAGCTCACTGCACTCCACGAGCGCCTTGCAGCACAAATGAACCAGCTGCTAAGGGATGGGACGCACCCTGAATGTCTTACCGAAGGGCGTACAATCCTGATCCTGAAGGATCCCACAAAGGGTACAGTCCCATCTAACTATCGGCCAATAACCTGTCTCTCCACAACATGGAAGCTCATGTCAGGCATCATTGCGGCTAAGATAAGTGGGCACATGGATCAATACATGAGCAAAGCACAGAAGGGCATCGCCAAAGAAACCAGAGGAGCTAAACACCAACTCCTGGTTGACAGAACAGTCAGCCAAGACAGAATCCGACACACCAACCTGTGCACTGCCTGGATTGATTACAAGAAAGCATATGACTCAATGCCACACACATGGATCACTGAATGCTTGGAGATCTACAACATCAACAGGAGTCTAAGAGACTTCATTGCAAACTCAATGAGGCTGTGGAAAACCACCCTTGAGGCCAATGGCAAGCCACTTGCACAAGTATCCATCAAATGTGGCATATACCAAGGAGATGCTCTATCCCCACTGCTGTTCTGCATAGGCCTGAACCCCCTCAGCCAAATAATCAACAAGACTGGCTATGGTTACCGACTCAGGAATGGGGCCACCATCAGTCACCTCCTCTACATGGATGACATCAAGCTATATGCTAAGAGCGAGCGGGACATCGACTCACTGATCCACACCCCCAGGATCTACAGCTCTGACATTGGGATGTCATTCGAGCTTGAGAAGTGTAGTCGAATGGTGACGAAGAGAGGGAAGGTAGTCCACACAGAAGGGGTCTCACTCCCAGAAGGAACAATAGCAGACATTGAGGATGGTTACAAATACCTTGGAATACCACAGGCAAATGGCAACCTCGAAGAGGTAACAAGGAAAACAGCAACTGCCAAATACCTCTAACGAGTAAGGCAAGTCCTAAAAAGTCAGCTCAATGGCAAGAACAAGGCACGGGCAATAAACAGCTACGCCCTGCCAGTGATCAGATACCCTGCGGGAATAATAAGGTGGCCAAAGGAAGAGATACAGATCACAGACGTTAAGACACGAAAGCTCCTCACCATGCATGGAGGGTTCCACCCCAAATCCAGCACCCTGAGACTGTACGCTAGCCGTAAAGAAGTGAGTGTGAGAGCCACTATGCAGGATGAAACATCCAAGATCCACAAGTACATCAAAGATAAGGCCCCAACAGATGTAATGCTCAGTGAATGTCTCAGGCAATGGGGAACAGAGGAAGAGGAGCTGGAGGAGGGACCATCATGGGAGGACAAACCCCTACATGGGATGTACCACCGGAACATAACTGAAGTGACTGATATCAAGAAATCCTACCAATGGCTAGAACGGGCCGGACTGAAGGACAGCAGTGTGATTTGTCCACTGCTGTATTTACTTCATATTTCACCTGCAGCTCTCAGTGCAGTAGTAGTTATCACTCCCCCCCCTTCCTTTCCACTGCAATCTGTCTGATTGGAACCAATTTGTAAATTACCAGTTGCTGTGCGCTCACACTCCCTCTGAAAATGTCAACATTTGTCAAAGTCATTCCACTTACCAGATTACAATAAATGAAGGTATATTGCAGTCTATGAATAAAATGGCATCTTTCAGCACAAACGGGCTGCGAGTGGGGACATGTGTTCTGTGCGTGTGTTCTGTATTTAGCCCAGTACCGTATGTCTCTTGCTGTTTGTGAACAAGCGTAGGTCACAGAGGCAGATTAGTTCAGTCAAATGAGATACTGTTCTTAACCTGCCTGCTGGCAAGGTCACTGCTCCACTCACACCTGGACTGCAGAAAAATGCTGTGTGCTTTAGCACATCACTATTAGAATTCTTTACAAGTTGTTTGAGCTGGTGAGGAATGGAACAGAATGATTATAATCTATAAATTAGTAGAAATTAAAACTTGTTCTCATCCACTCCTTGTCATCAGAGCCACAGAGCTACACAACTGTTGAAACTAAAGAGTGAGCAACTCATTACACAAACAATCTAGGATAACAAGATGACTAAATACTGAATACAGTAGATGCTTCAATATGTAAGCATTAGGACTCTGCATTATGCTTTGTTTGTAATGTCTATGTACTCCTGAAAAACACCTTTCACTGTGTTACTGCATTTAGTTATTTTAAGAACTTGAGTGCATTCTCACTGGCAAGTGCGAGCACGCTGCTGTAATGTTGATCTTGGGTTTTTTAGCCCAAAGCCTTTTCACTCCAAACAGTTGATGTGACAAAATTAATAGGCATGTAACTTCAGTGGATCCAGAGGGCAAGTAAGGAAAAAGCACTGCAACTGAATTAATTCATTAAAAGTTGCAACTAATACTGCCCTACAAAGTGCAGTACCTGCAGATTTTTTGAAAAATTGGAAAACTGAAAAGAAGTTTTTTATTTTTTGACAAAGTTCCATGGACCAGTTATGCTGCAACAAATCCAAATGCTAAAAAGGGCTCAAAGTTCAAATTAGTGGTGATAGTTTGAATTCATAAACATCCTTCTTAAGTGGTATTTTATGAATGCATTACCATTATGCCATGTTATCGTAACAGTTGATGGAACAACGTTAAAAGTTTTCACTGTTGCTGTAGATACTGCACTCTGTCTTTATAGGGGAGCATCGTCGGACTTAACAATCAGACTTGCTTTGGATATTTATCAACTATGTGACACTAATAAAAATCTACAGTATATGTAGCAATGACACTGGTTACGTATTCTGTGCCATAATTATATATATATATATAACCTACTTCAGATAGTATTAGTCTGGTTCAGTATATTACAAGGAATCATAAGGTAATAAGAGGTCTTTACCAATCCCTTTGGATTTGGCATTTTTCTAATCTAATCTAGCGTAAGCTGTAACTTACATGTAAACAAGTGATGTTTTTACACTACATTACACCAATAATGGAGTGTAAAATTATTTTTACATTATATCTACAACCATCCAAAGAACTGCAGTGTCTTTAATCCATGTAATCCCGTTTGTCTGGACACAATTATGAACACAGGTCACATTCACGCCGTAGGACACCGTGGGAGGTAAACACGCTGCAGAAGTCAGGAACTCAGTGCCGTCAGGGGACACAGAAAACCACTGAGCCGACATCAAAAACAACACATTACTTATTTTTACTGTTGGCTAAGGTAAAAAAAAAAGATGCGGTGCATTACTTTGCAGGTTGTTTAAGCAGGACAGGACTGGGCACTGAGGGGTTTTGGAAAATACACAAAATGTCTCTAGAGGCATGTGGTGTACTGTTGTGGGTCTATGGATACACGTACATTAACATGGCATGCATGTAGGCCTGTAGTTGTACCCTGCAGCTAATTACACTCCTTCAAAGAGACCCCATGGAACGAAGGTTAACAAGGAGCATTGAATTTTCTTTATTTAAGTGGTTCTCAACTGGTCTGGCTTCGGGACTATTACCCCTTAATGTGGGGGGCAGTTGCTCAGTGGTAGAGCAGTTGACTTAAAAACCTGGAGGTTGGCAGTTCAATTTCTGCTCTCCCCACAGTTCATACTGGCGTTGTGTCCTTGGGCAAGACACTTAACCGTCCTTGCCTCCAGTGACACAGCACTGGTGTATGAATGCTTGAGAATGTTGGGACAACGGATTGAAATTAGCATTAGGCTACAATCTGGCATGTTTACATTCATGTGGCTGTGTCTGTTCATTAACATTCACTGTCCCTTTTAAAGAAAAAAAAAAAAGAGCTGCAACCCAAATCGAGGAAAGGTTTCAACAAACCCAAATTAATAGAGGGTGCAGTTTAAACCTGACATAATACAGAATATCATAGTATGCCAACTCAAAAAACAACTTTAATGATAACTAAAAATGACCAGCAGGTGATGCTAGAGAAAGAAATATTATAAATATATTTTTAAATTAAAACCAAAATGTGCATCTTATGGAGACAAGATTTTAAGAATATTGATGTAACTGTGACTGTGATAACCCTGCATCAGTGGAAACATACTGAACAGCCCTGTATTAATAATATTCAATCAGTAGCACTTAATAAGACCATTAGGCAGTGACAACATAACACTTCAGTAAAAGCCTTTCTAACAGACTCAACAGTGCTTTCATGCACAAACATGAAATTAAAACATCCAACTACTGAGAAGTAGTTTTACCCACACACTGAATATAACAAACACTGTACAAATAAAACTATTAGGTCAACTATTCAAGCTGGGATCATAAGACTGACATAATAATCAGTACATTTCAGTAACAGCAAACCTTAAAAAGACTCAGTTGGTGTTTTTATGGAAAATACATTAAATAAAAAAGTGCAGCTAAATATAGTGCAGCTGAAAATATTAGTTTCAGAAAGACCGTGGTTTGGTTTCAACAGAATTGCTCATTTTGAACTCTGCTGTTTGGCATTCTCAATTCCTTGGATATCTTTTTATATCCCTTTCCTGTTTTATACAGTTAAATTACCTTTTCTAACAGATCCTTTGACAATTCTTTTGCTTTTTCCATGACTCAGGATACAGAAACATCAGCGCAGCCCTGGATGAGAGATGCTCACTCACTGACCTTTTATACACTCACACTGTTTGAAAGCAAACAGATCACAGGTGAGGATGGTTACCTTTAGTAGCCAAACCCGTTTGTGTCAACTTGTGTGCATGTTATCAGGCCAAAATCACTAAGGTATGTAAACTTGTGATCAGTGTTGTTTAGGTAGTTTCTGTTGTGTTCATTATGATTTAAAAAAGAGTAAACACAGTTGTGGCTTTCTCCCAACCACTAACTATGAGTGGAAGGTTGAAAGTTTTTGTGTTATCAATCATATCAATCAAAACCAGAACCCAGGAAGTATAAGCTTTCACAGAACACATCAATGCAGTGGACAAGAACATCAAGTTCACCAGTGAAGATGCCGTAGACCACCACATGATCTTTACAGACTGTGCAGTGGTTATTGGTGAGGACAGGACTCTCCAAGTAGAAGTTTATAGAAAGCCAAAATACACAGATCAATATTTACTGTTTGATTTCCACCACCCACTGCAGCACAAGCTGGTAGTCATCAGGACTCTTCAGCACAGAGCACAAGAGGTGCCCACAACCTCAGAAGGTCAACGGAAAGAAGAACAACACATCTGTAAAGCCCTGAGAGACTCTGGATACTCCAGATGGACTTTTAACGAAACCAAGAGGACACAGAAACCAAACAGACAGGAACCAGAGACAAAAGGGAAGGGTGTAGTTATCCTTTATGTGTCTGGTTTATCTGAAAAACTTTAATGGATTTTCAAAAAACACAACAGTCCAATCCCCTTTAAACCTGTCAAAAACTGGTCCATCCTAAAGACAAGAGCCCCACAAACAGAGTAATGTAGTTTATACAGTTCAGTGAAGAGTGCAGTGACAGTTATGTTGG
The DNA here is from genome assembly GCA_024416835.2 of Perccottus glenii. NCBI lineage: Eukaryota > Metazoa > Chordata > Actinopteri > Gobiiformes > Odontobutidae > Perccottus > Perccottus glenii. The sequence goes on from CM044554.2 coordinate 1,557,711, forward strand.
AGAAACAAAACAACAGCTTCACAAGAGGATGTATCAGCACAGAAGAGCCAATCCTGGAGGACCTGAGTCTGCAGTCCACCTCCACCTCAAAGAGAAAGAACATTCCTTTGAGGACAGCAATGTCCAAATTTTAGCCAGAGAGGTCAGATGGTTTGAGAGAGGGCTGAAGGAAGCCTTTTTTGTGAAAATGGAAAGGCCTTCTTTGAACAGAGGAGGTGGTCCTCAGATTCATGTTGACTAGTATTTATAACAGTGTTCTGAAACCTAAATCAAAACAGTTTCACTCTAGAACAACAACACCTGAATGGAGCAGTGTCACTAACGACTCACCTGAGCCTTTAACGACTCTCACATCAGGAGTCACACTTCCTATTCAGAGCTAACGACTATGGGAGTGTGCCTTTTTCAAATGGCAGTAGATTGATAGAAAAATCCTTGATAATAAAGCCCAGATGGAATCTTAAGAGCAATCTTAAGAGCAACTCATTCTAGTACCAGTACTCTAATTTGGCGATTAAACATTAAAGTTTTGCAGTAAGAAGAAGTCACAAAATAGGTTGCTGGTCAATTTACATTTTACATTTACATTTAGTCATTTTGCTAAGTTGCTTCTCCTTTTAATTTAATCAATTTGATTGGGACAGTGCATGTTGATGAACATACATGAGACAGCCACATAAATGTAAACATGCCAGATTGTAGCCTTAGGTTAGTTTTTCATCTGTTGTTTCAACATTCTCACACATTTATACACCAGTGCTATGGCACTGGAGGTAAGGTGTCTTACGTAAGGACACAACAACATTATGAACTGGGGAGAGCAGGAATTAAACTGCCAACCTTCCGGTTATACGACCCCAAGTCCTGAAATAATTTAACTTTTTTCCAAGGCTGCTACTGATCAGTGATCAGGCTTTTTTCTTCGTTGGGACTTGTACAAAATGTGAATAAAAACAATGATGTGTAAGTTTCAAAATATTTCAATATTTTATTTAGAATACAACATACAGTAGATGACATATCAAATGTTTAAACTGAGAAAATGTATAATTTTAAGGGAAAAATAAGGTGATTTTAAATTTAATGGCATCAACACATCTCAAAAAAGTTGGGACAAGGTCATGTTTACCACTGTGTGACATCCCCTCTTCTTTTTTTAACAGTCTGCAAACATCTGGGACTGAGGAGACAAGCTGCTCAAGTTTAGCAATGTTGTCCCATTCTTGTCTAATACAGGCTTCTAGTTGCTCAACAGTCGCAAAATGTTTTCTATGGGTGAAAGATCTGGCAATTTCAGGACCGGATCCTTCTTCTACGCAGCCATGATGTTATAATTGATGCAGCATGTGGTCTGGCATTGTCATGTTGGAAAATGCAAGGTCTTCCCTGAAAGAGACGACGTCTGGATGGGAGCATGTTACATGGAGGGGAGATCTGTCTGTGCCTCTCTGCTCCTGACTTTCCTCCTCCACTATCTTCTCTCCGGTGCTGTGAGTGGGACCTGTTTGAAATACCCTGATTGGCTGCTGCAGGTGGTGGATTATCCAATCAGGCTTTAAAAGGAAGAACAATGAGTTGCATAGTCTCTTTTTTGTTTTGACTTTGCTTGTAAATGACATGTTGTGGTCGGGAGGTTGGCAGGTGAGTGGGTACCTTGTACATAATATAAACACATAGTTAATTTCTGTTTAGTCCCACTAGGTTTAGGCAGGGCAAGGCAATTTTATTTCTATAGCACAATTCATACACTGGGTAGCTCAAAGTGCTTTACAGGAATAAAAGACAATTTACAAGATTTAGATTAAGAAACATTAGAAAAATTTTAAATATTTTAAAAGAAGAATGCAGATAAAAAACACTTAAAGTTGTAATGCAGGCGGCGCTAAAGAGGAAGGTTTTTAACTTCCCCTTGAACATGGTTAAAGTTGAGGCTTGTTTTACTTCATCTGGGAGGTTGTTCCAGGTTTTTGCTGCATGAAACTTAAACACTGCTTCACCCTGTTTAGTCCTAACTCTGGGCACGAGCAGAAGGCCTGTCCCAGATGTTCTCAGAGTCCGAGGTGGTTTATAAGTAACTAGCATGTCAGAGATATATTCTGGTGCTAAACCATTTAGAGACTTGTAAACCAGCAGTGCTGTTTTAAAGTCTATTCTCTGAGCAACAGGAAGCCAGTGCAGAGATTTTAAAACTGGCATGATGTGGTTGTACTTCCTGGTTTTGGTTAGAACCCGAGCAGCCGCGTTCTGAATAAGCTGCAGCTGTCTTCACCCTCGTTTTGAGAGACCAGTGAGCAGGCCGTTACAGTAATCTAACCTGCTGGAGATAAAAGCATGGATAAGTTTCTCTAAGTCTGGTTGAGACATCATCCCTTTGACTCTGGAAATGTTTTTAAGGTGATAAAATGCAGATGATGTAATTGACTTAATGTGACTGTGGAAATTCAGGTCTGAGTCCATGATGACCCCTAGATTTCTAACCTGGTTTTTACATTTTAGAGAAAGAGACGAGAGGTGACTGCTGACACTTTCTCTTTGTTTCTGTGGCCCAAATATGATTAGTTCAGTCTTGTTTCTGTTCAGTTGAAGAAAATTATTTTGCATCCACATGTCAATCTGTTCGATGCAGTGACACAGTGAATGGATTGGTCCATTTTCACCTGCTGTGAGTGAAATGTAAATCTGAGTGTCATCTGCATAATTATTAGATTAGATTAGATTAGATTCAACTTTATTGTCATTACACAAGTACAGGTACAAGGCAACGAAATGCAGTTTAGGTCTAACCAGAAGTGCAATAGCAGTAAAGTGCAGGATATATACAATGGTTGCGTACGTGCAGGGTATGGAGATGTACAGGATTTACAGGTAATATGTACAATGAATATAAATATACAGATGGTTATTACTATAAAAAGGTGAGTGTGTGCCATAAATATAATTACAGGTGTCTCTTTTCTATAAACAGCATTTACAGGTGGATATGTACTCTAAATGTAATGTGGTACACACGCATCGCGCCGCACACATACACACACTCACTCACATACACACACACATACACACACAACCATACACACATACACTCACAACCATACACACATGCACACACATACACAGGGAATTAAACCGGGAGAGCTGTACACACAGACATTCCCATACTCACATACACACACAACCATACACACATACACACACTGACATACACACATACACCCAGGGAATTAGACCGGAGAGCTATACACACACACATACACACACACACACACACATACACACACTCACATACACACACCACCATACACACATACTCACAGGGGAATTAAACCGGGAGAGCTATACACACAGACACTCACACACACACACTCACTTACATACGCTCATACTCACACACACACACACTCACACACACACACAAGCACACACACACACACATACACATACACACATATACACACACTCACATACACACACTCACTCACATGCACACGTACACATACATACACTCACACAGCACACACACACACACACACACACACACACACACACACACACACACACACACACACACACACACGTGATATACAGATGTCTCTAACTATGAACAGAATTTTACAGGTAGGTGTAAACAATTGTATGTTAGCTTAAGGTAAGCAGTAGATTTAAGGTAGTGCAAACAGTGGAATGTAAACAGTTGGTAGCAAAGGTGCAGTAGTGCAGGGGATGGTGGGATGGTGGGGGATGAGACGAGAGTCTGTGAGGGGAGTGGGATGGTGGTGGGGTAGAAGAGTCTATGAGGGTAGTGGGATGGTGGGGGTGAGAGGAGAGTCTGTGAGGGGAGTGGCATGGTGGGGGGTGAGAGAGGAGTCTGTGAGAGGTGTGGGGTCAGCAAGGGTTAGAGTTCAGTAAAGACACAGCTCTGGGGAAGAAACTGTTCTTTAGTCTGCTGGTTCTAGTCCGAGGCTCCTGAAACGCCTGCCGGAGGGGAGGAGGGAGAACAGTCTGTGGGCTGGGTGGGAGGAGTCCTTAAGGATGCTGCGAGCTCGACGCAGACAGCGTTTCCTCTGGATGTTTTCGATGGCAGGAAGTGGAGTCCCTGTGATGCGTTGGGCAGTTTTCACCACCCGCTGCAATGCCTTGCGCTCCGCGACAGAGCAGCACCCATACCACACTGTGACACAGTTCGTCAGGATGCTTTCTATCGCGCAGCGGTAGAAGTTCACCAGGATGGCCGAGGAGAGCTGGTTCTTCCTCAGTGTCCTCAGGAAGAAGAGGCGCTGGTGAGCCTTCTTGACCAGGCTGGAGGTGTTGGTTGTCCAGGTCATGTCAGCCGAGATGTGGGTCCCCAGGAACTTGAAGCTGGAGACACGCTCGACGCCCATTCCATTGATGTGGATGGTGTCGTGTGTGCCTCTAGACTCTTTCCTGAAGTCCACGATGAGCTCCTTCGTTTTGGTGGTGTTGAGGAGCAGGTTATTTTCGTTGCACCATGTGGACAGGTGCTGGATCTCTTCCTGTAGGCAGTCTCATCGTTGTTGCTGATGAGACCAATCACTGTAGTGTCGTCTGCAAACTTGACGATGGCGTTGGATCCAAACACAGGCTTGCAGTCAGAGGTGAAGAGGGAGTAGAGAAATGGGCTTAGCACACAGCCCTGTGGTACACCAGTGTTAAGTGTGATGGATGTGGAGCAGGTGGATCCAGATCGGACATTCTGGGGTCTGTTGGTCAGGAAGTCCAGAATCCAGTTGCAGAGTGAGGTATTGATGCCCAAGTCTTCAAGTTTGGCTATTAACTTGGTCGGGATGATAGTGTTGAATGCTGAGCTGAAGTCAACAAACAGCATACGTGCATAAGAGTTCTTATTGTCCAGGTGGGTGAGCACAGAGTGCAGTGCCATAGCAACTGCATCCTCTGTGCTCCTATTGCTGCGGTAAGCAAACTGATGCGGGTCCAATGTGGGTGGTATGGAGTCTTTTAGGTGTTCCAGGATCAGCCGCTCAAAGCACTTCATGATGATGGGTGTGAGTGCTACAGGGCGGTAGTCGTTGGGGCACCTTGGACTAGAGTGTTTTGGCACTGGCACAATGGAAGTGCATTTGAAGCATGTTGGTACAGCTGCTTGGGCAAGAGACAGGTTGAAAATGTCTGTAAAAACCCCAGCGAGCTGCTCCGCACATGCCCTGAGAACACGACCAGGGATGTTGTCTGGTCCAGCAGCCTTGTGTGTGCTGATCTGGCTCAGTGCCTTGCAGACATCAGTGGATGAGAGTGTGAATGGGGGGTGGTCAACTGAGGGTTTGAGCTTGGTTGCAGTTTCTCTGTTGTCTCTTTCAAAGCGAGCATAAAAGTCATTTAGCTCATTCAGGAAGTTGACATCGGTGGCTGCAGGGGTGGAGTGGGTGGGTTTGTAGTCACTGATGGCCTGGATGCCCTGCCACATGCGTCGAGGGTCAGAGTTGGAGAAGTGTCCTCTATCTTCAGCTTGTAGCAGTGCTTGGCCTTTTTGATGCCCCTCTTCAGGTTTGCTCTGGATGTGCTGTAGGCTTGTGCGTCTCCTGATCTGAAGGCAGTATTGCGTGTCTTCAACAGGAGTCGCACTTCCTGATTCATCCATGGCTTCTGGTTTGGGTATGTGGTGATCTGTTTCTGGGTTGTAACACTGTCAATGGTGGTATTAATATAATCCAATACAGAGGAGGTGTAGCAGTCAATGTCTGTGTGAGCACCACTGGTGGCTTGGGAAGCAAACATACTCCAGTCTGTGTGTAGAAACTTTTCCTGGAGTGTGAAATCTACCCCCGCAGGCCACACCTTGATGGTCTTCACTGATGGCTTCACACGGTTGATGAGGGGTGAATATTTGGGAGTGAGGAACAAAGAGATGTGGTCTGATTGTCCCAGGTGGGGGAGGGGTGTCGCCACGTAAGCTCCAGCCATGTTTGTGTAGACATGGTCTAGGGTTTTGTTCCTCTGGTGTGACAGGAAACATTCTGATGAAATTTGGGTAGCACAGTTTTTAGGTTAGAGTGATTAAAATCACCCGCAACAATAAACGCTGCTGGGTGAATAGTCTGTTGTTTACTGATGGCTGCATAAAGTTCTTTCATAGCAAGCTTGGCATCAGCGTCCGGGGGAATATAAGCTGCAGTTATAATGGTGGAGGTGAACTCCCGCAGATAGAACGGTCTACATTTAACCATGAGAAACTCTAGGTTAGCTGAACAATGGCTCCCAACAACAGCGGAGTTTGTGCACCAAGCTTTGTTAATATAAATACACAATCCTCCCCTTGTCTTACGGATCCATCTGTTGTTCTGTCCGCTGAGCATGTGATGTCCCGTGAGCTCAATAGCAGAGTCTGGTATTCCACTATTTAACCACGTCTCCGTGAAGATAAGGACGTTACAGTTCAGAAGTCTTTTGCTGTGTGTCATGTTGAGTCGAATCTCATCCATTTTGTTCACTAGCGATCGACATTGGCAGGAAGATACTGGTAAAGAGAGCCGGTGAGGTGTTAGCTTTAGCCTAGCTCTAAGTCCTCCCGTGTACCCCTTCTCTGTTTACGTTCTCGACGCCGCCTGCGAGCACTTCCGCCCGGCCGGGAAGAATGAGCTGCCACCGGCGTCCTAGTGACTTCAGGAGGGAGTCGAAGGATGTCCATAAAACCGTCGGAAAATTGCAAACCAATATCCAAAAGCTCACTCCGGGTGTACGATGTAAAGGCACAACTGTTCTGCACAAACAGACCCGAAATAAGCAAGAGTAATACTGCAAAATTGCAGAAACTGGAGAGAACCCGAGCCTCGCGATGTACTCGCGCCGCCATCTTGGATCTACTTGTGGTAGGATACTCCACAGCTGCGTATTAACTGGCCTAAAGGAAGCATGTAGAGATTGAATAATAGAGGTCCCAAGATAGACCCCTGTGGAACCCCACATGTCAGGGCCATTTGGTCTGATACACAGTTACCAACCGAAACAAAGTACTTCCTGTCTTCATGATAGGACTGAAACCATTTAAGGGCAGTTCCAGTGATACCTATCCATTCTTCTAATCTTTGTGACAGGATTCCATAGTCCACTGTATCAAACATAGCACTCAAGTCCAACAGAACTACAGATGTCATGTGTGACTTTGATAAGTGCAGTCTCAGTCTGTGATGGGGCCTGAATCCTGACTGAAAAGGATCAAACCAGTTGTTAAACAATAAAAAGTCATGAAATTGCTGATATTCAACTTTTTCATGGACTTTCCCTAGAAATGGCAGGTTTTACACTGTAGCATCAAGACAGAGAGAGGCTTGATGACAGCAGTTTTTAATGCCCTTGGAAATGTTCCAGACTGTAAGGAATTATTGAATTATGTGATTATAGTAAACATTTTTTTAAGAAATTGAAATCGAAACTGGGAATTAAAAATAATTGGAATCGATGAGCAGAATTGGAATTGATAAAATTCAAATGATACCCAATCATACATATAATGGACTGTTTTTAAAAATCCGTGTTTCATTGACAGATCTTGTATATCCCCAAAGAATATTCAGGAAATGTTGTTTAAGTCACAAATGGCATATAATTGGACTGAATGAAATGCTTGTATTTAAAATAGTCCTCTTTGTTGAGGCTAGGGTAATTAATATGGTATGTGGCACTTGTCGATTGCACCCACTGCTTTTTCAAAAGCCCTGTAGCGAGCTAGGCAAACAAATCCATGGTCATTTTCAGGAACTTTGCAACTTTGTGAACAACAAATGGCACACAATAGATTTGGGAAGTGATAAGACTTGGCAGCAACACGCTAGGACAGGCCGATGTGCAATTCAATATACGAAAATGAGGACTTCTAGCTGATAGCCCAAGTCATGGTCCTGTGCATGGCCTATCTTGTTTTATGTACCCATACACTGCCTCAACCTGTCTTTCTACACCTCCCCTCTATTAGAATGATGCCTGATTGTTGAAATGTGTGCCCCAAGACGGTCAAAAACTGTCAGACTGGGTTGCATTTAGATCAGGGACTACAGCATACAGTTCTCCTCAACTATCACTGAATTGTGGATGCTTCTGATTCTGTTGCTAAAGCCTCGAAACTGGTGAACATGCTGACATTTGAAAATGGCCCAGTGCTGCTGGAAGACCCACTGTGACACATATGAAAGTGCATTTTTGCATCAGGCGCTGTGATGCATGCTGACATCTCCACATGTAGGTCAAAGTCAGCCGGCTTCACAGAGGGCACACAAGGATGGCCCATAGCAAATGTAACAGAGGGGATGCAGAAACTCTTATTGAAGGCTGGCAGATCAGAAGACAATAGTGAGAGGAGAGAACATACTTTATTTAGCCCACAGGAAAGAAATTCAGGTTACAGATGCAAAGTGAAAAAGCAGTGCAGAAATAAAAAACAAACTATTGCATACACACACATTGTTTGAATTATGTGAATAATATAAGCACAAGGCCTACAAAGTGGAACTACTTCCTACGAACCAAACAGTCCAAAAGTAGCTGAGTTGATCAGAGTCCAGTCTGAAATACAGCCCAGTGTCAGTAAGCACATCCATGACATTGAGCAGTGGAGCTGTTGGCACATAGTACAATCCTTCAATGTAAGGGTGTGAATCACTGTCTAAATATACACTCATCAGCATTAGAAAATATATTACAGATTTCAATTTCATCTGAAATAGTTACCGTTAACATTTTGGCATCGGTTTATCACTTTGAGAATGCTGAGGTTTACTATTGATAGTAACAGTAATCCTTGATATTGCAGCTCATATGCAGAGACCACTGCACTATTAGTGTCAATTAGTTCATCATTTTCAGTCATTTTGACGGCCTTCGATCAAAAGAGGTAAAATTGATCAAATTTCTCTCCTGTTTTTTGGAGAGAAATTTGTGCTACTGCTTGAATCTTCTTCTGGCTGGATCCTGCTTCATCACCTCGGGCCTGTGCTACTGCTGGGGCCTGCTACACCACCTTGTAATTTAGAGTTAAAGGTCTCCACAGTCCCTGGTTTTCCTGGGAGCTGTCTGAACCTTTGAAAATAATAGATTATGCTTGGGCTAAGGCGAGAAAAACAAAGTACTGGCTGGAGATTTGAGATGACTCAGGAATCGCTGCACCCCCCTGTTTAAAAAGGAAAAATGTAAATATTACTTGTCTAAAAGTACAAGTTTACAAGTTCCAAAGGATTCTGAGGAGTTTTCTAAGACTCTAGCCGTGGCTCTGGAGGGGGCTCCTCTAAAGGAAGGATCCTGGCAATTGGGAAATGGCATTTATTTCCCAAAGGTTGCCTCTTCACAGACTCATTACGACCACAGCCACAAATGTATCAAAAACAAATTAATAACTTTTTTGGCACGTGTCTAGATGATACTCACCAAATTTGGAGCTGTTTAGATGAAAAGCCTTTAGACACAAGGGGTGCGATTTAGGTGGTCACGCATTCCACCCAACATAGTAGATTTCCTGTTGAGTTTACGGTATGGCTGTAATAAACTTTTCTGTTTGCCCTGAGGTGTCCTATGGATGTACCAAGTTTTGTATTTCTACATTGGAAAAATTTACTTTCATTTTCCATAGGCCCAATGTATTTTTATTTTTCAGGGGTCGCCACTGAGTCATTCTTTTTCCTCGGGGACTTCAAATACATACATTTTTTGCCGGGCTTGAATTATGGGGCCAATAAATTTGACTTTTAGGTGCACGTTTACTGGCTCAAATTGAGGATCATTTTACAGAAAAATTATAATAAAAAAATATAACTCAAGCAAAAACGCCAAGAAAAATGCCTGTCACATGTGTTTAGCTCATTTTGCCCAAGTTTGGTGTCTGTGGAATGAAGCAGCTATTTTTTGTTGTAGAGGTGTATTCTAAGTCGGTTCACATCTTCAAATAGATAGTGGGGGCGGCAGTGGCTCAGTGGTAGAGCGGTCGTCCTTCAACCGGGAGGTAGGCGGTTCGAATCCCGCTCTCTCCACAGTTTCTAAGGTTGTTGTGTCCTTGGGCAAGACACTTAACCCACCTTGCCTCCAGTGGTGTTCCAGGTGTAACACTGGTGAATGTAAGTCGCCTTGGATTAAAGCATCTGCTAAATGACTAAATGTAATGTAAATGTAAATTTAATTCAAAATGGCCGCCTTCCCGTGTGTGATAGGGTGTGGTCCCCATTGGCTTTTTTGTTCATAAGCCCATGCTGGATGTGTGTACCAAGTTTCATTTGCCTACAACAAACTAAAATTTTCAGTTCCCATTGACTTTTTCCACATATTTGAGACGTTGCTATGGCAACTAAATTCCTGGGTCCCATTATAAGTTTGTAGGGGGCGCTGGAGAGCCATTTCTAAAAATAACCCTTTTATTTACATATCTTTGTGTTCAGGTCATGAATGTGCACAAACACCTTTTTGGGTCCAACTCGATCCGAGAAGGCGTTTGAGAGTTAAGAGACATTTTATTTTCACAAAAATGGCCACCTCGTTACAGGCTTGCCACACCCATACCCGATAAGATATCAACAACAAAGTCACAACTTTGGTTGGCACACGTGTCTAGATGATACTCACCAAATTTGGGGCCATTTAGATTAAAACACAATGATTTGCCTCTTTTTGCGCAAGGGGTGCGATTTTAGTGGCCGTGCGTTTCACCCCACATGGCGGACTTCCTGTTGAGTTTAGGGTGTGGCTGTCATTGACTTTTCTGTTTGCCCTGAGGTGTCCTATGGATGGACCAAGTTCTGTATTTCTACATTGGAAAAATGTACCTTCATTTTCCATAGGCCCAATGTATTTTGACTTTTCTAGGGGTCGCCACTTCAAATACATAAATTTTTTTGAAGTCTGGGACCAATAAAAATGACTTTTTGTTTATGTTTACTGGGTCAAATTGAGGATCATTTTGCAGAAAAAATAAATAAATAACCCGAGCAAAAACAATAGGCCCTCCCGGCCATCACCGGCTCGGGCCTAATTAAAATACAGACATATTTAGTAAAAGTCAGAAGTTGGCATCCCTTGATTAATTTGTTATGTTATGTAACATTTAAAAGTCCAAACTGGCGAAAGGACGGCCACGGTCTTTCTAGTGCAGGGGTGGCGAACAAGTTCGACAAAAAGAGCCAAAACTGTGAGAGTCAGAGAGCCACACCACGCAGTGACCTGCCAAAACAGACAAACACTCACACAAAAGCATATAATTTTAACAATATATATATATATTAAACACATAATATAACATGCTCAGTCAGGTGTTTTTTGTTACCTTGTTGGAGTGATGGGATGATAATCTCAGTGGGATTTCTGGCATCTTTTGTTTTCAGTAATCTTCTGCAAATCAGGTTTGTATTCAGTTGTAGCCACTCGGAGCAGTTTCTTTACATGAGTGTCAGTCAGAATGGACCGATGCTTTGATTTCACGTGTTTCAAAGTAGAAAACAGCTTCTCACAGACGTATGTTGACGAGAACATAGACAGCAGCTTGAGAGCGGCTCTTTTTACACACAGGTATTTTTCAGTTGGCACAGCTCTCCAAAACGTAACATGGCCTTCCTTCAAAAGAGATTTCAGTCTATCGTCCTCGCGTAGCTCAATCATTTCTAGTTCACTCGCTGCCTCATCAGTAACAAGTGGGGTTTTCAGGCAGTTGGTGTCAGCATTAAACGGGTCGATGAGAAAAGTGATCTGTGGTCTTTTTTGGTCCAAGTCCTCAAACCGCAAAGTAAACTTCTCTTGCAGTTGTGTAAGTTGTTTCACGTATCCAGCTATATCTGTTTTAACACCGGTCTTCTGCAGGGTGCTGCGCAAAGAAGGAAAATGGGATAGATTGCTGTTTTGAATGTGTGCTTTAAAAAGCTTCAACTTGTTTACAAAGGAGAATACACTTTGTGTCAGCTCAGGAAGAGTTTTTAATTTCCCCTGCAGGTCCACGTTTAGTTTATCCAAGTGTGAAAGCATGTCCACTAAAAATGCCAAATCCATAAGCCACTCGGGGTCTGAAAGCAGAGGATACGTTTTGTTCTTCTCTGCCATAAACAATTTTACTGTTTCCAAAAGCTCAAAAAAGCACGAAACTACTTTGCCTCTTAAGAGCCATCTCACTGTGCTGTGCAGTGGCAGGTCACCGGGCAAGTCTGCGTCAAGTTCTGCAATGAGGTTCTTGAATTGTACGGATGTAGTTCACAATCTCCATCGCAGGCTTCATAACGTGGTCTAAATTCAGTGTTTTGGACACAAGTTGCTGACGATGGATGATGAAGTGGAAGTTCCAAAATTCAGGAAAGGCCACCTTTACAAAGACCCACAAGTCCATTTACTGAGCCAATCATCGACGGTGCTCCATCCGTGACTATTGCGGTGAGTTTTTCAAAAGACATATTCGCTTTTTTAAAAACGGCAGTCATTGCCTCTTTTATTTCAGTACCGCGAGTTCTGTCTTTTAATGCGACAATGTCGAGAAGCTCTTCTTTAATCACGCAGTCCTCAGAAACCATTCGCGCAAATATTGCCAATTCTGGGTTGTCTTGTATGTCGCATGACTCGTCTAATGCAACACTAAAATAAGCACATGCGTTCAAGTCTGCATGTAGATCTGACTCAATCACATTATTTATGTCTGCTATTTTGGTTTCAACTGTGTGCCGTGACAGCTGGAGATCATTGATGGAATCTTTGAGTTTTTTATTGTCTGGAGCCAAGGTTTCAATTACATCCGCAAAACACTGTTTTAGAAACTCCCCCTCATTGTATGTTTTTTTAGCACGGGCAATGTTCCACGCCACTTTATAGGATGCAAGGGTCACAGTTTCTCCATGCTTGGTTAATTGCTGAAACATTTGAGACTGTCTTTTTACCTGGCTTTTCAAGGTGCTCAATTTTTGCTTGCGTAGTTCAGTACCTTCGGGTAATTCCTTGTCAATATTAGCATGGAGAGTTCTAAAATGACGCTGAAGATTTGAAGCCTTGAAATGTGATATCATAGTATTGCATATTAAACACAGCGCTTACCCATTCCGTTCAATAAAGAAGAAAGCATCTTCCCATTCTTCCAAAAATGTCCTGTGTTCATCTTCATATTTTCGTTTAGCTTTGCATTTTGCCATTTTGAGTGAGGGTAAAAATCCTGCAGTGATGGTGAGGGTGTGCTGCGTCCTCCACACATGTGACACACGGGTCCCCCCGCTCTCTGGCCCGTGCAGTTGTTTCCGAGGGATGGGAGACGTGATGACGCAGCCTGGGGGCGGGACTACGCGCTCGGAGATCTCTCCTCAGAAGCAGCATAACAAAATCCAAACTTGGCAAAGAGCCACAGTATACAAAATAATGATAAGAGGCAAAGAGCCGCATTCATTTTGGCCGGGAGCCGCATGCGGCTCGAGAGCATGTGTTCGCCACCCCTGTTCTAGTGTGTAGAGCTGAACCTTGTTAATACAGACTGTGTCTACGAGATCCTCTAAACTAAAACTAAATGGTTTCCTCAAGATATATTTATTTTGTTTAAAATAATCACTGCAGCTTAATTTACTTTCAGTTAATATAATTAGTGAATTCTCTTAATTAAATTAAATTTAAATAAACCCAGTCAGTGAGAAAATGTATACAGGTGCTGGTCATATAATAAGAATATCATCAAAAGGTTGATTTATATCACTAATTCCATTCAAAAAGTGAAACTTTTTAATTTTGATAATTATAAATGACGACTAAGGAACATCCATCCATCCATCTTCTACCGCTTAGCCAGGGCCGGGTCGCGGGGGCAGCAGTCTAAGCAGAGATGCCTAGACTTCCCCCTCCCCAGACACTTCCAGCTCTTCTGGGGGGATACCGAGGCGTTCCCAGGCCAGCCGAGAGACATAGTCCCTCCAGCGTGTCCTAGGTCTTACCCGAGGTGTCCTCCCGGTGGGACATGCCCGGAACACCTCCCTAGGGTGAAACAGATGCCCGAGCCACCTCAGCTGGCCCCTCTCGATGTGGAGAAGCAGCAGCTCTACTTTGAACGCCTCCCCAGTGACCTAGCTCCTCACCCTATCTCTAAAGGGAGCGCCCCGCCACGGCCCGCCTGTATCCGTGATCTTGTTCTTTCGGTCAGGACCCAAAGCTCATGATCATAGATGAGTGTAGGAACGTAGATTGCCCGGTAAATCGAGATCTTTGTCTTGCAGCTCAGCTCCTTCTTTACCACAACAGACCGGTACATTCGACCGCATCACTGCAGAAGTTGCACCGATCCGTCTGTCAATCTCACGCTCCTTCCTTCCCTCACTCGTGAACAAGACCCCAAGATACTTGAACTCCTCCACTTAAGGCAGGATCTCTCCACCAACCTGAAGGGGACAAGCCACCCTTTTCCGACTGAGAACCATGGTCTCAGACTTGGAGGTGCTGATCCTCATCCCAGCCGCTTCAGACTCAGCTGCAAACCATCCCAGTGCACACTGGAGGTCTTGACTTGATGGAGCCAACAGGACAACATCATCTGCAAAAAGCAGAGACGAGATCTTGTGGTCTCCAAACCAGACTCCCTCCGGCCCCTGGCTGTGCCTAGAAATCCTGTCCATAAAGATAATGAACAGGACCGGTGACAAAGGGCAGCCCTGCTGAACTCCAACATGCAACGGGAACAGGTCTGACTTACTGTCGGCAATGTGAACCAAGCTCCTGCTCCGGTCGTACAGGGACCGAACAGCCCTTAGTAAAGGGCCCCGGACCCCATTCTCTCAGATCACCCCCCACAGGCCGCCATGAGGGACACAGTCAAATGCCTTCTCCAGATCCACAAAGCACATGTGGACTGGTTGGGCAAACTCCCATAAACCCTCCAGCACCCTGGAGAGGGTATAGAGCTGGTCCAGTGTTCCACGACCGGGACGAAAACCGTACTGTTCCTCCTGAATCTGAGGTTCAACTGTGTGGCGGCACAGTGGCAAAGTGGTTAGCACGCCTGCCTCACAGCAAGAAGGTCCTGGGTTCGATTCCCATCCAGGGCAGGGCCTTTCTGCCTCACAGCAAGAAGGTCCTGGGTTCGATTCCCATCCAGGGCAGGGCCTTTCTGTGTGGAGTTTGCATGTTCTCCCTGTGTCTGCGTAGGTTTCCTCCGGGTACTCCGGTTTCCCCTACCACTAAAAACATGTACAATATAGGACTACAGATGGAAATTAGCTGTTAAGCTATAATCTGGTACAAGCATCTCTGCTCCGGCTTAATGTAGACTGTACGCTGTCCTAAAGAAATAAACAAATCTAATAATAATAATAAAAACTATCGGCCGCATTCTCCTCTCCAGTACCCTGGCATAGACTTTCCCGGGGAGGCTGAGGAGTGTGATCCCTCTGTAGTTGGAACACACCCTCCGGTCCCCCTTCTTGAAAAGAGGGACCACCACCCCGGTCTGCCATTCCAGAGGTACTGTCCCCAACCGCCACGCGATGTTGCAGAGGCGTGTCAGTCAAGACAGCCCACACCGGGTGACGAAATGGTTCTTGATTTTTTTTTTTTATATCCCAAATTCAATATCTCAGAAAATTTGAATATTGTGAAAAGATTCAATTTTGAAGACACCTGGTGCCACACTCTAATCAGCTAATTAACTCAAAACACCTGCAAAGGCTCACAGTCTAATTCTGTCAGCTACACAATCATGGGAAAGACTGCTGACAGTTGTCCAAAAGACGACCATTAATACCTTGCACAAGGAGGGCAAGACACAAAAGGTCATTGCAAAAGAGGCTGGCTGTTTACAGAGCTCTGTGTCCAAGCACATTAATAGAGAGGCAAAGGGAAGGTGAGAAAAGTGTACAACCACGGACCAGACCACGGATTCAGCTGTCGCATTTCTTGTGTTAATCCACTCTTGAACAACAGACAGCGTCAGAAGCGTCTCGCCTGGGAATGCGGCTGAGTGGTCCAAAGTTATGTTCTCTGATGTAAATGTAAAAGTAAATTTTGCATTTCCTTTGGAAATCAGGGTCTAGAGAAATGGTATGGTAATGCATTTATAGCAACATACGTAGCACTTTTTGCACCCTTCTCAGGCACCCAAAATACTTTATATCGTGCTTCCACTCACCTCATTCTCCTGGGGCAGACAGAGAGGGGGGCTGCCATACACACGGCGCTCACAGCCTTCTCCACCAAACTTACCTCTACAATCACACACATTCATACACCAGTGCTAGGGACACTGGAGGCAAGGTGGGTTAAGTGTCTTGCCCAAGGACACGAAAGCATGAATTGGGGAGAGGGGGAATCGAACTGCCAACCTCCTGGTTTCAGGACAACCGCTCTACCACTGAGCCACTGCGCCCAGATTCTGACCAACTTTTTGAAGATGCAGATTAAAGTTTCCAATAGGACTTGGCACCTGCACAACAGTTCCTGGTTTAAGGACCATGGTATCCCTTTTCGTAATTGGCCAGCAAACTCACCTGACCTTAACCCCAGAGAAAATCTATGGGGTATTGTGAAGAGGATGATGGGATATGCCAGACCCAACAATGCAGAAGAGCTGAAGGCCACTATCAGAGAAACCTGGGCTCTCATAACACCTGAGCAGTGCCACAGACTGATCAACTCCATGACACACCTTATTGCTGCAGTAATTCAGGCAAAAGGAGCCCCAACTAAGTATTGAGTGCTGTACATGCTCATACTTTTCAGTTGGCCAAGATTTCTGAGATACTGAATTTTCCTGAGTTGTCAGTTATAATCATCAAAATAAAACAATTGAAATACAGTCAGGTCCATAAATATTGGGACATTGACACAATTATATATTTTTTGGCTCTATACAACACCACAATGGATTTGAAATGAAACGAACAAGATGTGCTTTACCTGCAGATTTTAAGCTTTAATTTGAGGGTATTTACATCCAAAACAGGTGAATGGTGTAGGAATTACAACAGTTTGTATATGTGCCTCCCACTTTTTAAGGGACCAAAAGTAATTGGAAAATTCACTGCTCAGCTGTTCCATGGCCAGGTGTGTGTTATTCCCTCATTATGCCATTTACAAGGAGCAATAAAAGGTTCAGAGTTCATTTCAAGTGTGCTATTTTCATTTGGAAACTGTTGCTGTCATCTCCCAATATGAGATCCAAAGAGCTGTCACTATCAGTGAAGCAAACCATCATTAGGATGAAAAAACAAAACAAACCCATCAGAGAGAGCAAACACTTTAGGTGTGGCCAAATCAACTGTTTGGAACATCCTTAAAAGAAAGAACGCACCGGTGAGCTCAGCAACACCAAAAGACCCTGAAGACCACAGTCAACAATCAAGTGTTTCAGGGCAATATTATATCTGCTCATATTCAGCCAAATGCTTCAGAACTCATTGGACGGTGCTTCACAGTGCAGATTAACAATAACCCGAAGCATACTGTGAAAGCAACCAGTTTTTTAAGGGAAAGAAGTGGAATGTTATGCAATGGCCAAGTCAATCACCTGACCTGTATCTGATTGAGTAAATATTATATATATATATATATTTTCATATATATATATATATATATATATATATATATGAAAATATATATATATATATAATATATATATATATATATATATATATATATATATGTGTCTCCAACATGTTGCTGTGATTGGTTCTTTAGTGCTGACTCCACCTGTTTCACATGAATGTGCACTTAGTCCTGAGAGAAACCCAGGGTTAACAGAACAAGCTGATAACCCGCTTTGTGATACCACTTATCCAAAATCAAGATTGTTAGGTTTTGTTCAGCTAGGAGAGTAGGAGAGACAAATTCCTGGGTGGGTTTAACTGGGTTTGTAGTACAGGGCCCAGGATCATGAGCTGCGTTTCAACACCTCCATGATGGATCATCCTGTAGTTGTGGGTCACTGCTGGACACAGGCTAATTAAAAAGGCAAAGTGTAAGTGGTGTGGCGTCAGCGCTCTCAGGGACAGGGTCAACACGGCTCATCATTCATTGAAGTTTCAACAAAATACATATTAGGCTTTAGGGCACATAGGACTGGCACAGGAAAGAGTAGTGGTCAGACATTGAAACATATACCCCAATAAAACTGGCAGTAAATTGTATATGTGTGGATTTCATGTGACCAACCTAAATGCAAGGTGTCCTCGTAACATCTTTACCTTGAAAACCTAGTCCAGATGTTTTTACTTTAAACCTTTTTATTCTAAATGCAAGTGAAAATGTCATATGCCATCCTCATCCTCCTTAACCTCAGCGCTGCCCTTGATACAATCTCATATTCAATTTTACTTGAACGTTTCGCTGGCTTTGGGGTCATTACAACAGTTCAAATCATCTCTCTCTGACAGGAAACAGTTTATAAAAGGTAAAACCATTGTGCTAAACTGCATCTAAACACAATTGGATAAAAGAAAAAAAAATCTAGGCATTGTATAAAAACTTGGTTTGGTTTATTTGACTTGATTATAAAAAGGTCTAATGATGACCTTTCAAACATTTTTAGCTAACCATTTTCAAGCAAAGGCATAATATAATGTGACTTTGGCAGTCCATCATATTTGACAGTCCCTTTAGAATAATAAGTTTTTATCAGATTGTGAGGTTTAAAGTTTTGACATTCCAATTAACAACAATGACACATGAAACAGCTTTCAGTCAAATAATGTATACCTGCTGTGGGACTGTAGCTCCGCTGGTGGAGGTTGAGCAGCTAGGTCCGAATAATCCGAGAAGGGAGACAAGAGTTTCCCAGGCTCAGTAAAAAAGAGACGATGCGAAAAAAGAGCCAGATGGAGAAGCAACTTAGCAGCAGAATCCTACAGAACTGTGTGAGTGTATGTAATTCTTGTCTCTTTGAGCTTAGTGCCGTGTTACTGCTGAGAAACCGCGCAGTGTTTTACTACGACCCTGTCACGTGGTGTACCGGCGTCTACTCTCACCTGCAGCGGGCTAGTTTCGTTTGAGTTGTTTGTGGCCGTCTAGAGGCGTGTCCTCCTGAAATAAATTACTTGAATAGAAGGGTATTTAAGTGGGAGTAACCACCGCGGCAGCGGTCGTGGCAGCTGTCATCGCGTGAAGACCGAAGAGAGTAAAGACCATCGACTCTACCTGCACGCGACTGAACCTAACAGGGACACACCGACAGAGGACCTGAGTATTGGACTTCTTTTTTGTACTAATTGTTTGCACTTATAATTTATTATTTCTACTTTTACTTTCTTCTTGCATATTTTCCTCTTCGGCTCTTCAATGTGTTTTCAAATTACTACTGTCATTTCAACATGGACATTATCATCTGTTTCACGCAAAAGGCGACGCAACCATTTGTTTATTTGTTTATTTATTTGGATCCCCATTAGCTTCCACAATGTGGTTGCTAGTCTTCCTGGGGCCCATAAAAGTGCTGAAACGTATGTACAGCTAGAATAGACAAATATAACATACATAAATATAACTTACATATAACATAACCACATGTATACATTTATCCACATATACACATTCACACACATACAACATTTAAAATGTCAATACCTATAACAGTCACAAATTAACTGGTGTAATACTATTAATAATAATCTGTTTTAGAGTCTTCTTAAAATTACATATGTTGGAAATATGCCTTGTTCTTAAGTCCAATTTATTCCAAGCAGATGACGATCTAACTAAAACTGTTCTTGTCATACAATTGGACCTTGCAGATGGAACCACTAACACACCTGAGCTCACCTGACGCGTAACATGTCCGTGACAATACCCACTAAAGACCAATTTATCTACAAAAGATTTTGGGTTGCTTTTAAATAGAGCATTGTGCATATAACAGAGAAGATTTATATTAAGTTTGTCCTCCACCTTTAGCCAGCCCAAACAGGTATGCATTTTATCCACACTGGAGCGAAAAGAGCAACCAAGGGCTACTCTTGCGGCTCTGTTCTGAACGATTTGTAATTTTTTCAGATGTCCCTGTGCAGCACTGGACCAAATTACTGGGCAGTACCCCAGATGTGACAGAACTAAAGATTGGACAACTGTTTTCATAACTAATGGTGGACAATATACTGAACATCTCCGGGAAAAAGCAATGCCTTTGGACATTTTAGACACAATGTGGTCAATCTGATCAGCCCAAGAGAGCTGACTATCCAGCTTCACACCCAAGAGTTTAGTCTGACTCACCTGCTCTACCACAGATGTATCAATAATTAGATTTAAGTTGCAAGGCTTGCCAAGCATACGTTTAGTACCAAAGACTATACATTTAGTTTTAGATATATTGAGAGCCAGTTTATTAAGTTTCACCCAATTTGTAATGGCATTAAGTTCATTCTGCAAGGTACAACTTATGTCAGTTATTGTAGGTGATGCATAAAACATTGTAGCATCATCTGCATACAGTGCAACATCTGCTCTTGAAACAGCATGTGACAAATCATTGACAAACACAGAAAACAACAATGGACCCAAACAGCTGCCCTGAGGAATACCACATGACAACTGCTTAGAATCAGAAAAGCTCCCGTTGAAAAATACCCGCTGGCTTCTACCAGAGAGATAACTGCAAATCAAGGACACAGACTGATGTGAAAACCCATAGCACTTAAGCTTAGACAGTAAAATGTCATGGTCAATAACATCAAAAGCTGCTGTGAAATCCAGCAGCACAGCAACCATAATAATCTGCATGTTGTATCACTCTCAATAACTGCCTCTTCTACATTCCCAATAGGCCTGTGGAACTGCCAGTCTGCTGTGAACAAAGCTGATTTCATTACAGCTTTTGTTCAACATTCTGGTCTTTCAGTTGTAGCACTTACAGAAACATGGATCAAACCAGAGGACTCTGCCACTCCCGCCGCCCTCTCCCATAATCACACTTTCTCCCACAGTCCTCGCCTCACTGGAAGGGGCGGAGGGACCGGACTACCCTGTAAGAAAAGATTTGTCAAATTTACGGTAAAATACTGGCAGCTGTGGTCGCCAGAATTTAACCGTAAGAAATACGGTGACCATGTAAAAGACTCTACGGTACACAAATATTGCAACTGTAACTTTTACAGTAAAAAACTTTTTTTTTTCCAGTGCAATACTATAAAAATAACATGAAATCACTTTAGTTTTAACAGTAATTTGCTTTAGAATAAACGGTGTAATATGAAGCTATTTACGGTAAATTGTCAAAATAACATGCCTACGTTTAGACTGAATAGGGTCTATTCTTGTAAAAAACACAGTACACCTATATCATACTTTACGGTACTTTATTAAATGTTTAGTAAATGTTACAGTAATTTACTGGCAGCTGTGGTTGCCAGAATTTCACCGTGAAATTTGCAGTACAAATAGTTTGTTGTGTGTGAATTACACTGTTATTTATACAGCATCTTACAAAAATGTGTTTCATAAAGTGGCATCAGATAGATCAGCTTGCTGCTAAAGATGTGTCCATGGAGCTGGTTTACTTGCTCTATGTTGTCCAGTGATGAGCAAAAAAAAGTTCCGGCTGGAGTGAACAATTGTGGTGGTTTTGCCAAACATCAAGCAGATGGCAGAGATGAACGTGGCAATGTGGTCATTGACTACATGGCGGTCAATGCTGATCATATAATTGTTTGCCACATAGCAGGAGGGTCCTACAAGAAGCACAGTGAAACAAAAAATATATATATTATCAGTTTAGTACAGCCTTCAAAAATGTCAATCTATGGTAAATGAACATTACATCAATCAAAAAACAGTGATATACAAAAAAGAGCTGTTTTATTTGATTAGAAAGACAATGTCTCTGACCCAGTAAACTACAAAGCATAGGAAGCGTGGCCACATTCACTCCTTTTCCTGATTGATTATACACATAATTTTATGGCTGAGTGTAGTGCATTTTATGTAATATTTTCTTTCATTGATATCAGTAAATCTGTATCAACGTACCACACACAACGATGCAAGGTGTCACCGGTAGGTTTTCAACATGTACTTCATTTCCCATGCAGGTGTCTTCAACATAGTAGAAAAGGCTGTCTTCTTTTTCATCAAAATATGTCAGAAGGAGAAGCATCATATCTTTTAATTCTTCTGAGCAGCCCTCTAGCTGTCCTCTCATGATGTTACATTTGGTCAAAACCTGAAGAATGTGCTTGCTCTTCTCCGCACAAACAGTTCTCATAAAGTCTAGAAGACATTTTCCTTTTTTGTCCATACTGGCGAGAAAAGTATCCTTGAGAGCTATACCAGTGAGCTCCTGAAAGTGTAGAGACATTCCAACTTCTTCAAACAAAAAAGGCCACTCTTCAGTGAGGAACGTCAAGTCTGCTCCATTGTTGACATCTTTACGCTGAGAATAGTAGGTGCTCTTGATAAGACCTTTTAATTCTTCTGCATTTAAGTTGGTTTGCTTACTGAGGAATTTCATTCTGTCTTTTTTTTCTATCTGGCTCTCAGGTGTGGCAAAAATTTAACATCCCACTTTATGCAGCCATACGTGTCCTGCATTGCTGCCTTTTTCTCCGCTGGGATTTCTTCTGTGTCATATTCATCTGACCTTTGTTTGCGCTTTACAATTTTTGGAGACACAGACCGCTTTACATTTTCAACTCGCATTTGCAATTGCTTCACAATTGAGTGATATCCTGGTCCCACAACGTCACCTTCTATAACATCTTGGAGAGAGTTTGGATACATTGAAACCAGTTTTTTGGCTACTTGCGTGGATTCTTGTTTACTTGGAGAGGGACAGACCTTCATCATTGCTGAAACTACAATGCGAATCATCTCTTTTCGTAAACGTGGACTTGGCCTTTTCTTTCTTTCTAAACATTGACTCAAATCTTCAGGGAACTTCTCTATTGGAATCTGCAACTGCATGTCTAGGTGAGGGAGACAGTGAAGCGAGCGATGTGGAAGCTGGAGATGATGAACAAATGCTGATGTCATGGTTCTCCTCTGTAAAACATTAATAAATAACAATAAACACATTTTTGTTTAGTTTTGAGAACTATTAAATTATACACACACAAGAACATGTTCTTACCTGTTTGTTTCCAGGCAGCTACTAATTTTCTAGCTTTAATTGGTCTAAGAACTGAAAGTAGATCAGCCTCCTGGATGAACTGAAAATCCCTTGTGGTCTCTACCCCCAAAGATTGGAGCGTCTCCTCTAAAATATTTGAAATTGGAACTGGGAGGTCAGGCAGCACCTTGGAAATAGCAGCTATGCGTATGTTGCTTTGTTCTGCATTATCCATTTCTGTCAAAAAATAAATAAATAAATAATGAATTCTAATCAGCGGCAGAACAACATTCAAGACACATTAGTTTAACAACACACTGTGTTTAAAAGGAATAATTTGGTATCCATTCTTCATGTATGAAGACAATGGGTAGAAATCAATCAAGTCACTGATTTCCAAACATTCCATCTTTTCTTTATCTTTACAAACAGAGTACATATTGTATTGAGAGAGGAATTTTGCCACATACACTGACAGAAGGAAATGAACTGCATCATAGTTTATCAAAATTAAGACCAGTTCACCAAACTCAACAGTCATTCTTCCCTGTGACAAGAAAATGTCCCTTCTTGTACAATGTCCCCTTAAAGAGCATTTCTGTTGTGACCTTTGTGTTTGTCTCATTAAAGCCTAAGCCACTGACTGCATCTTGAATGGTTTTACTATATAGTACAGAGTAAAACGGAGTACCACCTTTAACTTGAAGGACGGCTTCACACATAGGTCCTGCAGAAAGATAAGCCTGTAGCATCCGCATTGTCCAGAGGCGAATCAAGGGGCCAACTTTTAGAATCAGAGCAGAATAATGACGTAAATAATGGTTAGACTCAGGAAATAGAGTTTTTCGTGACTCCAAATACTCCTGAATAAGAACATCAAGATATGCAACCTGAGCCACTGATATCTTCTGTGCACAAATCAAGTCAACAATATCTTTGAGCTGCAGGGTCACCTGCCACACGTCATCTGCTGCATCTTGTACTCTGTCACCTATTATGAGTGGCAGTAGTCTTAAGAAATTCCAATTCTGTATAGCCTGCCCTGACAGTTTAGCTGTGTTGGGGTTGACTTCACATGGCTTTGCAGAAGCATCAGATCCACTGTATTTAAACTGTTTAATGCGTCAATTTAATGTTGATTATGTGAACCATCTCTTTTTCTTAACAAAATACTTAATATACAGTGCAACATCATACTACAAAATTCCCTCAAAGAGGTCATGTCCTAGACATGGCGGCAATCCTGGCTGGCATACATTAAAGTATTTCAAAGAATTGAACACAGAATTGAACTTTACCCCTTCAACATTTGGAGTCTCCCCAGCCTTAATGCGATTAACAGCAGCGTTGTAGCTGTCAGGAGTCCGCTCCTGCCCACAGATATTTGGGTCCTCACCCTGAAACTGAGAACGAGTTATGAGACAGTATCGGCAGAAATGTTCAGTAAAACTGAAATTTTCAGAAAAGCCTCCGATGCAATGAGAGCCCAGATTGTCCCCTGCAATGCAAAACAGAGTTCCTTTCAAAACAGTGCCATCTGGAGCGTAAATGCCATTCTCTTCTAAATCCTTTAAGTCCTCTACTAATGCAGTCCTCTACTAATGCAGAGAACACCGCTGCATGCCCAAACTTTTTGAAATCCTTTTCTCTGCACAGCAAAACCAGGAGCATGTTGTCCGTGTCGGACCGTACATGAAGTGGCAAATTGGCAACAGATGCATAAACGGCCAACACTTTGTGTTTTGTTTTTGCAGACCCTAAAGGATTAACTACCTCAAAGGCATCTTGGTATAGTACAAGCTTAATGCATGATGGATTTTGACCAAAAAAAAGATTGTTCTGGTATAAGTGGCCATCGTGTATGTCTCTTAGAATATCACTCTGTGGCCTATTGGAGTGTTCATCACAAGCCTGCCACAAATCTGTTTTTAGTAAGCATTCCAAACTCTCTTTTATTGGCACATAATAGGCAAACCTGTCTATCCTGTTGTCGTCTTTCCCTAAAAAACCTTTCATAGGCTTAACATAATTAAACATTTCTTTGAAAAACTGTGTTCTGGAATATGCACTTCTCATGGGTCCAGTATGGCATGCACCAAACAAATCAAATTTCCTCACTGACTCACACACTTTACCAATATCCTCATCTGATAAAGATGTGTCATTTTTTAACAGTGTTGTCAGTTTACTCAAAGCATATGTCTGTCCTAACTGGTGTATGTTCTGAATCTCTTCAACAATATTCTGAATGGTAGATGCAGGCAGAAGAAACTGTCCCTGCAATTTTAAGTAAAATAAACTAACATTTTTGAGAAAAAGGTCACTGAAATTTTCTGACACATCTACATCATCATCATCATCATGTGTGCCAGTCTCAGTGTCTGCCTCAGCCCTTGGCAGGTGAGCGGACATTGATGATGACGGTTGAGAGGACTGCGTTTCTCTGTACATATCACTTACACAATATTCAGTGAAATCTTTGTGTTTGCGGGACATGTGTGCGGTAAATGAAGATTTAACCTTAAAAACATGTGTGCATCCTTTAATTGGACAATTAATAGCACGCCCTTCCCTAATATGCTCTTTTAGGTGAGCTACAAGTGCTTGTGAATCTTGGCCTTTCCAGTTACACAAAGTCAAGGCGCATTTAATTGGCGCCACAACAGGTCTAGCTTCAAAAGGGACAGCAACATTATGTCTTCTGTAAAAATGGGCCTTAAATGAGCCATACCTAACGAATGTTTGCATACATCCAGCCCCAAGGCACTTAAATAAACTTTGCGGTTCATTGCGATGTAATTTGCAATGGAGCACATGAGCCCTTAGTGTATTTAGAGACTTATTACAAAACCTGCAATTGTACATGGTGAAGCCAACAGGCAGCTTTAATCTAAAACTTTAACTTTTTGTTATAATAATTTTATTATTATAATTGTGTATATTGTTTATAGTTACTGGGTGCTCATAGTTCTCTACAGGTCATGTCAAATTATATCATGTCCTCCATGCTAGTCCAAGCATCGAGTAGACATAACTAGATAGACATGGGTTGCCATGGTACTGCTGCACCTGGAGCTGGGGCCTTGAGGGGAGTGTATGGAAGATACGCCTCCCTCTGACAGCCCCCACTGCAGTGATATAAAATCTCATGTTTTGTTTACTGCTTTAAGCAAAACGCACTATGTACCTTTGATATATATCTGTGTAATTTGCTTCCCTTGCAAGGAATAAAACCTGGCCTTTCGCTTTTATAATATAATCTGTCTCCGTGTCTCTCTGGATAATATAAGGATATAGAATTCTTATAACACTTTTACAAGCTCAAAAACCACTTATTGACAAAACAGTCAGTAATTTAAGTGGTGAAAGTGTTAGCTTTTAGCTCACGTGGTGGTACGTGCTAGCTTAGCGTCACTGCAATAGACTACTTTTGAAAAGCAAAGAGTGATAAAAAATACTCACCTCTCTTAATTTTCAAAATGTGTAGTTAGCTCACAGAAGGTTCCGCGTGCCTGCTTCAAAGAAAGTTTGATTCGAGTTCTTTCAAATCTTAACCGTAGAGACTCACTCCGCTCTGTCTCCCACAGAACAGTTACATTAAACGCAAGTTCAGGATTAGTTAACCGCTAAATGTTAACAAAATCATCACAATATGGCATTGTTATTTTTTTGTGCTGAATAAAATACATTATATTCTCATAATATACTTTTTATTAATAAAATGTCATGTCATACATATATATACACATACACACACATAAAGAGAGAATATATTTTTAAGTGAGGCTCCATAAATTTGTCAGCTTGTGTATTCTCTCACATACAAAAATAATAGTGATAATGGAGAATAAAATAGCGCTTTTCAAGATACTCAAAGACGTTTTACAAGGGTGCATTATTTATTCACTCTAGTCACACACACACACACTGGTAAGCTACAATTTTGCAGGGAGAGTGGGAATCGAACAGCCAACCTTACAGTTGTAGGATAACACTATCCTTTTATCTGACTGTAAATTTGTTGTTTAATTATTAAACTATTTCTTGACATAAAATACTAGGAGAACATGACGTGACAAATGGCTATGAATTAGAAATGTGAGAAGCTTCAATGTCACTGGACACATCCACAACAGCCTAAAAGTCCTAAGATGCTTATATCTTATTTTTGTTGATTATAAGATCTGGTTAAGCTCAGAAAAAATAAAAAAAAAACAAGAACAAAAATATTATATTAAAACAAGAACATAGTTTTAACATATTGTTTCATTAAGTGTTTTTGTTTGTATTTTAGGGCAAATTTAATAAAGGTTATATACCGTATTTCCACAACAAATAATCATCAATATTTGTAACTAAGACAGAATAATAAAGGGAATATTACAAAAAAATTCTATTTGTAGTATTACAATATTTTCCCATTAATTCTACAATAATTATTTGTTTTCACAGTAATGTTCTGTGTTTTAAACAAATCCTAATTGTTAAAACTAAAGTATTATACTGTTTCTTTGTTTACATAAATGCGCTGTATCTTCTACGGTAATAAATTGTTTTGAGCTTTACGGTCAATTACTGTTGCTATTTTACGGTATACAACTGTCAATATTACTGACTTTTTTTACAGTGTACTTAATCCTACCAACTGGAAGTTCAAACAGCTATCACCCTTGTGTGACAACAGCTCCTTCGAGTTCCATGCTGTTACCATCACCCACCCTGTTAAAAGTCATTTTGTAGTTATCTATCGGCCCCCAGGTCCGCTTGGACATTTCTTGGAGGAGTTGGATGTGCTTCTTTCATCCTTCCCTGAGGATGGTACTCCTCTGGTGGTATTAGGAGACTTCAACATCCACCTTGAAAAGCCACAGGCTGCTAACTTCATTAACCTAACTGCATCATTTGACCTCAAGCAGGTTTCCACATCGGCAACCCACAAGTCTGGTAACCAACTAGATCTTATCTACATAAGATACTGCTCCACTCGGCACACTCAGGTCACGCCACTGCACACTTCTGATCATTTCTTCATTACTCTCGACCTTGACCTAACTTCTCCAGACACTGCAATTGTTTTACCGCTGGTCACTTTCCGACGCAACCTCACATTACACTCAGTCCCTCCCGTTTTCCTCTGCTGTCTCTTCTGCACTCCCTCTTCTGAGGAGCTCTCTCTTTTAAACACAAACAACGCCACCGACACTCTGTGCTCCACGCTTACATCCTGCTTGGACAACTTATGCCCTCTTACATCTAGACCAGCCCTCCTCGTCTGCCCCTGGTTATCCAATGTTCTCTGCGAGCACCGCGCCAGCCTCCGGTCAGCTGAGAGAAAATGGCGCAAGTCAAAAGATCCTACTAACCTCTGTATCTACCAGTCTCTCCTCTCTACTTTCTCCGCTGATGTCACCTCTGCAAAAACTGTCTACTACCATTCTAGGTTAATCAACTCACCTGACTCGCCTGACTCTTTAAAACCTTTTCCGCCCTCCTTTGTCCGCCTGCTCCCCCACCTTCATCGGATTTAACAGCTGATGATTTCGCGTCTTTCTTTGTAAAGAAAAGGACCGCCATCAGCAGTCAGTTCTCTGCGCCACCACCTGTCGAGCTCATTCAGACCCCTGATATGTGTTTGCTCACTTCCTTCTCTCCTCAAACCGAAGCAGATGTTTCCAAGGTCATTAGTTCTAACCACCCTACTACCTGCCCGCTGGATCCCATCCCCACACATCTCCTTCAGGCCATCTCTCCATCTGTCGTGCCTGCTCTCACCCACATCATCAACTCATCTCTCTCCACTGGGTCCTTCCCCACAGCTTTCAAAGAGGCCCGCATCACACCACTACTGAAGAAACCCAGTCTTAACCCTACTCTGCTAGAAAACTACAGACCGGTTTCCCTCCTTCCCTTCATTGCCAAAGCTCTGGAGCGAGTTGTGTTTACTCAGCTCTCATCCTTTCTCACACGGAGCAACCTCCTGGACCAGAACCAGTCTGGGTTCAAGAGCGGACATTCCACCGAAACTGCCCTGCTCTCAGTCATCGAAGCTCTGAGACTGGCAAAAGCAACATCCAAGTCATCTGTACTCATCTTACTGGATCTGTCTGCTGCTTTTGACACTGTTAATCATCACATCCTCCTGTCTTCTCTCAGGGCGATGGGTGTCTCTGGAATGGCGTTGCAATGGTTCAAGTCTTACCTCTTGGATAGGTCATTCAGAGTATCCTGGAGAAACGAGGTCTCTGAGTCCCAACATCTCAATACAGGGGTACCACAGGGCTCAGTGCTTGGACCGCTACTCTTTTCCATATACATGACATCCCTTGGTTCTGTCATTCAGAAGCATGGCTTTTCCTATTACTGCTGCAGATGACACTCAACTCCACCTGTCATTTCATCCTGACGATCCGACGGTCTCTGCTCGCGTCTCGGCATGTCTGAGTGACATCTCACTTTGGATGAAGGACCATCACCTGCAGCTGAACCTTGCAAAAACAGAACTGCTTGTGATTCCGGCCAAACTAAAGACCCACCACAACCTCTCCATTCAACTAGGCCCATCAACCATTACACCGTCCAGCACTGCCAGAAATCTGGGAGTGGTAATTGATGATCAGCTAAACTTCACAAGTCATGTCGCCAGCACCACCCGGTCCTGTAGATTCATCCTCTACAACATTAGGAAAATTAGACCTTTCCTATCAGAGCACTCTACGCAAATTCTAGTCCAGGCTCTTGTCTTGTCCAAACTGGATTATTGCAATGCTCTACTGGCTGGACTCCCCGCCTGCACAACCAAACCTCTGCAGCTGATCCAGAATGCAGCGGCAAGAGTGGTCTTTAATGAACCAAAGAGAGCGCACGTAACTCCTCTATTCATTAGGTTACACTGGCTCCCGGTTGAAGCCCGCATCAAGTTCAAAGCTATGCTCTTGGCCTACAAGACCACCACTGGCTCCGCCCCCTCATATCTTCACTCACTAATACAGACCTACGTTCCTACCAGATCCCTGCGCTCTGCAAATGAACAACGTCTGGTGGTACCGTCCCAAAAAGGTAAATAATCACTCTCACGTACCTTCTCTGGCTCTGTTCCACATTGGTGGAATGATCTACTGCTGCTACAAGATCAGCAGATTCTGTAGCCATCTTTAAAAAACGCCTGAAAACACATCTCTTCCGTCAACACCTGACCGACAAACACTGAGTTCTACTTCCTTTCTATCGATTCCTTTCTTTAAAAAAAAAAAAAAATTCTCTTATCCTTAGCATGGTATACTGCGCTGGGTTTAAACTGTCTAGTTTTTGTGCACTTATGCTTTTTGTACCTTGTGTTGTTAAAATTGCTTCCATTGTTATCCTCACTTGTAAGTCGCTTTGGATAAAAGCGTCTGTAAGTGACTAAATGTAAATGTAAATGTAGATGACTGCTATCCAATGGAGGACATGCAACATTTGCCTTATTTATTGTCGTTTTTGCAAACGTAAAACGTAACTTATACGCAAAAAATATACAGAGAACCAATGGCAGAGACCAATTGAACTTTTACATGTCATCTTTTATTAATTTGTATTTTTCTCTTGCGTCCTTAGTATTAAACAAAAAAAATATTTCAAATTATGCACACAAAAAAGCTATCTGGAGGTACGTATAGTTGTACACCTGTAGGCGCCACTGAAGCATGTCTCTCTTACGCGTGCACACACCACCAATATTTGGTCTTTGGTCTGTTGTGCACATTGCTTCTTTCATATCAGTTATTTTTTCCACATTTTTAGCTGTCTTGCTGTGTATGCAGTAACAGCCAGTGGGGGTATAGCCACCTTGCTGGTTGGATTTGGATAAGTCAGAATATTAACATCATTAGCAGTTGTGGCCTCACTCAGTAGGTTTACTTACTTGGACTAGGTTCAGTCCTCTTATTTGGATTTCTTACTAAGTCTGAGTTTACAGAAAATCTAACTTCTGTGTCTTCCCTGTTCTCCCCTTACTTGTTCTTAGAATTAAATGCTAATTAACCTGGCAATTTTACCCAGCAGTCATCAATTCATTTTTAAATATCAACAATAACAATGATTTTACAAGTTAAAAACATTGCATTCTTTACTCAGCAACCGCACCTTTCAAAAGCACTAGCCCTGCGACGTCTGAACAGGGCCAGTACTACTATGGCATTGATTTTATCTGGCACTTTTCCACCTACTCGGCACTCCAAGCGCTTTACATTAAGCTTCCATTCAGCTGGAACACCACTGAAGGTAAGGTGGGTTAAGTTTCCTGCCAAAGGACTAGCCCTACTACCACTACTTCTAGGAACCAGCACTGCTACTTCTAGCCCTGCTACCACCAGGCTAGCTCAAGGACCCTGCACCACTCATGTAAATATAAGAAGTTTAGTATCTAAATCAGAGTAAATAGAACAACTCCTTACAAATTCTAACATTGATTATTTGCGTTTTTCAGAAACTTGGTTAACACCAACAACACCTGAGGAGTACATAATATCACAGGTTATAATGTATACAGGCAAGACAGAGCTTATGTGAAAGGGTCATGATTTATTTAAGAGACAACTTATAGTAAACAAATTGATATTAAAAAAACATTTGGAATGTGTTGGTGTTCAAATTTCTCTTTCTGAAAAAAAATGTTTTTCTTTGTGATCACACTATACAGACCACCAAATGCAAAAGATATATATTTTGGATCAGTTATCAGAAATACTCAAAAGATTTAGCAATAAAGAATTAATTCTGTTAGAGGGTGTCAATCTCAATTGGCTTGAGATTGATAAACTAGGCTAGATAAAACTAGGCTAAAAATTGACTGGAAAGACATGACATTAGGTAAAACATGTAAAGTGGTCTGTGAGGATGTGATCACAATGATTTCACAAAAAAATGTTGGCATCATATACAAAAACAATTACCCTCAAAAATATCTCTAAGCCAAATCCCAAAAGGGATTTTGCTTTAAAAAAAATTTAAGTCAGGCCATAAGCATTCTATATACAAATTGCAGAAATAAAGTTACATCACAACTTAGGACAGCTAAAGCAAATTTCTTTCTGGAGATAAATAAAAAGACAAAGGTAAAAAATAAAGTTCTATGAAAAAATATACAGTAGACACACTTTTGGGTAAGTCAAAATCAACAAGATTTTCAAGACTGAAACTTTAATCTTTGCACCAGAACAGAAAAATACCTGAAATCAAACAACACCTTGGTTCCCTGGGTTCTTCCGTCCAGTCGAGCCTCAGAAACCTTGGTGTTCTGTTTGACCAATCTATGTCTCTGGACAGTCATTCTAGACAGTTGGTCAAAAACTGTTTTTATCATTTGAGAAACATTTCTAAATTGAGAGTGTTTTTGTCTAAAGCTGACTTGGAGATAATTTTTCATGCTTTTATTTCTTCTCATCTTGATTATTGTAATTCTCTTTTTACTTGTTTTAACAAATTGTCTCTGAGTCGACTACAAATGGTGCAAAATGCTGCAGCCAGGCTTTTAACTGGAACCAACAGAAGGGCTCACATTTCCCCGGTTTTATCCTCATTACATTGGCTTCCAGTCAAATTCAGAATTGATTTTAAAACTTTAGTCTTGACTTTTAGAGCTCTGCATGGACAGGCCCCCCAGTACATCACTGACCTGCTGACCCCTTACTCCTCCTCCCGCGCTCTTCGGTCTTCTGGTCAAAACCTTCTAACGGTCCCCAAAACCCGTTTTAAAACTCAGGGAGACCGCTCTTTCCAAACAGTCGCCCCCAGACTCTGGAACGCCCTGCCCCTGTCACTGCGAGTGGACGTTTCTGTTGATTCTTTTAAAAAGCAGCTGAAGACACTTTTATTTAAACAAGCTTTTAGTTGATTGGGCTTTTTATGTTTTTATGTTTTTTAATATTTTGTGGTTTTAATTTTTATTCTCATAGTTGTATTGTTCTTTTATTGCACTTTGTGATTTATATCTGTGAAAGGTGCTATATAAATAAAATTTAAAACTTACTAACAAATGAGGTGGTACAGCTAAAGATACATGGGGAAGATCAACATGATAATTTGGCCTAGGCAGAATATTGGCAGAGTATTTTATATATTCAGTTTTAGAATTGAGTAAGAATTTTAAAGAACCAAATTTTAACAAGTAATGAAAGTGTCCTTAAATTTTAATCTACTAATGAATTAATAATAAAGAAAGTTCTGTCATCTTTCTCAATTTCTAAAGCTTAATATATCCAATGATTTGACACTATATATATTTTTTTTTAAATACAGGCGTCATTTAACATTTCCAAATAATAAACTGCTCAATCGAGGAGAGTACCTTTCCCACTGCACTAACTATTGCTAACAGCAATTGTAACTCCTATTTACAAATCAGGAGGTAAACAAATCATAAACAATTAAAGACCAATAAGCATACACTCTGTTTTTTCAAAGGCTGTAGCCAAAGTGGTTGGTGAGCTGGTTAACTTTCAATATTTTAATCATGAAGTACTGTTGTCAAAGCTGGCTCTGGATGGGTGCTCACAGTGTGTTTGTGTAAATAATGTAGCGTCACAACTGGAACAGTGCACCATGGATGTTCCACAAGGATCTGTCCTGGGGCCACTTTTGTTCAGCTTGTATATCACTAACCTCCCATCTGTGTGTTACGATGTTGATATCCAGGTGTACATGGAGGACACCATCATTCAAATGGAAGGCTCCTGAACAGGTGACTGCTAAGTTATTGATGGCAATGGACAAAATTGCATTATGGCTGAACAACTCCTGTTTAACTTGATATGTGGGAAAAACAAAAACAATGTTCTTTTCAACAAAGAAAAATCACAAAACTTTCCATCAAATTAATTGTTGTGGTAAAAAACAAATAATGTAAATGAGTTCAAATACCTTAACATTATATTAGATGATGCATTAACTTTAAAACTTTAAAAAAACATTAAAAAGATTTGTCAAACATTAAAATACAATTTGTCCATTTTCAGATTCATAAGAAACTCAATGACACCTGAAGGAGCTAAAACCTACATAAATACAATGATACTTTCTCGTTCTCCCTTTAACTTTTGGTATTTCATGTTGGTCACAAGCGAACAAAACAATAAAACCATTGGAACACGACTATATCGTCACAGCAGAATACGAACAAAACACAAAATGCTTAAATTTTAACATACAGTTAAATCTGTACATTTAAGGTTAGGGTTTAATGTTAAAAACCTTTAGCAAGAATGTGAGTTTCTTGTATTATCCTGAGAAGGATTATGCTTTGGAGAGCAGGCAATGATAGCCCTAGAGCAGCCATTCTCAAAGTAAAGAGAAAAAAGTCAGAAATAATCCTGTGAGGCTCCCCCAGTCTTAACTCAATAATCTATAAATAATATAGATAGAATGCTTAATAATAATAATTTTTAAACACCACAGAGAAGAACTGATGCAAATAGTTGTTTTTGTAAACTAAATTTCTTATTAAAAATGAAGACGAGAGCACTACACTTGTCAGAAATGGTTTAGTAAAAATAAGGCTTATAGGTGCTCATCAGAAATGTTGGGCAGGGAGTTTTAAAGAAAGAAAGAGGAGCTGAGGCACTCTGTATCTGCAGAGTTTTTTATTGCAACTGTTTCAACAACAGTCTCAGACATGAAAATCGCTCACCTTTCGGCGAATTTCGCCGTTTTGAAACCAAAATAGGTGACCTACGTGAATCGTATAGATTCGATGAGAAAATGTTTAGGGGGGGGGGTAGGTACCGGAGAACAGGTGAGCGTGCCAGAAGGGACCGCGAGTGCATGGAAATAGCACGAATGGCCTTGCTTCACCAGTTTGTTTCTCTGGGAAGGTAGGGGAGTACCATTACCTGATTGGTTTACAAGCAGATTGCATTCGCGCGTGCCAGCCAGGTTCGTGCTTACCAGAGCGTGCACACCAAGGAGTGCGGACCACTATCAGAAGCTGAAGAAGCACATCTGTCCTCTGAGATTTTACCTGACTGAATTTGGTGAGTGATGGTTTCTTTTAATATTTTCTGGTATATCTATGTTAGTTACCTAGGAGCTCTGTTGACATAAGCTAGCTAACGTTAGCTCCAACTTGATGAATTGAGTCATTAAACACAGCAGGAAGAGCAAGCGTTAGCCAGCTAACGTAAAGCTCGTGGCAAATTCTTAATGTTAGCTAACGCCTACCGTTAACGTAAGTCTAACATTAGCATGATATCGTTACTAAAGTTACCTGCTAGCTTTTATAGCTGACGGTAAATAACAAAAAAAGAAACACTGTTAATGTTAGTGCTTCTTTCTTAAATATCTACAACTCGTTTTTCCAGGACGTGTACTGTAGATGATTTTGAGGTGAGGGGACTGACAAGGCTGAAGGTTCAAGAAACAGACTGCTGAAGAGGAGAAAAAGGCAAAG
This sequence comes from Perccottus glenii, assembly GCA_024416835.2. NCBI lineage: Eukaryota > Metazoa > Chordata > Actinopteri > Gobiiformes > Odontobutidae > Perccottus > Perccottus glenii. The sequence goes on from CM044554.2 coordinate 1,593,110, forward strand.
CTGAGACATGTGGCAAAACAGCGAAAGCAGGCCATGGAGACACTGGTGGTCCAGGCAAAGAAGAAAAAATGAGATCTGCTTCTAAGAGTATTACGAACGAACTATAATGTAAATTGTTATCTTTGCCAATAAAATGTGTTAAAATCTGATTATTGCGTAACATTGTATTGTCTGTCATTGTTCCAATCATGATGGAAGAAGACAAGTTAAGCTATAGCATGTCTACCATCTCTTGTGGGGTTTATGCATTCAGCCATTTGTGTTGCCCTTATACCACATTGTGCCTCATATATACTGGACATTTTAGACCCAGTGACAAGCTGGCATGAAATGGCTTGCATAATACTTAGTAAGAAGGCCATAATATTTTTGACTCATGGCTGAAGTTATGTTTTAATGCCTCTCCCTAGGTTGGCAAAAAATGCATCTCTAAATGCATCAGATTGATGCTTTAAAATAGGGAATATTTAAAATTTTCTTCCAGGGGAGCATGCCCCCGGACCCCCCTAGAGGGGTAATATCTTTCTCACCTTTTTCACCCCTGACCCGTTTTCATGCCTGCAGTCTTCATCAGGGTTACATCAATAGGTGTGCACCACTTTTAAAGTGAGAGGCGGTCATGTGACCAATAACACGTGACCCACATAAGACAATAAGTATATACATGAAAAAAACATAAACATAATAAGACACAATGGACAACAATGCTCATACACTGTCGAAAGAAGTACATAAAATCTCTATTTGTACTAATGTGGACAACCTCTGGTAGCCCTTCTGCACTACCTTTGCGGCCCACCAGGAGGCCTCAACTTTTACATTTATAGCATTACCATAGGGCACAGTTTACTTTAGTTACTTTGCACACAGATTGGACCAGATGTTTAATATAAGGCCTTTGATTACAACACTAGTCAACTTCTTTTATTTTGGACTAAAACTGAAATCCTTCTAGTTCAGTGAACTCCTGCCAATCCTAATGGATCTATGGAGCTTTTTTCATTTCTATTTTTTCAAAACAGATAAAGAGTGCAAAATTGAGTCCAGACTCCAGAAAGTTGATTAGAATGAAAATGACAAACATATAAAAACCTGTTTCTGCATCCCGGTTTCGGATCAAACAGATAGTGATCTACAAATTTACAAAAGTAAAACGTGAAACAGAATGTTAGACCAAAAAAGGATTTGAGTGAACTTGCATCAGTCATTTTGTTACAGCACCTTTGTTACAGCATTAGTAGACTGCGGTCTTTTGATGTATTTAGTTCACTGTTGCACATTTTTCATCATGCGGTTCAGGCTAATTAGGTTAAAGCCAGAGATGTCCAGGAGAGACAGAGGGCACCGGGGCACTCCGACATTAGAGAACTAGATGGTCTGAAACAAAAAAAAAATCAATTTGGGAATGAAGTGTTATAAGAATAATGTTGTGACTTTATTTTACACACTGTTGTCTAAACACTGACAGTTATGTTGGCTCTAAAATAGTATGTCCCTGAAGCTCAATTACCTTAATTATATATTTATTCTTAATATCTATATTAATGCATGAACCCAGTAAATAAACTGTTGCAACATTATTTTCATGGGATACTCAGTTGTATTTGTAATATCTGATGTGTTTTATATCAGTGTGGCTCTAACAGGCAGAGGAATCTTTGCCCCGTCTGTCTGTGTTGGGGCAACTTTACTGGCATAAATCCACTATTCCCTTCTTTCTGGGTTTTCTTTCTGTCTGAAAACTTCTGACTAATCTGGAGTAATCTGCCCCATATGTTGAAAGGTTTCCAGCAACAGCACCCAGGCTCAAGAAGAATCTCCAGCGACTCATGAGGATTTAAGACATAGTCTATTAGCTTAAGAAGAGGACACATTGGCGTTTTGGAGATAAGGAACAGTCCTTTGGTACATTTCTACTAAATTACCATAAAGCAAATATATATGAGAATATATCTATTTGTGTGTATATATATTTATATATTAGAGCTGGGCAAGTTAACGCGTTATTTTTGCGTTAACGCATTAATGAATTAACGCCGACAAGTATTTTATTGCGCGTTAACGTCGGCCGATTAGTATAGTGAAAGATATCGGTCTGAAGAACATTCTTAGGATCGCAACGAATGACTGCACGTATGAGCCGCCCTCATCCAGTGCTTTAAGTGGGCTGGAGTATGTGAGCGGAGCTGAGCGGGAAGAATTTGCGCTCCACCCTCAAAATATTTCATAATTACTCCGCTCAAGCTCCGCTCTGGGTGTACAATTTTCCGCTCCAGGCACTTTTTTTTTTTTTTTTTAATAACACCAGTGTCTGATCAGAAGATGCAGGGACTCCTGGCTCGTGATTGGTAATTGAGTGATAGTGGAGCGTTTTGGAGCGGGAGAAAATCACAACGCTCCAACATTTAAAAAATCCGCTCCTCGCACCTGGCAAAATCACACAACTCCGCTCCTAGCTCCGCTCCCACTCCCCTTCCTCCGCACTGCTCACATAGGCTACTAGTATTCAGTACCGCCACTTCTCCGTGCGCCCAGAACGTGCTTTTAGCGTACCGATACGCTCATTTGGACATCTGTTTTAATAGAGGTTTTAATCCTTTGTCTGAGCTGCGGCTTTCCAGAGCGCCATTAACAATGCACACTTCCTAATTTGTCCCACCGACAGCAGAGACTACATTACCCATACACCCTTGAGTTTTACAAGTGAAACGTGCACAACTCAACTCAACATGGCCGGAGAGGGTGTGTGAAACGCGTGGGAACTGTATTCACATTCACATGTAATGAAAACACAAGAGAGACATTTATATTGTTTATATTGTTATAATGTTATGATTGAGGCTCGGGACATAACTTGTTTTTCTATAACAAACTAAACAAAATGTTAATGCCCTGGCAGTGGCAAATATTTTTAGATTTAATATTTAATTTGATTACATTAATGTTTAAGTTGAGATTTACAAGAAATATTTTAACTTCCACTAACCCTTAACTGCTGTAAAAAGTTTTCTTTTAAAATAAAAGTATGCAGTACACTAATTTTTAATTCATTATTAAATTTTGTGTATAATCGCAGAACATTGTGCGATTAATCGCGATTAAATGCATTAATCGTTGCCCAGCGCTAATATATATATATATAGTATAATCTGTGCACGTGTTCTATCAGTGGCATAATAAAGAGTGCACACAGGGCTTGAGTGTTGTAAACCCCAAGTCAATTTTATTCTCTTTTTACTTTAATATACAGTAAATAAAATTATGGGGTGGCTATTTGTTGAAAGAAGTGCAATATTTCATTTTTACCTTTGTACAACCTTATAAAACAAGTAGACAATTAGTTGGCCATAAATACTGGACTTGTATTAAACACTTTAACATGCTCCAATATTGTAAATAGTTTTGTATGAGCATTCTCTAGGGCTAACCTAAACGTTCAGTGTGTGAATTTAATTAAACGGGAACTTTTATAGGCCTAATAACTTTTAATTTAGTTTGCCAATATGTGACAATATATGATCTGTTTAGGATTTCTTCAATCAAGAACTTTATTATTATTATGTAAATGTTTACAGACAAAGGAGAAGGGCATAGTTTGTCTTTTTTAATTTTTAATTTTTTTGGCTACTTCTATTTAAAAGTTACTGGTAAGCTAAGATTAGCTGAAGTACACCAACTTACTAACCTTCCGCTGCAATCCTCACAAGATTTGAGAGTTTCCAAACTCGGGTAAATCCATCTTGTATCCCGCCAGCCTGGGCTGGCCTCTTGTAACCAATGAAGTGGAAGCACAAAGAGAAAGAGCCGAGTTTTTAATTTGACAAATGCAACAAGCTTCTTCTTCTCCTCTTTGTTGAACCGGAGGAAACGCATAAAGGCGCAGTCTGGGCCACGCATGGGCCATTGCGTCCAGACCCAGGGGAGCTGGAGGAGTCAGAGAGAAAAAAAAGGGGACATTGTGCTGTCTGTTGTTAAGCAAAGAGGTCCACCTCTGCTTCGTAAAATCTTTTCCAGATTTTGCTCACTACTTTGGGGTGGAAACCCCCTGGCTCTGAGCCACAGCTGAGACGGTCTCATATGCAGAAGGCCCAAAGGTATCACCGTGGATGCAGAGTCACTTTCTGGCCTAGCCTGATATGTTTCAGGGTAGTTACAATGGACCTGACACGTGCAGGAGACAGATGTGCCTGCATCTTGGTTGAGTCCCAAACAACCCCTAGATATGTTGTCCTCTGGGCGGCCGAGAAAACGCTCTTCTCGGCATTGAGTCTCAAGCCTAGGGAGTCGAGATGAGCTAGGACGACATCCCGATGTCGAAGCGCTAGCTCCTGAGACTGAGCTAATATAAGCCAGTCGCCTATGTAATTCAAAATGCGGATGTCCTGGAGTCGCAAAGGAGCCAAGGCTGCATCCATGCATTTTGTAAATGTACGGGGTGACAAGGCCAGGCCGAACGGAAGAAACTCAAGAACTTTCTGTGCTGTGGCAAGATTTCTATGTCCTTTAGATCGATCGTGACAAACCAGTCGCCTAATCGGATCTGGGACACAATAATTTTTACTGTGAGCATTTTGAATTTTAATGCTCTGAGGTAGCGGTTTAACCCGCGGAGGTCTAAAATCGGGCGCAGCCCCCCGTTCTTTTTCGGAACTAGAAAATACCAGCTGTAAAACCTGGATTGTCTGTCTGGTGGGGGAACACGTTCTATAGCCCCTTTGTCCAGCAGAACCTGCAGTTCCTGTGTCAAAACATGTGCTCCTCCTGGTTTCACAGAAGTGGAGACCACGGCGTTGAAACGTGGAGGATGATAGATGAACTTAATTCTGTAGCCTCTGGCCACAGTCCTCATTACCCATGGGCACTAAAAAAAGGAAAAAGAAAAGGGGCACTAGTTTCGGCACGTCGTTTTGCGGGAGGGATGTAAGACACCCGCCGTCCTGGACCAAGGCAGGAGACGGCCGGACACTTAACATTGCGCTGGAGACCACTGCTCTCCGAAACGCCAGTGGCGGCGGAGAAAAAACAGCGGACTCCTGAGGATGCCAACATGGAGTCTTTATTCTCCGTTGGATTTTGTTGCGCCCCACCCGGGGGGGCACACCCCCACGATCTTGGGCGCGGCAAATTCGGGACCTCCGCTATATGGCGGAGATGATATTACGCAGGTCTAGCCTCTTTGGAGCAGCGCGAGAACCAGCTACCCAGTCCTTACGAGGGGGGGGGGCACGATTCGCCACACTCTCCTTCTGGGCAGCACGCTTTTCTCTGAGAGATGCCGGACCTGGTCGGGACTGGGTGGCTGACTGTCCCGACTGCTGAGCACGGTGAGGGAGGAACCTCACAAACGCCTCCTCGTAGCGTTTTGCCTCCCGGAACTTAGTGGCGACAGAGTCCACCGCGTCGCCAAAAAGACCGGAAGGCAAGATGGGTGCATCAAGAAGGAAGGTGCGGTCCTTGATACCCGTGAGGATGAGCCACAGATTCCTTTCCGTCGCAACTTAAGCAGACATGGAGCGGCCAATAGCGCTAGCTGTCTGCTTAGTTGTGCGGAGAGAGATGTCTGTGGCACAGCGTAGCTCTGAAAACACGTCCTCATCCACAGTACCCCTTGTGCTCAAGTCTTTGAGCAGGTCAGCCTGATACGCCTGCAGAACCGCCATGGTGTGCAGTGCTGCACCAGCCTGACCCACCGCATGGAAAACCTTCTCCACCAGTGATGACATGATCCGGCATGGCTTGTTGGGGAGTGTAGGTTTCCCCAGGGAGGACGATGTCCCGGGGTAGAGATAGCCTGCAAGCGTCTCTTCCACCTGGAGCATCGACCCATAGCCCTGTGCTTGTGCGCCCACGATAGTCGAGTAAATCGACGTCGAAGGCACAAAACAGGGGACGAATAGGGCTTATTCCATGAGCGTGCCAGCTCCTCATGGAGGTCCCCGAAGAAGGGGAGAGACTGCCGCTGCGATCCCTTTCCCTGGCCACCTGACAGAAACCTGTCATCCAGTTTAGAGTATTTAGGGGGGCCCTGCTCCTGTGGCCACGCAATATTCAGCTGCGCCACTGCTCTTGTAACCACCTCCAGCAGCTTCTCAAACGCCACGTCAGAGCGGGAGGAGCGCTCCAAGGCGGCGGCGCCCGCAGAAGCCAGGGATGAGGTTTCATCGGCATGCTCGCGGGAAATGCCGGAGCGCGCCCGCCCGAGCACAGAGCCGGTGTCTGCCTCATCTGGTGAGAGCGCGAGGGACATAGGACTCTCTAATCCCTGCGCCTCAGCCAGATCAACACGAACCCCACGACCGGAGTGGGGAGGCGGCCCGCTCCTTCTGAAAGAACGCGAGCCGGGCACGTAGGATCTTAACAGGCAAAAGATCGCAGTGCTGACACTCCCCAGAAAGTCCGAGGGCCGTGTGTTCTTCCCCCATGCACTCAAAACAAAACTCATGTTGATCCTCATATATATATATATATATATATATATATATATATATATATATATATATATATATATATGAGAACTGCGCTGTATATATACATTTTTAATATGTATTGCTCTTGCTTTAGAAAGTGGTTGACTTGTTCACTCTTTCTTTTTTTCTTATCTTTTCGTACTGGCACAGAGAGTAGGTTTGCTCACACTTCACAATGCGATGAAGACAAAAAAACCTAAAGACAAAAAAAAGAAAACCTGAAGATGCTTCCACGTCATGTGTTTACCCTCTGTGCAGGTGCGCTCAATTACACAGCTGACGCTGATGTGCTGCGTCACCAACCGAGGTATTATAAGCCAATTCTTGGCTTTATTCTTGGTGTTTGACACACGTGCTTCACAAATGGTTACACAAAGAATGTTCCCCATAGCGTAATGCTACGCAGCATCGAGTGTAGCTTTTGATAGGGAACAGTAAAATCTTGCCTTACTCACTGACACAGTACACTCAGCTGGACACAAACCTCCAATATGACTTGTTGCAAGACATTTTGTGAATGATGTGCTTTAAAAAGAGGGAGCTGGCAAAAAAAAAGGGGTGCACGTGGCAGAGTGGTTAGCACTCCTGCCTCACAGCAAGAAGGTTGTGAGTTCAATACCCGTCCGACTCAAACATTCTCGGCTGACTCCGGTCTTTCTGTGAAGAGTCTGCATGTCCTCCACGTGTTACTGTGGGTTCTCTCTGGCTACTCCGGCTTCCTCCCACCGTCCAAACACATGTACAGGTTAATTGACAAATCTAAAGTGTCCCTAGTGAATGAATGTGCGAGTGAATGGTTGTCTGTCACTGTCTGTCTCTCAATGTTAGCCCTGCGACTAACTGGCCACTGTCCAGGGTGAACCCCGCCTCAGGCCCACAGCTGCTGGGAGGAACAAGGAACAAACTAGCAACGATTTGTACAATAAAATGACCCTGTTGTTATTGTTACATTTAAACTGTGTTTTCTTATAAACTTGCCACTTGCATAGTCTCCACTTATAAACAAACAATGTCCATAAAATTGCGCTGCTGGTGTAACACAAAGAGTCTGTAGAGGTGTTGAAGGGCTGCTTTAAGTTATTAAAAAGGTGTTCTCTATTGTCTTGTTTCTATAAACATGTTTGATTAATTTTGTAATATTGCATTACATGTATTAAAAATGGATAGATATGGAAACAGTAAAATTCACAAAATCCCCTATTCTTCACTTGAGGTGTTATTTTTTGTTTTTGTCTTTTGTGAAAAAAGTAGCATTGCTCATAGAGTGAAATGAAAACCGAATGTTTTTTGCATGTTTTATGAAAGAGAATGATTTGGAAAGAGTACATTTGATCAAAGTATAATCCACAAAGTATGTAGCACTGCAGTGACATAATGCAGTGCAGACCTGAGCGTAATGTACAACGAAACAGAGTTTACAGACTGTGCTTTATTCAGCAGTTTTTGGCTGACCCAGTTAGCTGTGATACAGTTGGTCAGAGGCTGCAGTGCTGCCCTCTTTGAACTGCAGCCACATCCCTGTCATCGGCTAATACACCATCCACAGTATCCCGCTTCAGAAATCCCCCACTATGTCTCTAATTAAAATGCCAACCATGACTGGATTCTAACTGCCACACACTTAAATGCTGGGACTGCTTTGTCTGTCACTATTTTGAAGTCACTTAACTGAACTAAAGCCCTAAACCCACATTATCTTAGTACTCTATTAAAGCAACTGGTGTTTAGACTGATGACTGTTATTGGATCTTACAGTATGAGCTACACGACTGATAAACAATAATACGTTTAAATTCAGAGGAAACTGTGCGTTTGGTTAAGGTGGTCTCAATACTGAAGCCGAATCAACTTCATCTGTAGCTTTGGTCGATGCGCACTGAACAAATCTAATTGTGCCCAATGAGCTGAAAAAACAGAGCATTTGATTCTGTTTTACAAATGATCAAAGAAAATAACCAGTAAAAGCTGTGTTTTATTCAATGGTTTTGTTTGATGTATTGGATGATTACTTTATGACAACTTTACTGAAATGGATGCACAGATTGTGAAATATATTTCAATGAGTGTCCATTAAAGCAGAAATTTAAAAGAAGCAGAGTGCTGTGCAGAACTGACATACAGGACCAACGTGATGGATCTGTGGAGCAGCACTGCCCCCCCGTGGCAGATGGAGTACCGCAGGACAGAGGGCTCAATACATTATATCATTTTGAACTAAAGATTTATTTATATAGTAGAATGCCATAGCCACATTGCGGCTGTATAAAATCCAGTAACTACTGTATGTTAAAGTTAAATACATTGGTCTTATTAGGAATGTTTTGTGTTTTATTTTAAAAGACCCTAAGTATGTTGTATTTTCACACAGCATCCTGGCACAACATTTATGGGAAAGAAGAACAGAGGCATTTCAAAATGCTGCACACCTGTCTTTGCTTTTGTAAGACTGTAAGTAAAAACATGATCAATCAAAACTGGACACTCAGGGTCAAGTGAATACAGCCCTGTTTAATGATGAAGAATCACTTTACAAAGAGTCCATTATTCATTCACTCCACAGTCACACACTGTTGGTGGTTAACTAACTTTAGCCACAGCTGCCCTGGGGCATAATTATGAAGACATGGCAGCCATATCCATTCCGACCAACACCAAACACAGTCACACACCGGGCAAGGTGGGTTAAATATCTTGCCCAAGGACACAATGGCAGTATGAACTAGGGATAGCAGGGATTGAACTACCACACTTCCATTTACTGAACAATCTGCTCTGTCTCTTGAGCCACTGCACCAGATGGCACCCTTCCTCCAATTTCATCAAGAATTCAAGAACTTTTTTTATTATTACAGGATTACTTGAATACAATTACACTAATTTGTCTATAACATATTTGGTGGATCGCAAAAATGTTTTTTTATACTTTGCCATTAGTTACTGGTCTTAATACTATATAACCTACATAGTAAACAATAGTTTACTGCACACACACAGCAATATTTATGAATAAAACTCCTAATGCCCACACGTTACAGATGTGCCTGACTCATCTTTTATCCCAACGCAGTATGAGTTTTATTTAACAGCTCCAGGCAGGTGTACACATTCCCATAAGCACACATACAGTTGTTGACCACAAAGACGTGTGTTGGATACAGAAGAGGATGGGCTCTGCAGCAGCTCACACTGTTAGCTTTACAAGTATCTACAGCGTGATGTGGCTGCGGGCAAAGTGCTGTGACTGCCGGCTGCGATGTAAAGCAGGAATGAACGTACACAGCGGGCAGGCAGGCCTTTGGAGCACATCTAATAAGGAGAGGAGGCTTTAAGAGTTTACGCAGGCGCGTGGGTTTCAGTACAGATCAGAGGACCTTAAAGATGTCAGGAATCTTACTGTAATCTGGAGACTTTCATTATAACAGCACAAAGCACTCCTGCCTGTTGATGTCTGTGATGGTAAAACAATGCCCTTAGCTATGAATATGCACAGAAAGAGTGGTTGTACAACAGTAATCAGTCCAGGAGTGAAGGACCCTCCAGCTCTGCATGTGTCGGCAGAGTTCAGCTCAGGTGAGAAATAGTTCAGAGTGAAAGTGCTGCAATAAATGAATAGGTAAATTAATTCATAACTGATTGAAAGCCTCACAGATTGTGTTATTTGTACAAAAGTCATATTATATTATTATATATTATTATTTAATTAAATGTAAAGACTGACAATGGTTTTAGAATATTTTTAATAGTTTAAAATCATTTTCTGAGCTTGTCACATCAAAAACAACATATTTGTTTCCCACCTACACATGTCCAATTTACACTTCATAAAAGGTTAGTGGATATTTACGTTAAACTTAGTATATGTTATGTGTTTTAAAGGCTCATTAATCTTGACATACAATAACAGGAATAGCCTTAGAACAGAATTATGGAATCTTTATTCAGTAAATGACAAAACTCTCTCATTCATTTAAATGTACCACTAAGTGGTACACTACCAGGAAGTGGGGCATGTACTTTTTACTTGCGAAACACATGTGGATATTCTCTGTACACATACAGTGTTTCCCACACATTGATGAGTCCTGGTCAAGGCCAAAGAAAATAAAAAGTGGACTCCCAATGAAGAGAGAAATTTATAGATACAGAAACATGCTGGAAAGAGAGAGAGAAAAAAGAAAAGAATAAAAGTAGACGTTTTAAACAAAGAAAAATGAATGAAGGGTGAACGTATGAAATGAATAGTTTGTGCAGCCAGCCCGGTCACAGTAAATACAGAGGGATCACAGTGTTTAGCGGAGCCAGACCTTCCCTCAAAGCAAATAACAATAAATGATTAGCAACATAAAGAAGAAAGGTAACGATGGGCCGGATCAATGCTGCTATTCATCACAATGGACTTTATGTCTGCTCATATCCACACGGTCATTCTTACAGCGGCGAGGAGGAGATGCTGCAGCACAGGGGGGAGACAGAGCGCCGATGTTTCTGGGGATCTGTTTTCATTTTGAATGGGGCTCGGCTCAAGTTCAAGGTCTTCCACAGGAAATGCACTTCCATCGATCTGTTTCGGCATCTTCTTCTTTCCTTTGTTGTTTTCTTCCTCAAACAATACTATACTTCTCCACTCACCACTTCTCTGCACCAAACAACAAGGCCAAGACTACTGTATTTTAATCTCCACAGCAGTGCAGAACAATGTGTGGAGTAATGCCATCTAGTGTCTGCATTACGTGAAAAAGTATTTCGACTGACTTGCTACAATGATGACAACAAGTGATGACAACATGAAAAGGTCCATAGTTTAATGAGACAAGAATTTACAATAGTACAAAATAAGATAAGACAAGACAATCTCCAAAATTTTATGCATTGTGTAACATTTTCAGGAATGTGGCTGCATACAATATCTATACATACAGTATATGTGCAAAAAAAAAAAAAAAAGAGTCCAGAATGAGTTCATGAGGAAAACAATGATCAAACCCAGAATAAAAACCCCAAGTCCTCCACTCATTGCCAGATTATTCCGTCTACTCAGTTGTAGAAATCTACGGCCAAACAATTTTGATCTTGAGAAGTTTTTTGCTTGGAAATTCTAATTTGTGTTTTGTTTCTCTCCAGTCTCACCTGCCTGCCTGCCTGCCTACGCACTCTTTTATCAGGACTTTGCCACGCTATGACCACGCCCGATCCATGCACAATAAAATATCTTCTAATTATCACTACGTCTGTGTCTGCTTTGGGGTCTTGCCTTCGGCTCCATAACACACAAAGCAGGACTGTGGTGGACAGTCCCTGACAATAACAGTTCTATTGTGTGTGCGCTCTCTGCTCCAGACTCCATTAGCACTGACAGCAGGGCCATTGTATTAACCATAAAGTTTGTATGGCTTCCCTATTTCCTGCTGGACATAGGGCTGCCACACTCTGAATGTCTGTTTGTGTTTATCCACCACTGAAGATGTGTGCTCACATGAGCTGGCCATAAAAAGTTTATTCTATATTTTAAATTTTTTTACTTATTTACACTAAAAAAAAAAATATATATATATATATATATATATATATATATATATATATATATACCGTATTTTTCGCACCATAAGACGCACCCGACCATAAGACGCACCTGGTTTTTAGAGGAGAAAAATAGGAAAAAAAAAATTCTGAACCAAATAGTGTAATAAAATATTTAATAAAGTATAACAGAATAATATTTGAATTATATGACTGGAGTGAAGGGCATGCGCACTGCTGTGTACTGTAACACCGCCTACTACATGCTATCCTCCAATAGCATACGGCGGTGACACAGTACAGCAGCATTGGGCCTTCCTGCCAGTGTTGGGAAAGTTCACTTTCTACAAGAACTAGTTCAAAGTTCAATTCACAAATTTTAAAATGAATTAGTTCAGTTCATAGTTCAAACTTCAAATTTTTGAACTAAGTTCACATTTCCAAAAATGAACTAGTTCATAGTTTTTCACCATATGTTGCTGCGAGCTATTATTTTTCAAAATTATTGCCACAGCAATAAACATCATAAAATTATTTTAAATGATCATACGCCTTGCTACATGCTGCTGTAGCCTCCATGCTTTTTATTTTTTATTTTTTGATGGTGCGTCACGCATGCGGCGGACGGCGGTGTGACACAGGTGGTTGGTGTTGCCAGATTTGGTGTTTTTCCGCTACATATTAAGACCCGTTTGCGGTGTGTTTTTGCCGTGTTTTCGCCTGGAAGGCTCTATAGAAATCTGGCACCCTATTGAACGAAGTTAACCTGAGAGAGCGTGCCGTTCACAGACACCAGAATGAACGAGTTCACAGTAACGTTCATCAGGCAGTAATACAGCACGTTCAGTTCACGTTCGCCCAAAATATGAACGAGTTCATGAACTATCGTTCAATGAATGCATTCAGGCACAACACTGCTTCCTGCACACATCGGCTTCCGTAAGGAAGGTGAGAGAGGACCCGCTGCCGCTCTGCCACTACGGTAAGGCAAGGCGACACGGGGTGGGAGGGGGGGCCTGTTGCAGAGCGGCAGCCTGCGGACCATAAAAAAGTGCCTGCGGACCATAAGACGCAGGCACTTTTTCTCCCACTATTTGGTGAAGAAAAAGTGCGTCTTATGGTGCGAAAAATACGGTATATATATATATATATATATATATATATATATATATATATATATATATAGCCATTGTGAATATATATATATATCCCCCGTGTGAAAGGTCTTGTCCTTACCAGCCATTGTGCAGCTGGATAGCTCAGCTGGTCAAGACCTTTCACACGGGGGACCCAGGTTCGAATCCCCCTTCGGGACGCTATCCAGTGTGGGTCTTTAGGCAAGACCCTTCGCGCTACTGCCTACCTCATAAAAATGATGAGAGACAATAAATGCTATGAGAAGCCGGATCAGACGACGCCCGGCCAAACAAGGTCTCCGTCAGGTGTTGGGGAACCAGAGCAACTTGATGACAAATGGGCTACTGGAACAGGAACAAGACGGAGATGGGCGAGATGCGATAACAAGGCTCTGTTGGAAAGCTACTACTCCAATAACCCTAGTCAGAGGGGTTACATGAAGAGAATGTGGGATGAATGGTTACTTCAAAACCCACAATCCAGGCTTACATTGAAGCAACTAGTAGCTCAGTGTTCCAACATCCACAAGCGGCAGCTGCTATCACAAATTGAGATTGACGAGATACAACACAATATATGCTACGGTAAGGGGGAGCCAGGACGAGAGGTCAGAGGGGAGCCAACGGGGTCTCCCCAACCGGAGATTGGGTATGAAGACCCAACAAGTGAAAAAACGCTGAATGAGGCAGCGACTGACCTGAAAGACAAGATCATGGCGAGAATGAATGCAGGGCAACCCCGACGCCAATTACAACGGCTAAGTGAAGTACCATCAGAAAGTCTCCTAGAAGATGTGAATGCAGCATTGAGTGCGATCCCTACCACAACCATCACTGAAACCAATGATGATATACACCTCAGCAGCAGTGATCCTCGAGATGCTTGGCTATGAGAGCAACCATGGGAGCCATGAGAAACAGTACCCACCATGGAAACGAAGGCTGGAGCCTAAGATCAAGAGAAGTAAGCCAACTGACAGAGGCCAAGAAAGGTGCAATGAGAAAACAAGTACCCAAGAGGTACAACCAGATGCCCATACCTGAAGCACTTGAAACTGCCAAACAAAGGCTCCAAGCCTTGGCCAGCCGCCTAACGAGGTACACGAGAGAGAATGAAGCCAGAAGAATAAACCGGCTGTTCGCAACTCAACCTACAAAGGTGTACGCTCAATGGCAGGGTAATAACAGCAGAGCAGACCCTCCAAGGCTGGAAACTGAACAATACTGGAAAAGTATATGGGAGAGGGAGGCATCACACAACAGCGATGCACAGTGGCTGGTGGCTCTGAGAGAGGACCACAGCAACCTCCCTGAACAGAATCCACGAGCGCCTTGCAGCACAAATGAACCAGCTGCTAAGGGATGGGACGCACCCTGAATGGCTTACCGAAGGGCGTACAATCCTGATCCTGAAGGATCCCACAAAGGGTACAGTCCCATCCAACTATCGGCCAATAACCTGTCTCTCCACAACATGGAAGCTCATGTCAGGCATCATTGCGGCTAAGATAAGTGGGCACATGGATCAATACATGAGCAAAGCACAGAAGGGCATCGGCAAAGAAACCAGAGGAGCTAAACACCAACTCCTGGTTGACACAACAGTCACCCAAGACTGCAGAACCCGACACACCAACTTGTGTACTGCCTGGATTGATTACAAGAAAGCATATGACTCAATGCCACACACATGGATCACTGAATGCTTGGAGATCTACAACATCAACAGGACTCTAAGAGACTTCATTGCAAACTCAATGAGGCTGTGGAAAACCGCAAGCCACTTGCACAAGTATCCATCAAATGTGGCATATACCAAGGAGATGCTCTATCCCAACTGCTGTTCTGCATAGGCCTGAACCCCTTCAGCCAAATAATCATCAAGACTGGCTATGGATACCGACTCAGGAATGGGGCCACCATCAGTCACCTCTACATGGATGACATCAAGCTATACGCTAAGAGCGAGCGGGACATGGACTCACTGATCCACACCCCCAGGATCTACAGCTCTGACATTGGGATGTCATTCGAGCTTGAGAAGTGTAGTCGAATGGTGACAAAGAGAGGGAAGGTAGTCCACACAGAAGGGGTCTCACTCCCAGAAGGAACAATAGCAGACATTGAGGATGGTTACAAATACCTTGGAATACCACAGGCAAATGGCAACCTCGAAGAGGTAACAAGGAAAACAGCAACTGCCAAATAACTCCAACGAGTAAGGCAAGTCCTAAGAAGTCAGCTCAATGGCAAGAACAAGGCACGGGCAATAAACAGCTACGCCCTGCCAGTGATCAGATACCCTGCGGGAATAATAAGGTGGTCTGTATAATAATACAGACCACAGACGTTAAGACACGAAAGCTCCTCACCATGCATGGAGGGTTCCATCCCAAGTCCAGCACCCTGAGACTGTACGCTAGCCGTAAAGAAGGCGGCCGTGGACTAGTGAGTGTGAGAGCCACTATCCAGGATGTAACATCCAAGATCCACAAGTACATCAAAGATAAGGCCCCAACAGATGACGTGCTCAGTGAATGTCTCAGGCAATGGGGAACAGAGGAAGAGGAGCTGGAGGAGGGACCATCATGGGAGGACAAACCCCTACATGGAATGTACCACCGGAACATAACTGAAGTGGCTGATATCAAGAAATCCTACCAATGGCTAGAACGGGCCGGACTGAAGGACAGCACAGAGGCACTCATCATGGCTGCACAGGAACAGGCCCTGAACACCAGAGCAATAGAGGCCCAAATCTACCATACCAGACAAGACCCAAGGTGTAGGCTGTGCAAACAGGCCCCTGAGACAATCCAACACTTAACTGCAGGGTGTAAGATGCTGGCAGGGAAAGCATACATGGAGTGCCATAACCAAGTGGCTGGCATAGTGTACAGGAACATCTGTACGGAGTATGGACTGGAAACCCCAAGGTCAAAGTGGGAAACACCTCCAAAGGTGGTAGAGAATGACCGAGCCAAGATCCTGTGGGACTTCCAGATTCAGACTGACAGAATGGTAATGGCGAACCAACCAGACATTGTGGTGGTGGACAAACAGCAGAGGAAGGCCGTTGTGGTTGACGTTGCAATACCAAGTGATTGCAACATCAGGAAAAAGGAACATGAGAAACTAGAGAAATACCAAGGGCTCAGAGAAGAGCTAGAAAAGGCTTGGAAGGTGAAGGCGACAGTGGTGCCTGTGGTCATCGGAGCACTCGGGGCAGTAACCCCCAAACTGGAAGAGTGGCTACAGCAGATCCCTGGAAGAACACCAGACATCTCAGTCCAGAAAAGTGCAGTACTAGGAATAGCAAAGATACTGCGCAGAACCCTCAAGCTCCCTGGCCTCTGGTAGAGGACCCGAGCTCGAAGGATGAGACCACCCGCGGAGGTTGAAGGACAAAGTATAGTATATATATTGAGTAGGAAACCTCTAAAATTTCTAGTTTCTAGCCTGTTCTCTTTAGTCCCTTCAGTCATTCTTTCCCATTACCACTCTACCTTTTCTCTGCCATTCTTTTCACATATAGCTGATGGCAGTCTCTATATTTATTGGACTGGAGCTGCCCTCCGCTACTGCAGCATTTGAACAGATTAGAATAGAAAGGCCACTGCCATTTATCTCCTCTGTTCTCAGATATGCAATTCACCAGAGTTACTTTATACAGCTACATTCGACTGTGTTTTATGAGAACGCTGAGCAATAAAGGTAAAATTGACTGTACAGCTCCACTCGGTAAATATCCTCTGTTATTCCATAGAGAGGCCACGTAAAAGGTTTATGGCCACAGTGTCACCAGGTAATTTCTCTCAACACACAGAGATTTACAACCAAACCGCTCTGTGACATGTAATTTTTCTTATAGTTCACCTTCGGAATCTTATAAAACATCCATTGTGAAAGTAATGTTTAAAGATTGCGGATTTTAGTGGTATTTCTGCATCAATATACATATAAACAATGATAGTATCTTGGTCTTATTAAGCTTGGGAATCAGAAATTGGACTGTTACCTTGATGACAGTAAAACAGATGAAAAACAAATTGATATCAGGACTGGTGCATTCTTACAAAGAAAGTATTCATAAAAAATCTGGAGAGGACATGTGAGAAAGAAAAAATATATAAGAAACCTACCAGAAGATGTGCTTTCTTCCAAACTTGTAACTTAACTTACAGTTGTACAGAGAGGGATCTGCGCCCTCTGCTGGCTAAAGGTTAGGCAGGGTGGCTTTAATTTAAGGCCACAACAAAATAACACCATTCACCAGGTGACCTGTTGATGGTATTGTCACTATGGCAACTTCTTTATACTCCTACTTCTTTAAGTGATATACTATAATATAGTCACATGCTTGGTTTATGAGATAATAATGTGGGTAATAATTGAAAATTGACCAGAGTATAAAAAAGGTTGTTGTGTTTTTAATCACTTTGGAGAAATATTGTAGACATATAATAGTGGATAGCTCTTGACGTTTTGTTTGAAGGACTCACCAGTCAAAAATAATCGAGCGTTTGAGTCCAAAGCAGCTCTGGTTCAAGGTCTAAACAGCAACTCCCCTGTACACTGTCCATTCAGCCTGTCACTCTTTAGCAGAGGTGGGTAGTAACGGGTTTCTACTACAAAGTACTTCTATGAGTAGTTTTACTTCACCATACGTTTTCTTTTACTTGAGTAGACTTGTGCAGAAGTAACGCTACTCTTGCTCAGTTACATTGGGCTACACTCGACCAGTTACTTTTTTTTATTCTACACATTATATGCTTTATTTTTGCCACCAATGGATTTACCACATGACTGTGTTTTACCAATTAGATGTAGTCATGCAGTCACATGACCACACACAAACTGTGGTGGCATAGCGGCCTAAACTCTGGCCCTGGCCTCATTTTGCTCACACACAGGCCTACTGTAGGGATTGTTATGATTCAACAGTTACTCAGTACTTGAGTACTCTTTTAACTCACTACGTTTTTACTCTAACTTAAATAATGTTTTGGTGACTACTTTTTAAGTAACTTGAGCACAATTTTAGGCTACTCTTCATACCTTTGCTCTTTATTCACAATTAGCAGACCTCTCCAGCAGTGATGCAGCTCATTTCCAGGAGCATGCTAATCCTTTATCTGCCCCGACACAAGGCTCAGCTCTGGTGTGTTCGGAGGCAGCTGCCGTTCAACAGCTGGGATGTGTTTGGGCAGCCTGTCAACAGAAAACGATCCGGGAGGCTATCATTGCTTTATGATCCTTCTTTGCAGATAAAAATGGCAGCTTTAAACAGATTGGCATTTCCCTTTGAAGGGAAAAAGGGAGCGCTCTGATGCAAAGTCATAAATCTAAAGAATGGAATTATGTCTGGATGAAGACTGAGCTGCGCTTTCAGTCAACTCAATTTATTTCTCATTGTTTTATTCCTAAGGTCAAGGATTTACTCGTTGAGAAGTGGATCTTTCTTGAATTTGTACAGTATGACCTTTTTTACTTTGTAAGGCCTTGACCCTTCTAGTGTAAACAACATGAGCTGTGAACACATTTCAAGTGTTAAATAGACTGTAATACATTTTCACTGGAAAAATTGCATTAGTTAAACAAAAATGTGTGTGTGTGAGAAGAGCATTAGCGAGTTAGAACTATACCGTGCAATTTTTTTTAAAGAATACCCCTGGTCATAGCATAACTCCACCCACAGTTTATCTGTGGACACTGGGACTAAACATTTTCAATTCTTCAGTTCAGTCTTGTCCCGAAGCTGGGGCTGAATAGCGATTGTTGGAAAGAATGAGGGCAGTGAGGCTTATTTAGACTAATGTACAAAGCAAAGACTGACGAACTGTAAAATAAAATCAATGTTTTAGACTAATTTTGAAGTAGATATAGACATAATAAGAGAGAGAGAACTGATACTGCGGCTGCAGCCTCAGCTCAGACTAACGCTGCATTCATGAGTTTTTGTAATTAACAGCAATAAGCTTTAGCTTATTGCTGTTAATTACAAAGACTAGAAGGTAACGTTAATCCTGGCTCATACGTAGCGTTAAATGCTATACCCAACTGATTTGTTCAGTTATTAATAAAAATCAACAGTACACCAACTTTGTGTGTTAAAAACATAACAAACTAAGAAAACTCATTCTTAACTCTGAAACTTTGCTTTCCTAGAACACCTGAAGACATTTTAAACTACAATAGACTGAGCTTGTTCTTTTAAACTTTTTACAACAAGAATGGAGCAAAATAAGAAACAGGAGCCAGAGGCAGTGTGACCTAAAAAATGAGTTTTGCTGGTCTTAAAAGGAGTAGAGTAGACCAACAACCAAAAGGAGCGACACTAACTTGAGACCTCTCTATGCTGGCATGTCCAAAGCTTATGCCCTGAACATTTTCCTCTATTAAAATATACATAATAAAGTGCTGTTTACATTTTAAGGTCTTACACAATATACAGTATGTTCTACATGATTAAAGTGTTTTTCTAAAATACAAAAAAATACATATTTTCTATTTGAGCTAAATGTACATTATCTACATAGACATTATTTAAAAGGTAAAATAAAGTAACACACTCCAGGACAATTTAAAGATGCATTTAAGGTGTGAGCTTTTTAGCATTCTTTCTCCACCTGCTAATGGTAGGGACAACAGCCAACATCCTGGAGTAGAAGTCCATCAGTGGAATTAGAAGTGTCTTATTTGGTGTTGTTTTTGTCTGCTCATTTAAATAAATGGGCAAATCTGCCGTGGACGGGTCTGTTGGAACATTTGACAAGGTAATCTATTACTCAGCTGTTCAGGAGGCCAGAACCATCTCAGAGGAAATCTCTCATAGGATTCTGCTTTCTGGCTCTGACCAGGTACAAACTCGCACAATAAATTAGATTCAAGGGTGACTTTGTGTAGAAATTACATCTACAGCCAGCTATTGTGCCTTTCACTCTCACTGCCTTTCACTTACAGCACAAATACAATCACCTGTGGCTCATCATCTCTGGCCACCACTGACCTGCACTCACACAATTTGGCCTGGGCCCAGTTACACCATCAGGTTAGATGACAATAGACTGATAGACATCATGATGTTTGTTTATAGCTGTCCTAATTACATCAAAATGACATAGCTCTAGCTATATTTACATGCCCTTTGTTTACGAGAAGTGTGAAATTTCTCAGTACTTATAATTGTTACAATATAAAACCTAGTCAAAATCAGAACCCAGGAATATAAACTTTCACAGAGCTCATCAATTTAGTGGACAAGAACATCAAGTTTACCCGCCTGGCTTACTTAGACTGTGCAGTGGTTATTTGTGACGACAGACGTTTATAGAAAGCCAACACTCACAGATCAATATTTACTGTTTGATTCCCACCAACCACTGCAGCACAAGCTGGAGTCATCAGGACTCTTCAGCACAGAGCACAAGAGGTGCCCACAACCTCAGAAGGTCAACGGAAAGAAGAACAACACATCCGTAAAGCCCTGAGAGACTGTGGATACCCCAAATGGACTTTCAACGAAACCAAGAGGACACAGAAACCAAACAGACAAGAACCAGAGACAAAAGGGAAGGGTGTAGTTATCCCTTATGTGTCTGGTTTATCTGAAAAACTTAAAAGGATCTTCTACAAACACAACATTCCAGTCCACTTTAAACCAGGGAACACTCTGCATCAAAAACTGGTCCATCCTAAAGACAAGACCCCCACAAACAGAGTAATGTAGTTTATACAGTTCAGTGAAGAGTGCAGTGACAGTTATGTTGGAGAAACAAAACAACAGCTTCACAAGAGGATGTATCAGCACAGAAGAGGCAATCCTGGAGGACCTGAGTCTGCAGTCCACCTCCACCTCAAAGAGAAAGGGCATTCCTTTGAGGACAGCAATGTCCAAATTTTGTCCAGAGAGGCCAGATGGTGAAGGAAGCCATTTTTGTTAAAATCACACTGTCCTTTCATAGCCAACGACTATGAGACCAGAACAGCCTGGTCCATCAGATTTAGTTTCTGATCAATCTCCTCCCTCTAGAGATATAAGCTCAGCTCTCTTACCAGTTGAACTCAGAATTAATAGACAAAACGTCTTCACCTTGAGTTCAGACGATTTTGTTTTAACCTTTTCTTTAATATAAAACCAGCAGCATTTATTTTGAGTCATCAGATATGGTCCTCCGTCACATTTCTGGAATATGTACAAGGAGTGAGACAAACAATCACAGCTATGGAGTCCTGTACATGGCTCGTAGGATCAAGTGCGCATGCATGAGCAATTGTGCACTCTTGTCTCATTATTCAAGGATAACAGAGAATTGAGTAAAGAGTTTTTGTCAATGGCTAAACATTTTTCTGGTTGTCCAAAGTTTGCGATGGGAATCAAGTTTGACAGTAATATTCAGAAAGTTTAGACTGCAGTAGGGTTAAGGGGGCAGATTCTATCATGTGTTAAGCTGATGGGAACCTACAACTTCTAATATGGGAGTGCATATATATATATATATATATATATATATATATATATATATATATATATATATATATATATATATATATATATATATTTGTATATAGTCAAACTATGCTGGTTGCTGTCCATGCCAATTATTAAATAAATTAGTAAAAGCTAAAACCTTTTTATTAGATATTGTTGTTAAATGCTCATCAACTACTACAAATGTAAAAAAAAATAATAGCAGACTAGGTTTTGATGCAAGTATAATTCTACTCCAACTCCATTCTAGAGTTTGGAAAAACACAGCTCTCCACAATGAACTCTAACATTCTGTCTGTGTATGTGTTCCAGAGTGTTGTCATGCCGTCTTTGTGGACATCTTCCTAAGACAATTTAAACATTCTCCTCAGTCAGACACGGACGAGCCAACAAGCAGAGAGACCTTCTGACAGAGTATCAGCGGGGGGTGGACAGACAGATACATGGACGTCCGAGCGCAGAGGAGGAAATGTCCCAGACATAAGCTATTAGTCTCACTTCACACTCAGAAACAGGAGCACCACCTCAAACCTGTCATCCCAGTTACACGCACTACAGGGCTATAAGAATGGCCACTGATGTTATAAAAGAGGCACCTTTTTGACATGGAGTTTACTGTTAGCAACTTTACTCACAGAAGGAATAAATTATTGTGACTTGTGCCCAAACTAGTAAAACCATATTTCCAAAACCTCCAAACTAGGATTAGACTTTATGTACGACAGATTTAAAAAATTGGAAATCGATAATTTGAAAGCAATAAAACACCAGTAGAAATAAGTCTAGACTGCATCGATACATTTGAAGCCACTAACCTACTATGTAAAAGTACGGTGGTCCTGAAGGGCAAGTCACAAAAATAAATACTGATGGAAGGTCTAATGCACCTTATATTATGCTTCTATTTACCTAGGGCAGACAGAGGGGGGGCTGCCATACACACAGCGCTCACAGCCTTCTCCAATCACCACCAAATGAACCTCTACAATCACACATCAAAGCAATTGTATGAACTGGGGAGAGTGGGAAATGAACCTCCAACCTTCCTATAATGAGACGACCGCTCTACCACTGGAGCCACTGCATCCCAACCAATAAAGTTGAATTGGTTCTCAACTTCTCTTTATTTATTTATTTTTGTGTCACAATGTGTGTTGGGCCTTAAGGTCTATCCATAGATTTTCAATTATGTTGAGGTCAGGAGATTGTGAAGGCCATGGCAAAACCTTTAGTTTATGCCTCTTGATGTAATCCACCGTGGATTTTGAGGTGTGTTTAGGATCATTATCCATTTGTAGAAGCCATCCTCTCTTTAACTTCAGCTTTTTCACAGATGGCATCAAGTTAGCATCCAAAATTTGCTGAAATTTTATTAATGAATCCATTTTTCCTTCTACTCGTGAAATGTTCCTTGTGCCACTGCCACTTCTTGCAAGAGGCGATGCAACCATAATAATCTGCATGTTAGAGCGGCCGTCCTTCGACCGTCGGGTGGGCGGTTAGATCCCCGCTCGAAACATCCCAAAACATCATAACATCCCGCTCTCCCCCACATACTGTCATTGTGTCCTTGGGCAAGACACATAACCTACATTGCCTCCTGTGATGCTCTGTAACACTGGTAAATAGCTTAATGTATGTAAAGCGCTTTGAAGGCCTACTACCGTAGGTGAAAAAGTGCTATATAAAAATTATTTATTATTATTATTACTTACCCAATAGGCTTGTGGAACTGCCAGTCTGCGGTGAACAAAGCTGATTTCATTACATTACAATCTTTTCAACATTCTGGTCTTTCAGTTGTAGCACTTACAGAAACATGGATCAAACCAGAGGACTCTGCCACTCCCGCCGCCCTCTCCCATAATCACACTTTCTCCCACTGTCCTTGCGTCACAGGAAGGGGCGGAGGGACCGGACTACTTATCCCTACTGACTGGAAGTTCAAACAGCTATCACCCTTGTGTGTTACCATCACCCACCCTGTTAAAAGTCATTTTGTAGTTATCTATCGCCCCCCAGGTCAGCTTGGACATTTCTTGGAGGAGCTCGCTCCAACAACGCCACCGACACTCTGTGCTCCACGCTTACATCCTGCTTGGACAACTTATGCCCTCTTACATCTAGACCAACCCATACATCCTCGTCTGCCCCCTGGTTATCCAATGTTCTACGTGAGCACCGCGTCAGCCTCCGGTCAGCTAAGAGAAGTGGCGCAAGTGGCGCAAGTCAAAAGATTGAAGTCAAAAGAAGTCCTAATTACCTCTGTATCTACCAGTCTCTCCTCTCTATTTTCTCTGCTGATGTCACCTCTGCAAAAACAGACTACTACTATTCTAAGTTAATCAACTCACCTGACTCCCACACTCTCTTTAAAACCTTTTCCGCCCTCCTTTGTCCGCCTTCTCCCCCACCTTCATCGGATTTAACGGCTGATGATTTTGCGTCTTTCTTTGTAAAGAAAACGACCGCCATCAGCAGTCAGTTCTCTGCGCCACCTCCTGTCGAGCTCATTCAGACCCCTGATATGTGTTTGCTCCCTTCTTTTTCTCCTCTAACTGAAGCAGATGTTTCCAAGGTCATTAGTTCTAACCACCCTACTACCTGCCCGCTGGATCCCATCCCCACACATCTCCTTCAGGCCATCTCTCCATCTGTCGTGCCTGCTCTCACCCACATCATCAACTCATCTCTTTCTACTGGATCCTTCCCCACAGCTTTCAAAGAGGCCCACATCACACCACTACTGAAGAAACCCACTCTTAACCCTACACTGCTAGAAAACTACAGACCGGTTTCCCTCCTTCCCTTCATTGCCAAAGCTCTGGAGCGAGTTGTGTTTACTCAGCTCTCATCCTTTCTCACACGGAACAACCTTCTGGACCAGAACCATTCTGGGTTCAAGAGCGGGCATTCCACCGAAACTGCCCTGCTCTCAGTCATCAAAGCCCTGAGACTGGCAAAGGCAACATCCAAGTCATCTGTACACATCTTACTGGATCTGTCTTGCTGCAAGAGAGAAACCTCTGTAAATCACTTTTGTGATTCTTTCTCCCAATTTTCAGCCCGCCTAACGCTGACGTCACTTTGATTTTTTGCCGGTTCAGGAAGGACGCACCCCGGTGACGAATCTCTCCTGGCATTGTCACTAAGTTACGTATTTATTATTTCTTAAACATTGTCAACACTATAACTGTGCACCACACCTCATTCATTGTTATACTGATTATATTTCTGCTAGAGGTTAGTACTAGAGTTGCTGTCGTTTTGTGAACAGGGCACTTCTGTTTGTGCTAGCTAGCCCGCTAGCTAACATGCTAGCGGGTGTTGTTAGCATTTGAGTTAGCGCTTAGCATACCTCGATTGTTGTGTTTGTTACTGTTTTCTACTGGTGATTAGTCTTGTTGTGTGTTCTGAGTTTTCCTGTAACTTGTGGTTGTACTGCTGTGTGTGTGTGTGTGTGTGTGTGTGTGTGTGTGTGTGTGTGTGTGTGTGTGTGTGTGTGTGTGTGTGTGTGTGTGTGTGTGTTAGAATTTATCATTGTGAGTTGTGAACAGTTGGCTTGACTTAGCTGTACCTACACTAGCTTAGCTAAGCTTTACTGTGTTGTTGTATTGGCTTGGGGCAATGGTTTGCCATTCTTGTTTGGTATTACTAGACAGATTGTCTCTATTAGAGAGACGTGTTTGTGAGTTAGAGCAGCTAGATCATCATAGACAGGGTTTGGTTACTTTAGATATGTCAGGGTTTCCGGATAGTATCAGATGCAGGTCTGATAGCAGTCCTGCTAGCGATAGCTCCAGTTGCGGCTCAGTTGCTTCGGCAGCTGTTGCAAAGAGTCCTACGTTCGTGCCGGTCTGCCGCGCAGGGGTGCAGGCAGGGGCAAGCCTCCGGTTGTCCGCTCTTGTCCGCGGTCACCCCCTCTGACCGCAAACCGGTTTTCGGCGCTTTCAAGTCCGCTTGTCTGCGCCGATCACCGGCCTGTTCCCTCTGCGCCTGCCAGCCAGAGCGAGCATCGTACTCTGGTCAAGACTGAAGATTGGTCTCCTGAATGTGCGGTCTCTATCCTCCAAAGCACTCTTAATTAATGATCTTATTACTCCTCATTGCTTGGATTTACTTTGTCTTTGTAAAACTTGGCTTAGTTTGGCAATGTTTTTCTGCCACTAAATGAAGCCTCTCCCCCTGATTATGCATATGCACAAGTAGGTTGCACGTCGAAGCAGGGTGGTGATGTTGCAGCCATTCATAAAGCTGCATTTTGCTTTACAGGTCCATCATCACAGCCAAAATTTAACTCATTTGAAGTGTTACTCATCAAACATATTCCTTCTCAAATTAACAGACGGAAGCCATTTTATTTAGCTGTAGTCTATCGCCCTCCGGGTCCCTACTCTTCTTTCTTGGATGAGTTTGTAGTTTTCCTCTCGGACTTAATAACCCACGCTAATAACATCCTTCTAGTTGGTGACTTTAATATTCATCTAAATAAGGAGTGTGATCCTCTGGCCAGAGCATTTCAATCACTGCTTACAACCCTGTCTTTCAACCAGTTTGTTCATGAGCCCACACACATTAGTGGAAACTATCTGGATCTTGTTTTGGCTCGGGGAATAGATGTTTCCCATCTCTTCGTCTCCTCTCTTTCATCTGCTGTTTCAGATCACTCACTGGTGGAATTTGAGATAAGTTATAAACTCCCCTCAAATTCCGACAATTGCGTAGTGTCTACACGGAATTTTAGCGCGGCTGCAATGAAAATGTTTGCCACACGGCTGACAGATGTTCTTCCTAATTTAACTCCACCTGGAAACTCAATAGAAGCCTACACAAAGGAGGTCCATGCAACCCTCTCGGCCATCACTGACTCAGTGCCACCCCTCAGGACAAAGCCCAGACCAACCAGACGACCTACACCATGGTATAACGAGGAAACCCAGGCTTTAAAACAGGCCTGCAGGAGTTTTGAACGCATATGGCGCAAGTCAAAAACTAATCTAAATTATCAAAAGTGGTGTTTGTGTGTAAACACCTATAAGCACGCCCTCAGCACTGCAAAGACGGCTTATTTCTCATCTCTAATCAGAGAAAACCGGCATAACCCCAGGTTTCTATTTGGGACAGTTGCTAAACTAATCCAACCAAGAACAACTGAAGACTCCTCTCCCTTTAGTGCACAATACTTTTTAGATTTCTTTAAAGCATTTTAAAAGATAAAATTGAAGATATCAGGGATAATATTTTGGTTTTGTCTTCCTCAGCTCCGGGTCCCATTCACTTGGATCCACTGACCTCTCGTCTCTCAGTCCTAGATCCTGTATCCCTTGATGAGCTGACAAAGGTGGTTTCTTCATGTAAAGCAACTGCGTGCCTTCTGGATATCCTGCCAGCAAAACAGCTTAAAGAACTCTGGCCCTATGTAGGGCAAATTATGTTAAACATTATAAACTTGTCCCTGTCTACTGGCACTGTTCCTTCCCTCTTCAAACAGGCTGTGGTCAAACCCCTACTCAAAAAACCTAGTCTGGATCCTGGATGCCTAAATAATTACCTGTCTCCAATTTACCTTTTCTATCTAAAGTCCTCGAAAAAGTTGTGTTAAAACAACTTACTCTATATCTATCGAAAAATGACCTCCTCAAGTCGTTTCAGTCTGCATTTAGGGCCTCTTATTCCACTGAAACAGCTTTAGTTAAAGTGACTAACGATCTCCTCCTTCAGATTGACGAGGACTCATCGGCTCTACTGTTATTGCTAGATCTCAGCGCTGCATTTGATACGATTGATCATGCAGTGCTAATAAACAGACTAAAGAATGTGTTTGGCATCTCTGGCTCTGCTCTTGCTTAGCTAGAATCCTATCTGTGTGATAGGTCTCATTTTGTCTCTTTTAATAAATCCTTCTCCTCCACGGCACCAGTGAAATTCGGTGTGCCACAAGGGTCTGTGCTTGGTCCCATACTTTTTTCACTATATGTTACACCATTGGGACAAATCATCAGAAGTTATGGAGTAAACTTCCACTGTTATGCCGATGATACACAGCTGTATCTACCAATAAAAGCGAATACTACTGACATCAAGCGTCTAGAGGCCTGCCTCGTTTCAATTAAAACACGGATGTCTCAAAACTTCCTCCATTTGAACTTGGATAAAACAGAGCTCTTGTTAGTTGGTCCTGCCAGTCATCGGCACAAGTTCAACAATCTTACTGTCTCGATCAACAACTGTGTGTTGGAGCACGGCAACACTGTGAGGAACCTTGGTGTCATTTTTGACCCCACACTATCTCTGCAGCAGCACATTAGTGAGGTCACTAAACTGGGCTTTTTTCACTTGAGGAATATCTCAAAAATTCGCTCCTGCCTCTCTTTAGCTGATGCTGAAATTCTCATTCATGCATTTGTCACATCCAGGCTGGACTTCTGCAATGTGTTATTCTCTGGACTGCCGAGGAAAAGTACTCACAGACTACAAATGGTCCAAAACACAGCCGCCAGACTTTTAACAAAGACCAGGAAGTTTGATCACATTACCCCGGTCTGGCTTCATTACACTGGCTTCCTATTCATGTTAGAGCTGATTTCAAAGTTCTCCTGTTAACATACAAAATCCTTTGTGGACGCGCACCCTCTGACCTATCTGACCCTCATCACCCGGTATATTCCAGTTCAAACAGGATTTGTTATGGGACTGTAGATGAAATTAACATTAATATAGTATATGGTCAGAGATACTTTAAGATCTAGACACCAACTTTGTGGTGAACAATGTGCGCTTACTTTGCGACGCTGGAGCTCAGGCAGGATTAGGGTCGGGATCCAATTCAGGACAACTTCTGGTTCCGACTAGGTTCTCTGTTCCTCTGGGTCCATAGACTCAGAACTCAGGTTGAAAGCTCGCTACACAACCACATGGCGTAACTGGGTCAGCACCAACAGTCTGGTCTTGATCTGCGACGTGAAGAAGGGCGGCTCAGGGCGCAACATTGGCTTTTTGTAAACAGTTCTGTAAGTTTTTAAAGTCCTTTTATCCTGGGAAGCGACAGTGTGTTAAACCACCAACATAATTAGTTCAGCCGCATCTTCCACCGCGTTTTCGCGCTGTGTCTCCGGGCCTGGCTCGGCCTATGGCTCTGCTGACTCGAGCAGGTGCACAGTAGAGGTGTGAACCTACACTGGTCTCACGGTTCGGTTCGATTACGCTTATCAAGTCATCGATTCAGTTCGATTCGATAATCTCGATGCATCACGATGCATTGATGATGCACTGCATCCTTATTTTTCAATTTTGCTTCACATGTATACAATTTTGTCAATAAATACAAGCAGTCAGATATATGAACTGAACCTTTAATTTTACCTGAAACACGCTTCTTGAATTTATCAAACATCAAATAAAACTCAAGTCTGGGCACAGAAGACAACAGCAGCATTATATTAGAACACACAAATGTAAGTACTAAAAGTGCATAATGCAGGGAGTGTACTTAAATACTTATATAGTGCAGTGTACTTTCTTGTAAAACATTTAAATATTGACAAATGTATAAACATGAAATTAAATTACAAACCAAAATAAACAAGAGGCCAAACCTACTTGAATATAATCAATATACAAAAAACTAAATCTGCACTTCAGCAGTGTTTTTTAATACACAAAATAAAAGAAAACAAAATAACAGCACTGGGCACTGGAACTTCCTGAAACATCACAAACTGCTCAGCATGTGTGAATTTGTAAATTTTTCTTTAAGAACACTAACTGGTCCACATGCTCTGGTTTAAGAGTGCTTCTTTTAGCAGTGACCACATCTCCTGCTGTGGAGAAAACTCGCTCTGCAGACACACTTGTGCCTGGGATACACAAGTATCGCTTTGACAGCCGAGAGAAGAGGAAACATGACCTCATGGACACACCACCAGTTCAAAGGGTCCTCAGTGAGAGGCAGAGATGGAGCTTTACAGTATGCCTCCATTTCCTCCTTAGCAAGGACATAGGGGGTCTTGGGTTCTACTGTACCTTCAGTGTCAGTGAAAGACTGTCCCAGCAAACTCACAAGCAGCGATGAGGCCTTTCGTTTGGGAGCAGCAGAGGGCCTGTCCTCAATGGAGGTTTCTTTTCCTGTTCCCTCAGGTGCTTCATCCACTTCTGTCATTCTAGGTGTACCCTGTGTTTGAACAACGTATTTGAAAATACAATTAAACTAGGACAGTGGCAGTGCAGTCAGCCAATACAACAGCTCACATATATGAGAAGTATAATTTTTTCCGTTTTAATAAAAATAAATAAAAATAAATAAAAATAATAATAAATAAATTTAAATTACTTAACATTTGAACAAATTTTACCTACTATTAATATTATGAGCTTTTAATTTTATATAGCCTTTTGTACAAGAAACATGATAGAATTACCTCCAAGGATGAAGCCTCCTCTGTCAGTGCTCTGTATACCTCCGATCTCTCCTCTTCTGTGAGAAAAGGCATTCCCTTAAATCGGGGATCCAGGGCAGAGGCTGTATGAAGGATCCTCTTCTGTGACTCACTGTTGTACCTCTTCAGGAGATCTGTTCTGATTGCATTCTTGATCTCATGGATCATGTCTCCGTTGGTGTCTGACATATTCTGGAGGAGTTGCGCATGTAGAGGAGCAACGAGGGAAACTGTCGGATTGCGCTCTTCTGACATCAGTGTTGTTGCATCCTTCATTGGCTTTAATGCCCTCACAGCATCCTCTGCATTTGTTACATCTGTTTCAGTAAGAGTGCACAGATCTGTCTCTCCTTTTCTGACTTCTGGTGACAGCAAGGTGGCACAAATTGCAGGTTGTTGTTCCAGGAACCTCTCGACCATGTCGTATGCGCTGTTCCACCTTGTTGCAACATCAGTTATCAGTTTATGATTTTTCAGGCCAAGAACTTGCTGTTTCACTTTCAGACAGTGGCTTGCTGTGGTGCTGCGATGAAAGAATGTTGATATTCGTCGGATTCTGCCCAAAAGCCTGGAGAGCGCGCCCACTTTAAGCGCGCGCTGGGATGCCAGATTCAGCGTATGCGCGAAGCATGTTACGTGAGGGAATTTTCCTAATTGAGCTGCAGCGATCATGTTCGATGCATTATCTGTTACAAGCACTACATCCTTATGTGATAGCTGCCATTCATCCACGACATGAGACAGTAGGTCTGCCAGATGAGCACCCGTGTGAGACTCATAAACGGCTCTAGTTTGCAGCACATGAGACAAAATCTTCCAGTCACCGCTAATGTAATGTGCCGTTATTGTCACATACGACTCTGTAGCGACCGAAGTCCAGGAATCACATGTTATTGCAACTCGATGAGCTTGGCTCATTGACGCTATTACCTGGGCTTTGGTTTCGAGGTAGAGTTCCGGGATAACTTTTTCTGAAAAGTGGCTGCGAGAGGGGAGCTTATATCGCGGCTCCAGTGTTGTTAACAGGTGGCGAAACCCGGGGTTTTCCACTACAGAAAAGGGCCGTATATCCTTTGCAATAAAATATGCCACTGCTCTGGTAATTCTCTGCCCTCTCACTGAGTTTGGCGGCAACGTTGATATAATCGTTGATCAATTTTTGGCTGAGCTGGATCCACAATGGCACTGACAGGCGTTTGCAGCTCGGGGTGAAAATGACTGACGTGGTTTCTCATGTTGGTGGTATTACCCCCTGCATATTTTATTTTTGCGTGACAGGATTTGCACACAGCGTGTGTCTTGTCAAGGTCGGGCTTACCGTGTTGTTGATAAAAGCCGAAATGTGCCCAAATGTCGGCTTTTAAAGTGATTGGAGCATTTTTTATTGCACGCTCAGGCGTTTCGCCTCCCTCTGCCATTGTATGCCGCGACTAAGCATGCGGTGCTGACGTCAGAAATGCGTCAGTACATTATAACCGGTTATGGGCTATTACTGAACCGAAACCAAATTGTCCTCGTCTGCATCGCGATGCACCGTAGAAACGATTAATTTTGACACCCCTAGTGCACAGCTGTTGGACGCCTGCCCAACAGAAACTTCAGCCCCGCTGTCTCTTCTTTTGTTCCTCTTCATTTTTCAGTTTTGCCGCACCCGAAAGCATCTTGAATGTTAGGCTTCTCAAAACACACCTGCGTGCTAGATTTGTTGTCCCGCTCTGACCGCCGCTGACGTCTCCTCTGACTTAACTGGCTGGCGCCTCTATATAAATACAGTCATGGGCTGGCGTTAAGGGTTAACATTGTCACTATTTTTAGTTAATTAATAAACATTGGAATAAATTGTAGATAGGACATTTGTACATTTAGTTATATTTTTATTTTATTTTAATATTTTATTTTATTTTTTATTTTTTTTTTTGCCCCTCTGTCTGGGCCCCATCCCGCCAATCGGGCCCTAGGCATGTGCCTAGTTTGCCTTTGCGTTAATCCAGCTCTGGTGACTGGGGAGTACCCCAAGGCTCAGTTCTTGGGCCTTAATTATTTATTTTTACATGAAAGATTTTGTAAACGCATCAAAAACATTAGGGAGCATTCTTTTTGTAGACGATACACCTTTATTTTATTCTGGAAAAAAATATACAAGAAGTAACAAAGATGGTAAAAACAAAGAGCTTGTAAGGTTGCAAAAAAACAAATCTTCATATTATTCAATTCAATTCAATGACAAAAAAAATCTTGATTAATTAATTAAAATATATGGAACTGATATTCAAAGAAACCACATTTGGTGGAGCTATAATTGATGAAGATTTGAATTGGAAATCTCATATAAATTACACAAAAGTAAAAATTGTCAAAGCCATTGCCATATTAATTAAGGTAAAACACTTAAATAAATCTGCGTTATTTACAATGTCAAATTTAATGATTGTGCCATTTTAATCAGACTGGGTAGAAATTTGGGGGTTGAAATGCAAAACGTATTTAAAGCCTATAATTATTTTACAAAAAAGGGCCCTCAAGGTTATAAGTAATTGTCAGTATAGAGATCCATCAAACCCATTATTTGTACAATTAAAGGTTCTAAAAGTCAATGATTTAGTTGATTTTAGTATTATTCAAATAATGTATAAAGCAAACAACAAAACATCACAATTAAACATCCAAAACATGTTTGTAAAAAGAAATAGATAGTACAACCTTAAAGGAACAAATATCTTTAATAAACCCAAATGTAGGAAAAAATAATGGAAGGGAGTACAGCAATAAGAGAGATCAGTCTATGGAATACATAAAACATTCAAGAAGTCTAAAACAATTCAGACATAAAAAAGTATCAAATCAAGCATGTTGGTGATGTATAGAGGGGATGGTTAGACTGGGTTAGAATGAGGTGTGGGTGCTAAATACCAGTGGTGGACGAAGTACACAAACCAAGTACTTGAGTTAAAGTACAGATACACTAGGTAAAATATTACTTCAGTAAAAGTAAAAGTACTCCCTTTTAACTTTCACTTGAGTAAAAGTACAAAAGTATTTGCCTTCAAATGTACTTAAGTATCCAAGTACTATCATTTATTATAATAATAATAATAATAAGTTTTATTTATATAGCGCCTTTCCAGAGCTCAAGGACGCTTTACAATAAACAAACAACAATAAGGACAATTGACAAAGAGAGCAGACAGGACAACAACAGGCAAATGAGAGTTCAAGTACAGTAAGTGAGAAAAATAAATAAATAAAAATAAATAAAAATAAAAATAAAAAACCCACTAAGAACTGTAACATTCAGAGAATAGGTGTGTTTTGAGCATGGATTTAAATTCAGAGATGGTGTTAACTAAACGGAGTGATAGGGAGAGAGTTCACATTTTGGCGCAATAATAAACTGAATGATCTGCCCCCATTGAAGCAAGGCGATGCCGAGGACAAATAGCTGGAATCAGCGGATCGTAAGAGCGCGTAGGGGTGTAGGGGAGAAGCAGGTTACAGAGGTAGGGGGGAGCAAGGCCGTGAAGAGACTTAAAAGCGAGAAGGAGAATTTTGAATTTAATACGGTAAGCCACAGGAAGCCAGTGAAGATCGTGCAGAATTGGGGAAATATGTGCAGAGCGCTTGGTGTGGGTGAGTAGTCTGGCAGCAGAGTTTTGAATGTATTGTAATTTGGAAATTATGGCTATAATGCCCTTATCATTTTTGTCAGTCTCTTGCCCCCTTTAGGCGCCAGAGTTTATTTAAAAAAGAAAAGATCCAAATTTCAAAAGGCTGTGGTTTGAAAATGAGAAGAGATAGAGTCCTACTCTAAACTAGAAAAATGTCAGGTATGACCCAAAGTATATAAGTAAATATTTTTTAAGCATCTAATTTGCATATAATTTGCATACCATGACATTATATATTGCAGTATGTTATTTACAGTACATACACACTAATGAACATATTATAGCTTTTCTGAAATAATTTTTTATAACAGTAATTTGTAAAAGCAACATTACCAAAATAAAGAATAACTACAACTTCTAATATACCATAACTAGTAAAACGTATGCAAATAGTTATGAGAAATATACACATGTACTGTATGTGTGTGGTTGCAGTTGCTTTATCTTTTCTTATCCATCCATGTGGCATAGTTAGTAGTTTTTTAGAGTGTGGGACCTCTCATAAAGCACAGCACACAGCCATCACTTTTATGAGAGATCGCTGCTTTGATTAGTGCATTCTCACTGACTATGTTTACTCACTTTCCCTCCTCGGCTGACTCTGGTAAAGTGTCAGGATGAACAACACTAATTTGTCCCAAACAGCTGTCGATAGAATACACATTTTCCCAAACTCCCGTCACTACCGCTTCGGCTTCTATCACCTGTGCTAAAGGTAAAGCTGCAGGTGCTAAAGGTAAAGCAGCAGGTGCTAAAGGTAAAGCAGCAGGTGCTAAAGGTAAAGCTGCAGGTGCTAAAGGTAAAGCAGTAGGTGCTAAAGGTAAAGCAGCAAGTGCTAAAGGTAAAGCAGCAGGTGCTAAAGGTAAAGCAGCAAGTGCTAAAGGTAAAGCAGCAGGTGCTAAAGGTAAAGCTGCAGGTGCTAAAGGTAGCTGCAGTGCTAAAGGTGCAGGTGCTAAAGGTAAAGCTGCAGGTGCTACGCGCTCACGGCTTCTCTTCCCAACCTCCGCTTCACTACAACTAGTTTTCCTCCGTTTCTTCACTGATGTTTGGCAAAATGTGTGAAAAACAGAGTGTGCTTTATGAGAGATACTGAGAAAGGCACAGAGTCAGCCATTACTAATGCCAAAGCTTCATCACAGGTGTAAAATACACATTTTATTTGTTATTTTCATTTTTATCAGCTCGCGTGTAGAGAATGAGGCTTCTTTTGAGCCGGTCCTGACACTCCCACTGAGACGCGTCTTTGAGGTCTTCTTCTACAAAAAAAATTAATGGCAACACAAGGAACGACTAATTTTGCAAAATGTAATTGAGTAAAAAGTAAGATATTTGACTTTGAAATGTAGTGAAGTTGAAGTAAAAAGTATCCCTTAATGGAAATACTTAGTAAAGTACAGATACTGGAAAAAACTACTTAAGTACAGTAACAAATTACATTTACTTCGTTACTGTCCACCACTGCTAAATACACATATTCTCTTCTTTTTCTTTTTTATTTGTTGTTATTGAATTAATTAATTACTGAAATTCATGGTTGTTTGTTTACACTTCAACCCACTCGCTTTCAGACATTATTATTTATATTATTTCATACAGATATCTATTTTTGTTTATTTGTTTTATGTTTGAAATAAACGTAATAAAAAAACAACTGTGTGTTTACCGCCATGCCCTCGTTCTCATGACACTTTATGACTTTGCTTTTAATCATTTAGAGAAAACCCTTTACTTTTTCTTTGTTTTTTTACCTAATGTTTTTGGACTTTTACTCACTGGCTTCTTAATCTCCCATCTTAATTTTTTTGTGGCGCATTATGCTAATATTATAGAATTAAAATTCAATAGAAGTAAGCACTGAGCCTCTGTGGTCAGCTTTATATTCACATCCAGGGAATCATTACAAGTTCAAGAGGTCCACATTGATCTCATGCACAAAGTCTGCAGTGGGGAAGCACGCTTCAGATATTAGACTAAAATACCATATAATAAGCCCTGTTTCCTCTTTGTGGTATGGTATCATCAGAAAGAGTATCAGTAAAAGTGCACCATACACTTTTTCACATTTATACATGAGGTATTTGATAAAGTTGAGTGCCATTTAAATTGGTTGTAATGGTTATATTATGGTTCATCAGGCAGTTGCTTGTATAGGCTTATTCCACTATAGACCACCACATATATATTTGACAAATAATGTCTCTATGTGATGTATTCAGTCTGTTTACAGAGAAAATAATTTTGCTTTTGTAACATAAGTTTAGTTTCCACTGGAGCGGTACAGTACAGGGCAGGTTAGTACGGTTAAGTTTCCATTACCAAATGAGGTCTGAAGTGTACTGTGCTGTTTATCTTCAGGGACACTTTGGCCCCTGGTCCCAAGTGTGTGGTCCACTTTCCAAAAGGTGCAGACACTGCAGTCAGCTGACTGGATGATAGATCATCTTCACTCAAGCAGAAAATGAGAAGCGAATAGAAAAACACAAATGGATTTGTTCATGTTTCAAAATGAACTAAATGTTTTCCAAAACAATGTAGTGTTTGATTTATTAAAACCATTTATTATTTGGTGTTATATATATATTGTATTTATTTTTAATTTATATTGCATATATTGCATAAGTTAAGTACTATATACGTTTTTAATGTCTGCTTCAACCATGAGTTGTGTCTCAACTGGAGATGTGGAGTTGTGGAAAAACAACTTTTTTTGCTTTTGTGTGACATCACTGTTTACAAGCTGAGCTTGTGTTCTGGACCCTGTAAAATGGAACATGTGCCTCTTTTGCGGTAATCCGTACTGAGCCAACCCATAAAAAAAACATTTGTTTCAGTTTTAATTGGTGGATCTCTCTCACACTGAGCTCTGAACAACAAACCAAAACAAGAATACAGCTTTAACACCCCTGGCCTGCAGGGGCACTGCATCAGCAATGGCAAGAATCCTTGATCCTTCAGATTAATATCAGGGTTCCCACGCGTCCTGGAAAACCTGGAAAATGAAAGACCAATTTTCCAGTCCTTGAAAACACATGGAAAATGGGGAAAAAAGTAAAATGTCCTGGAAACGTTTGCGTTGTCCTGGAAAATAATTTTCCCTTCTTGTGGATGAACGCAAACAGGTTATTTTACGCATGAATATCTGTTTTCAAGCAAGTACGCAATTTGACATCTCAGTTCGCTGGTTTGCCCCTCTCAACTACGGACATTGTGATTTCTGTGGCAAATGTGCACGTGCGGTACTCCTGTCTGACAACCAGTGTTGATTGCGTTTACAAAAACTATGATGAAAAATTTTCATTGACAACATTTTTTTCCCCTGACTAAGACAAGAAGATGAGAGACGACACCCACGTCATTAAACGATAACTGTGACTAATATGCAATATCGTTGACGAAATAAGACGAGACTGAAATGTGTAAAAACTATTTTTTTAAACTTGACCAAAACCACTTGTTTTGCCGAATAAATGAGACAACACATTACATTCTGTTTTTACAAGCGTTCATGCTCACGGTTGCCATTGAGATGAATAAACATTTAAGCAATCTGGTTAAATGTACAAAATATAAGGTACAATTGTACAAAATAGAAATTTTCCAAAGCTTGGGATATATGAGATATACTGGTATTTTACCCTAGTTTGTCAGAATATTTTACTTCAGATCCATTTCATACACCAGTTGGCTAAATGGATTTTGCATTTAAACACATTTAGCTATACAAAAAGTCTATTCATTTTAGCAATATAATTGACAAAAACGGTTACAAAGATTTGATAAATCAAAATAAAGAGTCAAAAACACATAACTCATCAGTTTATGCCATTATGTATACCAGATATGTAATGTGCCTTGGTGCGATCAGATGCAAGTCATTTAGAAGTCACGATAATAGTTAATATTTTCTAACGTTAGTGACTGATTGCGAATACAGTTTGACTGTGAGAGTTTGGACTTTTAAACTGATATCAGCAAGTAAATTAGCAGTGTATGAACTAAAGTAGTAAATAACTTCTGTTTTAGTAGTGTGGCATTGCAAGTAGAGGAAAGCAGATGGCATTGTGAAAGACAACATTTTTTGCACAACTATAATACAGATATAACGGTATAGGTACAATATCAGATCTGTTTCAAAATATATCTCGATGTGATAATATCGCTATATCGCCCAGCCTTAGTTGTG
The DNA here is from genome assembly GCA_024416835.2 of Perccottus glenii. Taxonomy (NCBI): domain Eukaryota; kingdom Metazoa; phylum Chordata; class Actinopteri; order Gobiiformes; family Odontobutidae; genus Perccottus; species Perccottus glenii. The sequence goes on from CM044554.2 coordinate 1,631,004, forward strand.
ATGACTTGATTCGCACTGTAGCAGCTGAAAAAGTCTTGAAAATGTCCTGGAAAAGTCCTGGAAAATAATTTCAAGAAAAGAGTGGGAACCCTGAATATATTCCAATACAGTGGTGGACAGTAACAAAGTAAATGTAATTCATTACTGTACTTAAGTAGTTTTTTCCAGTATCTGTACTTTACTAAGTATTTCCATTAAGGGATACATGCCGAGACACGAGCAGAGACCGTCGGATCGTCAGGTTGAAATGACAGGTGGAGTTGAGTGTCATCGACAGCAGTGATAGGAAAAGCCATGCTTCTGAATGGCAGAGCCAAGGGATGTCATGTATATGGAAAAGAGAAGCGGTCCAAGCACTGAGCCCTGTGGCACCCCTGTATTGAGATGTTGGGACTCAGAGACCTCGTTTCTCCAGGATACTCTGAATGGTAGTACTTAAACCATTGCAACGCCATTCCAGAGACACCCATCGCCCTGAGAGAAGACAGGAGGATGTGATAATTAACAGTGTCAAAAGACAAGACAAGACATTTATTTTTGTATAGCCCAATATCACAACAACAGTCACCTCAAAGGGCTTAACAGACTGCACTAGACAACATCCCCTGTCCTTAGACCCTCCATCAGAGTAAGGAAAAACTCCAAAAAACCCAGCCGGGAAAAAAGGGAAACCTCAGGGAGAACCACAGAAGGAGGGATCCACTCCCAGGACAGACAGGCCATGCAGGAATGTGTCCAGGACAGTTGAAAAATACATAGAAATACACAAACATAAATAAAAACACAAATAAAAACATTTATATTGGCAGTGTCCAGTGTCCACTCTGAGTGTGCAATAGTGGATGGGGCCGCAGCCAACATCAAGGTAGATGACAGATGGGGTGGGGGCCCTCACACTGGAGCACAGGCGGGGGGAGGAGACACATCGGGTATCACCCAGCACCCAGCAGGTCAGAGGTTTGCGTCCACCATAGGAGGAGGGAGAAAAGAGAAAAAAGAAAAAAAAAACTGTAATAGGTAGATGTGATAATAATACGAGTGGTTTAGTGTGTATCTACAGCTACAACCAGTGTAAACGTGTGTAACCCAGGTTAAATTACTCACTCTGGTCAAACACTAAAAGAACTACAAATATGGCGTCCGTAAAAGTACTGTGCACTTCCGGTTTCTTCTCGCGGGAACACTGGAGCCAATCACGTGCGTGGGAACCCGCCATATAAGCCCTGTTAGTCCCGCACTAGTTAGACGCTGGAAGCGAGGCAACAGCACTCGAGCTTGGTACTACCTCTGCCAACACTAGAGAGGGAAAGCTACGGTTTGACCCGGTTAGCACAAGGGATTTGGCCAAGTAATGCCTGGTCGGCTATGGAAAGGATGGTGAGCTAAAGTCTACAAAGAACCTCTGCAACAAGGCTTTTGTTCTGCAAACCTCCTGCGGTCTGTTAGGAGACTGTTGCAGCTTGTCTGCCAAAAACATTGATCACCGCAACTTTTTGCTCATGGACACTCCAATTAGGACCATGTTAGTAAATGAAATGGACATTTAACAGCTCATAGCTGGAACCACAGTTCAGTTATGTCAATCACACAAGCTGTGACATTCCCTTTTTTTTGGAATCCTTTTTCTCTGTCTATTTGAGTATAATGATTGTGAAGTTTATTGAAGAGTGCATTCAAGGTTCTAATCTAACCTTAAGCTTGGTATTTCATTCTGCAGAATTGTAAATAATCACTTGTTTTTTTTTGTTTGTCTTTGTTCTATGTTATCACTTAAATTTCAATACATGGGTAGAGACCGACCCATAAACTTGAATTTTTGGCACTTAAATGGAGTGTGACTGAGAAATTCCAAGACTATTTGTATGGAGCTGAGTTCACCGTGGTTACTGACAGCAACCCGCTCACCTATATCCTGAGCTCCGCAAAGTTGGATGCTACAGGACATCACTGGTTGGCTGCCTTATCCACCTACTCCTTCAAACTTCTGTACCGGGCTGGCAAGCAAAACTTTGACGCTGACGCTCTCTCACGACGCCCTCACCTGTGCTCCATTGATGAACCACCTCAAAATGAGCTTATCCACCAGTTCGTCTCTCAGCATACAGCATACTTCGTTGACTGAGGACTCTGGTCAGACTGGCTTCACCCTCGTTGAGTCGCTGTCTATAAATGCTTATACCATACCTGACGACTACAGCTCCGAAGGTCTCCACCAGATGCCACTTATCCCTGCTCTCGATATCAAAGAGAAGTAGCGTGCCGATCCGTGTATACAAGAACTCATCCACCAAATTGAGACGGGGGAGAAGATCCCGCCGACTGCAAGAGCCGAGCTCCATGAACCTCCTCTCCTGCACCGGGAGTGGTCCAAGTTAGAGCTTGTGGATGGGATGCTCTACCGGAAGAGACGAGAAAACGAAGGTCTTTCGTACCAGCTTGTTCTCCCTGAAGAACTGCGACTACTTGTCCTGAAAAGCCTTCACAACGACATGGGCCACATGGGGATTGAGCGTACTCTTGATCTTTGGGAGCCCATTCCATAAAAATGGGGCTATATAAGAAAAGGCTCTGTAGCCAGCAGACTTTTTTTTTACACGAGGAAGTTGAAGGAGGCCAGCGTCCTGAGAGCGAAGGGTAGGGGTGTCAAAATTAATCGTTTCTACGGTGCATCGCGATGCAGATGAGGACAATTCGGTTTCGGTACAGTAATAGCCCATAACCGGTTATAATGTACTGACGCATTTCTGACGTCAGCACCGCGTGCTTAGTCGCGGCATACAATGGCAGAGGGAGGCGAAACGCCTGAGCGTGCAATAAAAAATGCTCCAATCACTTTAAAAGCCGACATTTGGGCACATTTCGGCTTTTATCAACAACACGGTAAGCCCGACCTTGACAAGACACACGCTGTGTGCAAATCCTGTCACGCAAAAATAAAATATGCAGGGGGTAATACCACCAACATGAGAAACCACGTCAGCCATTTTCACCCCGAGCTGCAAACGCCTGTCAGTGCCATTGTGGATCCAGCTCAGCCAAAAATTGATCAACGATTATATCAACGTTGCCGCCAAACTCAGTGAGAGGGCAGAGAATTACCAGAGCAGTGGCATATTTTATTGCAAAGGATATACGGCCCTTTTCTGTAGTGGAAAACCCCGGGTTTCGCCACCTGTTAACAACACTGGAGCCGCGATATAAGCTCCCCTCTTGCAGCCACTTTTCAGAAAAAGTTATCCCGGAACTCTACCTCGAAACCAAAGCCCAGGTAATAGCGTCAATGAGCCAAGCTCATCGAGTTGCAATAACATGTGATTCCTGGACTTCGGTCGCTACAGAGTCGTATGTGACAATAACGGCACATTACATTAGCGGTGACTGGAAGATTTTGTCTCATGTGCTGCAAACTAGAGCCGTTTATGAGTCTCACACGGGTGCTCATCTGGCAGAGCTACTGTCTCATGTCGTGGATGAATGGCAGCTATCACATAAGGATGTAGTGCTTGTAACAGATAATGCATCGAACATGATCGCTGCAGCTCAATTAGGAAAATTCCCACGTAACATGCGGCGCATACGCTGAATCTGGCATCCCAGCGCGCTAAAGTGGGCGCTCTCCAGGCTTTTGGGCAGAATCCGACGAATATCAACATTCTTTCATCGCAGCACCACAGCAAGCCACTGTCTGAAAGTGAAACAGCAAGTTCTTGGCCTGAAAAATCATAAACTGATAACTGATGTTGCAACAAGGTGGAACAGCGCACGACATGGTCGAGAGGTTCCTGGAACAACAACCTGCAATTTGTGCCACCTTGCTGTCACCAGAAGTCAGAAAAGGAGAGACAGATCTGTGCACTCTTACTGAAACAGATGTAACAAATGCAGAGGATGCTGTGAGGGCATTAAAGCCAATGAAGGATGCAACAACACTGATGTCAGAAGAGCGCAATCCGACAGTTTCCTCGTTGCTCCTCTACATTCGCAACTCCTCCAGAATATGTCAGACACCAACGGAGACATGATCCATGAGATCAAGAATGCAATCAGAACAGATCTCCTGAAGAGGTACAACAGTGAGTCACAGAAGAGGATCCTTCATACAGCCTCTGCCCTGGATCCCCGATTTAAGGGAATGCCTTTTCTCACAGAAGAGGAGAGATCGGAGGTATACAGAGCACTGACAGAGGAGGCTTCATCCTTGGAGGTAATTCTATCATGTTTCTTGTACAAAAGGCTATATAAAATTAAAAGCTCATAATATTAATAGTAGGTAAAATTTGTTCAAATGTTAAGTAATTTAAATTTATTTATTATTATTTTTATTTATTTTTATTAAAACGGAAAAAATTATACTTCTCATATATGTGAGCTGTTGTATTGGCTGACTGCACTGCCACTGTCCTAGTTTAATTGTATTTTCAAATACGTTGTTCAAACACAGGGTACACCTAGAATGACAGAAGTGGATGAAGCACCTGAGGGAACAGGAAAAGAAACCTCCATTGAGGACAGGCCCTCTGCTGCTCCCAAACGAAAGGCCTCATCGCTGCTTGTGAGTTTGCTGGGACAGTCTTTCACTGACACTGAAGGTACAGTAGAACCCAAGACCCCCTATGTCCTTGCTAAGGAGGAAATGGAGGCATACTGTAAAGCTCCATCTCTGCCTCTCACTGAGGACCCTTTGAACTGGTGGTGTGTCCATGAGGTCATGTTTCCTCTTCTCTCTCGGCTGTCAAAGCGATACTTGTGTATCCCAGGCACAAGTGTGTCTGCAGAGCGAGTTTTCTCCACAGCAGGAGATGTGGTCACTGCTAAAAGAAGCACTCTTAAACCAGAGCATGTGGACCAGTTAGTGTTCTTAAAGAAAAATTTACAAATTCACACATGCTGAGCAGTTTGTGATGTTTCAGGAAGTTCCAGTGCCCAGTGCTGTTATTTTGTTTTCTTTTATTTTGTGTATTAAAAAACACTGCTGAAGTGCAGATTTAGTTTTTTGTATATTGATTATATTCAAGTAGGTTTGGCCTCTTGTTTATTTTGGTTTGTAATTTAATTTCATGTTTATACATTTGTCAATATTTAAATGTTTTACAAGAAAGTACACTGCACTATATAAGTATTTAAGTACACTCCCTGCATTATGCACTTTTAGTACTTACATTTGTGTGTTCTAATATAATGCTGCTGTTGTCTTCTGTGCCCAGACTTGAGTTTTATTTGATGTTTGATAAATTCAAGAAGCGTGTTTCAGGTAAAATTAAAGGTTCAGTTCATATATCTGACTGCTTGTATTTATTGACAAAATTGTATACATGTGAAGCAAAATTGAAAAATAAGGATGCAGTGCATCATCAATGCATCGTGATGCATCGAGATTATCGAATCGAACTGAATCGATGACTTGATAAGCGTAATCGAACCGAACCGTGAGACCAGTGTAGGTTCACACCTCTACTGTGCACCTGCTCGAGTCAGCAGAGCCATAGGCCGAGCCAGGCCGCGTAAACGGTGGAAGATGCGGCGGGAAATGCGGCGGAACTAATTATGTTGGTGGTTTAACACACTGTCGCTTCCCAGGATAAAAGGACTTTAAAAACTTACAGAACTGTTTACAAAAAGCCAATGTTGCGCCCTGAGCCGCCCTTCTTCACGTCGCAGACCAGACTGTTGGTGCTGACCCAGTTACGCCATGTGGTTGTAGTGAGCTTTCAACCTGAGTTCTGAGTCTATGGACCCAGAGGATCAGAGAACCTAGTCGGAACCAGAAGTTGTCCTGAATTGGATCCCAAACCCTAATCATGCCTGAGCTCCAGCGTCGCAAAGTAAGCGCACATTGTTCACCTCAAAGTTGGTGTCTAGATCTTAAAGTATCTCTGACCATATACTATATTAATGTTAATTTCATCTACAGTCCCATAACAAATCCTGTTTGGTTTCTGTTAGTTAAGTCTAAATTGATATTCCATTCTCCTCCATTTGAGTAATCATATGTGAAGCGCTACTATTATTTCCTTAAGATTGTGTGTGTGTTATTATTGTTCCCAATAACTATCCCTTGGTTAATCATTAATCATATTCAATAAATCATAATATGACAACACACTTACTATGGAGTAAGTGTTCCTACAAGACTACAAGATTAATGTTAAATAGGCTAATACAGTTGATCCTGTACCAACAGCAAAAATCCAAGATCAGGTGATGCCCCAATCTATTCTATCTATTAAACTATATCTATCTATCATTTTATACCCTACATTTTAGACACATTCTGTTTGTCAATACCCTTGACTTGGATGAAGCTCAGATCACGTTTTAAGACAAATTTATTCAGAAAACCATGAAATTTTAAAAAAGGTTCACATACATTTTCTTGCCACTGCAACTGTCACTTGTCTGAGAAAAGGTCAACCCCTCCCTCTAGAGATATAAGCTCAGCTCCATTTTTGTAAAGAGGTACTAAATTTGCTATTTTCATGTTTTCTAAAAAAAAAAAAAAAAAAAACATGTTAAGAGAGATTACAAATATAGGTGAATGGCTCAATGACAGATTTATTTATATATTTTCTTACAAGTATCATCTCTAGATATGATAGATGTGATATCTTTACAGTCATTTGATCTTTTGTTTTTTTTGTTTTTTTTTTTACTATTTTTAATATTTCATGTTTTTCCAAGAATCATTTTGAATTGTCTATCCATCATCTACTGCTTATACAGGGCCGGATCACGTGCCAGCAGTCTAAGCAGAGACGCCCAGTCTTCCTCCTCCCTAGACACTTCCTCCAGCTCTTCCGGGGGGATACCGAGGCGTTCCCAGGCCAGCCGAGAGACATAGTCCTTCCAGCGTGTCCTTGGTCTTCCCCGTGGTCTCCTCCCGGTGGGACATGCCCAAAACACCTCCCTAGGGAGGCGTCCAGGAGGCATCCGAAACAGATGCCCGAGCCACCTCAGCTGGTTCCTCTCGATGTGGAGAAGCAGCGGCTCTACTTTGAGCTCTTCCAGAGTGACCGAGCTACTCACCTTATCTCTAAGGGAGCGCCCCGCCACCCTGCGGAGAAAGCTCATTTCGGCCGCTTGTGTCCAGGATCTTGTTCTTTCGGTCATGACCCAAATCTCATGACCATAGGTGAGAGTAGGAACGTAGATTGACCGGTAAATCGAGAGCTTTGCCTTACAGCTCAGCTCCTTCTTCACCACGACAGACCGGTACATCGACCGCATCACTGCAGAAGCTGCACCGATCCGTCTGTCAATCTCACGTTCCCTCCTTCCCTCACTCGTGAACAAGACCCCAAGATACTTGAACTCCTCCACTTGAGGCAGGAGCTCTCCACCAACCTGAAGGGGACAAGCCACCCTTTTCAGACTGAGAACCATGGTCTCGGACTTGGAGGTGCTGATCCTCATCCCAGCCATTTCACACTCGGCTGCAAACCGTCCCAGTGCACACTGAAGGTCCTGGCTTGATGGAGCCAATAGGACAACATCATCTGCAAAAAGCAGAGACGAGATACTGTGGTCCCCAAACCAGACTCCCTCCGGCCCCTGGCTGCGCCTAGAAATCCTGTCTATAAAGATAATGAACAGGACCGGTGACAAAGGACAGCCCTGCTGAACTCCAACATGCACTGGGAACAGGTCTGACTTATTGCCGGCAATGCGAACCAAGCTCCTGCTTCGTTCGTACACGGACCCTTAGCAAAGGGCCCCGGGACCCCATACTCCCAGAGCACCCCCCACAGGGCGCCACGAGGGACACAGTCGAATGCCTTCTCCAGATCCAAAAAACACATGTGGACTGGTTGGGCAAACTCCCATAAACCCTCCAGCACCCTGGAGAGGGTATAGAGCTGGTCCAGTGTTCCACGACCGGGACGAAAACCACATTGTTCCTCCTGAATCCGAGGTTCAACTATCGGCTGCATTCTCCTCTCCAATACCCTGGCATAGACTTTCCCGGGGAGGCTGAGGAGTGTGATCCCTGTGTAGTTGGAACACACCCTCCAGTCCCCTTTCCTGAAAAGAGGGACCACCACCCCGGTCTGCCATTCCAGAGGTACTGTCCCCAACCGCCACGCGATGTTGTAGAGGCGTGTCAACCAAGACAGCCCCACAACATCCAGAGACTTGAAGTACTCAGGGCGAATCTTATCCACCCCCGGTGCATTGCCACTGAGGAGCTTCCCAACTACATTAGTGACTTCGGCCTGGGTGATGGACGAGTCCACCTCCGAGCCCTCGGCCTCTGCTTCCTCAGTGGAAGACGTGTCGGTGGGGTTGAGGAGATCCTCGAAGTATTCCTTCCACCGTCCAACAATATCCCCAGTTGAAGTCAGCAGATTCCCACCTCCACTGTAAACAGTGTTGGCAGGGCACTGCTTCCCCCTCCTGAGGTGCCGGACGGTTTGCCAGAATTTTTTCAAGGCCGTCCTTTTCCTCATCGAACTCCTCCCAGACCCGAGTTTTAGCCTCCACAACCACCCGGGCCACAGTCCGCTTGGCCTGCCGGTACCTATCAGCTGCCTCAGGAGTCCCACGGGCCAACCAGACTGGGTAGGTCTTCTTCTTCGGCATCCCTTACTTCCGGTGTCCACCACCGGGTTCGGGGGTTGCCGCCACGACAGGAACCGGAGACTTTACGGCCACAGCTTCGAGTGGCCGCATCAACAGTGGAGGTGGGGAACATGCACCACTCGGACTCAAGGTCTCCAACCTCCCTCTGGATCTGGTCGAAGCTCTGCCGGAGGTGGGAGTTAAAGGTCTTTCTGACAGGGGGCTCTGCCAAATGTTCCCAACAGACTCTCACAGTACGTTTGGGCCTGCCGAGTCTGTCCAGCTTTCTCCCGCGCCATCGGATCCAACTCACCACCAGGTGGTGATCAGTTGACAGCTCCACCCCTCTCTTCACCCGAGTGTCCAAGACATACGGCCGGAGGTCAGATGAAACAACTACAAAGTCGATCATCGATCTCCGGCCTAGGGTGTCCTGGTGCCACGTGCACTGATGGACACCCTTATGCTTGAACATGGTGTTCGTTATGGACAAACTGTTGCTAGCTTAGAAGTCCAATAACAGAACACCGCTCGGGTTTAGGTCTATATAATATATATATATATATATATATATATAATGTGTATAAAATTATTTTTTTTAATTCCTTTGGTTGATGCTTTAGTTTTTTTTGTACAATTTTATCACCTTTTCCATGAAAAGGTTAAATGCAAGATTAACATCCTCAACATAAACTGCATCCCACTTATTTTTTTAACAATCAGTGAAATATAAAGGTAAAGTACAGTTGGTGTAGTGGAAAAGAAATAAATGTTAAAAGTCAGTGACAGCAGACTTAGTGAGTGGTTTGTGCCATAAGCCGAGTCAGCACAACATCCCTCACCAGAGAAGTAACACAGAGCACAATGGCCACTGCTGACCCAACAAACTTTTTCTGTAGAGTCTGTTTTAAAGTTGTATTTCTATATTCTTGCCCCAGTTTTCTATCTACTTTCAAATGAAAATGGTATCTTTCTGAAATGGGGGGCTGCTTCTTTTCTACCCCTTTCTGACTAATTGATGTCATAATAGACAGGATGTCTGGTGTTAAGAAAAAGTGTTCACATGCTCTAAAAAAGTAATAGTGAGATGTATAGTGAAGTAAAATGCCCCTCTCCCCCAAAAGAAAAGGCCAAAAACTACACACATAGCAGTTGAACGCATTGTCTATTGGTTTGAGGTGCACAAAGCATTACTCAAGGATTGTTCCCACTGTTAAATATATACTGTTTCCAGAATATTATCTGCTGTGACATACAGGGTTAAATAAAAATATTTCACTTCAGGCTCTAAACTTGACATAAGCTGTTGTTGTTTAAAGTCAGTAGGCACCAGCAGAATGATAAAAACCATGAAAAAAAAATGAGGCAGATGAGAGATGATGAGTTTTTGTTTAACTTTGAGATTTTAAGAGCTTTTTGCCTTTTTTAAATTTTAGTAGATTAATAAAGAAAACAAAGGGTAGAGTGAGGCATGTCTAGCTTAGGTCCCTTTGATGATTTGGAACCGGCTCTACCAGGTGAGCCACCAATGTACTCCTAGTTACACTGTTTGATTTAAATTTAATATTGTCTTATTACTTATTGTAATATAAATGATCTGTGCCATCTCAGCTTAATTCCCACAAAATATGTGAGTTTACAAACTCACAAAAAACAATCTTGACCTTCACGTTATATCCACAGTTAAACAGAACCGTTTTCAGCCTGGACTTGAACACTGTCAGAGTAGAGGCTTGTTTTACCTCCTCTGGAAGACTGTTCCAGATTTTAGCTGCAGAAAACTGAAACGCTCCTGACCCTGGGCACCAGCAGGAAACCTGTCCCTGAGGTCTTCAGAGTCCAAAATGGTTCATATGGGACTAACATGTCAGAGATGTACTTTGGCGCTGAGCCATGAAAAGCATTATACACCAGCAGAGCTGCTTTAAACTCTATCCTCTGAGAGACAGGAAGCCAGTGTAGAGACCTGAGGACAGGACTAATATGGTTGTACTTTCTGGTCCTAGTCAGGACTCGAGCAGTGTGTTTGTACTGCAGCTGTCTTACAGCTCGCTTAGTGAGTCCAGTGAGCTTACCATGGCATTAGTCTAACCTGCTGGAGATAAATGCATGGATAAGTCTCTTATGATTCTGGCAACATTTTTGAGATGTTAAAAAGCAGTTGATGTTATTGCTTTAATAAAGCGGTTAAAGTTCAAGTCTAAGTCCATTATAACCCCCAGATTAGGCTTTAGGGTAAGTGACTCGAGGTGACTGCTGATGCTTTCACTTTGTGTGTGTGGGCCGAAGATAATGACTTCTAACATTAACCTGACTGAAAAGCATCTAAATGGTTGTTTCTCAGGATACTGTCTTTAGATTGTTTGTATACAACATTTTCAAGGAGTTTAGCTAAAAATGGCAAGTTTGACATGGGCCAATAGTTTAGTACTGTGAGCTGTGGTAACAAACTGCTCAGTATAGATTTTAGAAATCTAGTGGGTAACTCTTCGAGACAGCATGTGGAAGATCTCAGACTGAAGATGGTCTCTTGGACTGTTTTGTCAGTGACAGGTGTGAAGTGTGTCAGGTCTAGGTGTGTGGATGGCTGTACACTTGTCATCTGTGTTGTAGAGTTTATTGCTAGTTAATACTCTGACCCATACCCAACGAACAGAGCAAACTCTTTGCACTTAGATGTGGACAGTAGTTCTAAAGCCAATGGAGCAAAAGGGTTTGTTAATCTGTTCAGTGAAGCAAACAGGACACGAGAGCACTTACTGCAGTTTGTAATTATTTCAGAAAAATACCTATCCCCAGACGCAAAGTCTGGTTGAACACACTCAACATTTCTTTGTAAATCTCATAATGAACCTGAAGCTTTGTTTTTCCCCATTCTCGTTCAGCCTTCCGGCACTCCTTTGTCTGTGACCTGACTGAGGCCTCATTTCTCCATGACGCCTTCTGTCTATTTTGAAACATTTTAACCTCACTAGGAGCAATGGCACCCAGAACATTCTGAACATTTATAATACATTTATAACACTGGAAGTGTGTGAGTTTAACAGATCATCAACACAAGAACAAGAGGCTTTCTCAAATGTTATCATCTCTTTAAACTTTGCCGCTGTGCTGTCATTTATGTGTCTCCTTTGGACATCAGGCCCCACAGCTAGTGTGGGAGAAACAGACATGATCAGACAGGGCAACATCGAGGAATGCTGATATTTGAAGTATTAACGCCCTTGGTAATGAGCCGGTCCAGAGTGTGCCCTCTGCTGTGGGTGGGCTTACTCAGATGCTAAGTAAGACCGAAGGTCTCAAGGACAGCACAGAGTTCTTTAGCATTTCTGTCACAAACATTATCCACATGAACATTCAGATCCCTTGTGATGATGATACAGTCAAACGTTGTGCACACAACTGAATGAAAAATCTTCAATAGAACCTTGACATTGTTGAGGGGGCTCGTATATGATTACATACAGTTTGGAGGAAGATCACTATAGCTCCATCTTAAATGACACATACTCAAATGATGAAAAAGCCCCTAAAGCAGGGCCACCCAAGGTGGGGCCCGGGGGCCAAAATTTGTCTGCCAAGGGGTTTACATTTACATTACATAGTCATTTAGCAGACACTTTTATCCAAAGAGACTTTCATTCAACAGTGTTAAATTTTTTAGTTTACGCTTTCATTTAAAGTGACTTACATTAAGGTTCCATTCCCCAGTGTTACACCTGGAACACCACTGGAGGCAAGGGGGGGTTAAGTGTCTTGCCCAAGGACACAACAACAGTATGAACTGTGGGGAGAACCGCCTACCTTCTGGTTGAAGGATGACTGCTCTACCACTGAGCCACTGCCGCCCCAACATTGAGTTGCTTGATTTGGCCCACCAGTGATTGTCATGCTTTGCAACTGAAATTGCCCGATTGATTTAATTTGCAATAGTGGTCGAGCATACTGCATTAATGAGGAGCCATTGGGTTTATATATCCCAGAAACAGCCTGGTGCCCTCACTCATGAGCACAGACAGCTTCAGATTTGTTTCAGTGGGACTGGACTATTACAAGGGATTTGAATTAGATGTCTCTGATTGGACAGTCTAACGCTCCCTTTCTTAGCACTAGGGGAGAGCAAATTTTGACACGGCACTGGTGTATGAATATGTTTGACTGTGAAGGTGAGTTTGGTGGTGGTCGGAGAAGGCATGAGCGATTTGCATGGCAGCCCCCCTCTCTGTCTGCCCCAGGTGTGTGTGTGTGTGTGTGTGTAAATGGAAACACTATGTAATGTGCATTGGTACAGCCAGGTACCAAAAAGCACTATATAAATGCACACCATTTACTCTCTCCCAGTGTTTTTGATACAAGCTTTATTAATAACTCTTTCATGCATGAATTATGAAAGCCACAGTCAAGATTTTTTTTCTCAGTGCTTTTATTACCCTTTGGGCATAAAAAAACAAAAACTGAACTTTTTTTTTACCTGTAACTCTCAATGAGTTTTTCACCTGTCCACTCAGGTGGACTGCATGAATCTAGGTTTTTAAGTTCTAACACTGCTCAATGCATTGCAAAATCACTAAACTCTTCCTTTTTGAACATATTTTATCAAAAATATTGTCAACAGTTTTCTAAACACAATTTTAAATTAAATTTAGCTGCATGGTCTGCTTTAGTGTGTTGTGCATCATTACACTAATTCTATCTTGTATGAAAATTGCCAAAGCACCCAGGGCACAAAGCCACAAGACACCGCTTGCAGATGTATTTGGACTTTCTTGTGCATGCAGCATCATGGCATCTGTTTGCATTTTTCACTTCGATGAGCTGAGGCCAGTGGTTTCCTGGGCCAAACCTGATCCTCATCCTCACACTCAACTCCCTCAGCATCCTCAGTTTCACTGTCACTACTGGTTAATCCTTTTTCTGGCAGCTATTCTTCATCGGGGGTGCACGTGGCAGAGTGGTTAGCACTCCTGCCTTACAGCAAGAAGGTCGTGAGTTCAAAACCCGGTCGACTCAAAACATTCTCAGCCGACTCCGGTCTTTCTGTGAGGAGTCTGCATGTCCTCCACGTGTTACCATGGGTTCTCTCCGGGTACTCCGGCTTCCTCCCACCGTCCAAAGACATGTATGTTTAGGTTAATTGGCAAATCTAAAGTGTGAATGGTTGTTTGTCACTGTCTATGTCTAAATGTCTGCCCTGCGACTAACTGGCCACTCTCCAGGGTGTTCCCCGCCTCAGGCACAAAGCTGCTGGGATAGGCTCCAGTTACCCGCGACCCCTAACGGGACTAAGCGGTAGAAAATGAATGAATGAATATTCTTCCTCGCTGCTACTAGCTTTATCCTCACTTGATAAGGATGGGATTTGCTCCACTATCCTGTAGGTCTTTCTATCACGCTCTGCACTTGAACTCTACAAAATATATATACATTATCTATTATTCACATAATAGAACTTATCTGCACAAAAGCTTTTTGTTACAAAAACTGCTAATTACATTGTAATAGCATACATAGATTGATTTACAGTCAAAAAGGTACTGCAACTATATAATTTACAATACAAACAAAGTTCTGATAATAAAATTAATTGTTGTTGAATTATAACCAACAATGCATGATGTCCAAATTAGTGGACAGATAAATAAACCAAATTTCCTCCCAAGATAAAAGCAATACTTTGAAAATTTAACAATACTAGGTTACTTTAGGTGGTACTTGATGTTATCATATTTTTTTTACCTCCAAGGGTCTCCTGCTATAAAAGGTTTGGCAAGGTATTCCTGAGGTGTTCGGCCTGTCTGGCTTTCCGTCGGCCATCTTGGTTTTAAGAATTATTTTTACACTTACAGTGGCTGACCAATGGGTGGCAGTGTAACAGATTAACGCACTAGCGTCCACAGAAGTGGATTATATGCAACATCTCAGTCAGAACCCATGCACATACAAGAAAACAGTTTTTAAATAGCTGTCCACTGTAGTGACCACTATGCATGAAAGGGTTCACAAAGATAGTTATGAGTCTGCAAAGGGTGTAGCTGAAGCTAGTGTGGCCGGGGGCTGAGGTGGGGCCACATGTGGGGATGTTGAAGATCCAGATGAAGTTAAATTCAGTTCCGTGGCTGATGGGATTGAAATGGTTCTTTCACTCTTCTCTCCTCTTCTCTTGGTATCTGTTTCTATCTCTGTGACCCATGACCCTGTCAGGCCCCTCCTGATTCCTCAGAGGGTAAAGGGGGTTATCCATTAGACGTCTCACTCCACCTCTGCACAGGTGTGGGCCCACAGGTCATCTTGTTGCCAAAACAGGTTGAAGTTATTGATGAAGTACAGTCTTCTGGACTCACAGATTTTAGAAAGTCACATATTCAGCTAAAAAAGCCGACTTAATTTATTCATCCTCCTGTCGATGTTTGGGAGAGGCCCACTGATGAATGATTGGAACTCCACTTTTTCAAGTCTCTTAAAAAGTTAATTAAAATCCTTTTTTAAGACTTCTGTTTATCCACTGCACCTACTTGCAGAATCAACTCTTTGACCCCCTGGTTTTTGGACATCACTGGGGGAGGATATCTGTGATGTATTTGCTGCTTTGGCTTGTCACCAAGTTTATTCCAAGAGAAAACACATTGGTCTTTAGAAGGTTTAGGAATAGGCACTGTATTATCCAGGTTTAGGTTAACATTGGCATTTTAGCCCTCTATTCTTACCACTGGATGTGACTGGCAGCGTCTCGTGAAGTCCTTTTTCAGATTCTAATACAAAATCCTTGCTTGTTGCACATTGATTTCCTGTAGGTACACATGGTAGTTTTTACATAGAATTTCTTGTATTGTTTCTTACTCACATGTTGACAGTAGCCGCGTGACTCATCAGATAATAAAACAAAATTGAGCAGATAAAAAGAGCAAGCAGGAAAACCATCTGGACTCTGCTTTTTTGTTTTACCTTCCGGTTTACCTTGACATGTTTTGACTGCTAAACTTTCTGCATTTTTTTTTGCAGGTTTTGTCATCCCCTGTAGTCCGACTTCCTTAAGACAGCGTCACAGGTGTGAGACTGCATTGTATTCATCCTGGCTTCATCCTAGTCCATTAGATGTTTTTCTCTCTTACAGTGGTCTGAAATTGCAAACTTTAGGTTTTCTTGTTTTGCCTTACGGAACCTGTAACCTTATGCTAAGTTGCTTGTGTGTATGCTCCTGCTGTTTCTTTGTCACACTCTGATGTTCTGTTTTCCAAGTGTTATACTCGGAAAAAGAACATGTCCTAAGGAAGTTGGACTACAAGACAGGACGACAAATTCTGTATAAAGCCGCTGACGGGAACATCAGGTGACTCTTCTGAGGAAGACTGCAGGACGTTTAGCACTCAAAACATGTCTGTAAAGTAAGTATGAGTAAATACTTATAGGAAAACAAACAAGTTAATAGAAAAATATTGTCAATTTATTCACCCAATGTGTTACGCAGGATTGCATTGGTCTGAAAATTTGAAGGCAAAAATAAAAATGTAAATTAAATTAAAAGTGGTTAGCACGCCTGCCTCACAGTTTGCATGTTCTCCCTGTGTCTGTGTAGGTTTCCTCCGGGTACTCCGGTTTCCCCACCACCAAAAACATGTACAATAGTCCCCCCCCAAACACACATGGGGCCAGGACTCCCCTGCAAAAGAGATTTGTAATCTCAGTGGGACTATCCTGGTTAAATAAAGGTTAAATAAAAATAAAAATAAAATAAAAATGAAATTGTTAAAAACTCAATAAACATTTCATCAATATTTAGATTAATTCATTTTCATTCATTCATTTCACTCATCTACCGCTTTGTCCCGTTAGGGTTCACAGGTGACTGGAGCCTATCCCAGAGGTACACCCTGGACAGTTGCCAGTTAGTCGCAGGGCTGAATCTAAATCATCTTAATATTTAGATTATTTTATATATTTATTTTAAAATCAGAAACATGTTGAACAGAGGAGGTGGCCTCAGATTCATGTTACCATTATACTAGTAGTACTCTTACTAGTATAAGACAACAGGGTTTTGAAACCTAAATCAAAACAGTTTCATTCTAGAAGAACAACACCTGAATGAAACTTTAAAACTGAGTCCAGACGCTTTTGCTTTAACCTTTTTTTAAAGTTGTTCTCTCTCTCTTTCGCTCTCTCTCAAACCT
Organism: Perccottus glenii; assembly: GCA_024416835.2. Classification (NCBI taxonomy): domain Eukaryota; kingdom Metazoa; phylum Chordata; class Actinopteri; order Gobiiformes; family Odontobutidae; genus Perccottus; species Perccottus glenii. The sequence goes on from CM044554.2 coordinate 1,647,728, forward strand.
CTGAAATCCCACTACCTACCATCATTGACTGAGGCCTGATCTAAAGTAAATATCCTCTGACACATAGGCAGCAGTTGGTGTTGTTTACTGGACTCAGATCTCTCAGCTCCTGTCGACAGAACGAGTGCTGACACTGTCGACTTGTCCAAATCAAAAGCTGATTACGGGGAAAACATTGTTGTCAGCTTTTCATCAGCGCCGGATGGAGGTTGGTGTTAAGCCTGTTAAAACACTGACACCAGCAGAGTATACAACACGAGCTGCGCTAATGCTTCAGTAAATGCACCAAGGCTGTCAGTGATGCATTTGCTGAGGCTAAATATTTGTGCCATCACTTTGATAGTTTATATATACTCTGGACTTTATCCCATAAAACTCATCACATAACAGACCAAAGATAAAGACAAAAGACCAAAGATTAAATATATAAAATGTCAATAAAAGCAAAATGCAATAATTTGCAATTTTCATAAAACCAGATACAAAATCAGATTATTCAACAGATCAGGTGTTGACAGTGAGATGAGTTCATCAAAAATAATTGCTCTTTTGAATATGATGGCAGCAACACATCTCAACAAAGTTGGGACAGAGGACTTTGGAAACTAGGGTTAGATTTAGACTTATTGTTTTTAATACACAAGGGAAATTGCTTTGTCACAGTAGCTCAGTTCCAAACATAAACTCAAATTTAATTTAAAATAACTTTATTAATTCCCAAGGGGGAAATTCAGTTGTTAGTTCTCTCTAAATGAGTTGATTCAGACTTCCTCTTCCACACACTGATTGATTGTAGTCTTTTATCAGTCAGGAAGGATTCTTTTGTTGTCCTGCAACTCACAGATCTCAGACGTCCACTGGCTGCTCTCTGTTGTTCAAAAGCCCAATGCAGGGAATGGTCCATGTTGTTCCATCCTGTTGTGTGTCTGTTGCTCCACTGCTTCAACTGAGTCTATAAACTCACACCTAAATTTGAACCAGCCCTCTCTATTTGTTTTTCAAGTTGTCTCTTTCCTCAAGGCAAACACAAAGAAAGTGCGCATCAGTCTGGAGTTTGTCATGTGGACGAATGAAGCTAGTGTTACACAGCAAGTGAGTTTGCAGTGGTGCAGACTCGCTCCAGAGGGTCTAATAAGCCACTCGCTCTCAGCACTCACCGGTTTCAGGTGGCCCTTTATATGGTGGATCCCTCGCGTGAACATGAAAATCGAGTGGAAGTGAGTAGAGCGACGTGTAGGAGGTCGATACGGAAAGGCCCACAGAGAAAAGAGAGAAGAAAGCCAAAGAGCAGATAAACACTATCAGTCAAAGTCTGCTTTATTGTCAATTTCCACATGTACAGTACATACATACATACAGAGAATCGAAATTGGGTTACTCTCAGTCCACGGTGCATACAGATAACATTAACATTAAAGCCTAAAAAATAACTCAAATTTAAAAATGTAGATACAACTATACAATAAGGGAGTGATAAAAACAAGACATAATAAAAATTAAAAAATAAAGCTAAAAATCAAGTTAAATAAAGCAGCGCAAGGTGAGTGACAGATATTGTGCAAATCAATAAAGTGAACAACAGTGCAGTTAAAAGATTCTTTTTTTTTAGTGCAAAAAAATCACTTATTAAAATATCTTGTCTGGTTAAAGTGACAAGTGTCCAAGAGCAGTTATTTACTGACTGATGAGGTAGTGGAATGACATCAGTTCCATGCCGGATGAGGTAGTGTGCGGTGAGTGGGCAGACCAATGCTGCACAAGTGACTAGTGCATGTCATATAATTAGTGTGTGGGGTCATAGTTCAGTGGTGCCTGGGGAAGAGGGGAGGGGGCAGGTTCGGGAGGGAGTTCAGCTTCCTGACAGCCTGGTGGATGAAGCTGTCCTTCAGTCTGCTGGTCCTGGCCTGAGACTCCGCAGTCTCCTCCTGATGGTAGCAGGCTGAAAAAGCTGTGTGATGGGTGAGTGGGATCACCTGTGATGCAGAGGGCTTTGCGGGTGAGACGTGTTCCATAAATGTCCTGGAGGGAGGGGAGAGAGACACCAATGATCTTCTCAGCTGTTCTCACTATGCGTTGCAGAGTCTTTCGGCAGGACGCGTTGCAGGCGCCATACCACACAGTGATGCAGCTCGACAGGATGCTCTCGATGGTGCCTCTGTAGAAGGTGTACATGATGGGGGGTGGGGCTCTGGCTCTTCTCAGTTTGCGGAGGAAGTAGAGACGCTGATTTGATTTCTTGGCCAGTGCTGTGGTGTTTTCAGTCCAGGAGAGGT
>CM044554.2:1657500-1703711 GCA_024416835.2 Perccottus glenii
CAACTGCTTAGAAGAACCCATGGTGCTGATTGTTGGGGCAAGGTCATGGGATGAGTCATGGGATGAGTCTGGGCATTTAAAACCTTTGAGATTGACATCACCTGGTCTATCCAGACTATGATTAAGAACAATCCATGACACTGTCAGGTCCTAGCTTGCCAAAGGGGGCAGTACAAGGTATTAACTCTGCAGGGTGCCCAAACTTTTGCAGACACCATTTTTTCTTTTCTGTTATTTTGAAAGTGTAAATGATGGAAATAAAATCTAACTTTTTTTGACTTCTAGAGGATGTCTAATCTGTCATTTGATGTCTTTTGGAGATTTTTCCATCTTTTCTTGGCGTCTTTATGCACATTAATACATTTTTTTTACCTGGGGTGCCCAAACTTTTGATCCCCACTGTAAGTATCAGAAAGGTTTTTAACAAGACCAATGTAACGCTAGATGTGTCACTAACTGGAGCTAGTTTTACGATCTGGCATCGAGGAGCTGGATGCGGCGCTCTTTGTACCTCGTTGATTAGAAACCGGGTACAGGTGGTCTGGTTTTGCCGGCGTTCCCACACACCTGTCTCCACTCAGCGAGCCGGCAGGGGCGGGGGAGCCGGAGGAGGAATCTCCCGGAGAATTTGTGGAGGGCTGGGCTGAGTCTTGAGCCGACGTGACAGATTCACTGTTTCCAAGATCTGACTTAACCATCCTGTGTCCCTGGACATTTTTTGTGTTTTTTTTTTTATTTCTTCTTTTTGAATAACTTTGGCTGTGTTGATGTATATGTCATACAATTTGGCCAGTTTGTGAATTTTGGGGTGAATTTGAATTTTTCATGAAGTCTTTCATAAGCTTTTTAAAATAAACAGTACCTATAATTCTTTTTGTGCCTTTGACTCCCATTCGAAACACATTTTTGAAAGACACTAACACTACCACTTTGTTTTTTTATCTTTTTATTTTTTCAGCCTTTTATTTGACCTTCACCATCTCCAACTAGTGTTACAGTTTATTAGTCCAATGCTGACCGACAGACTATATGTACTCTTAGGAGTTCCAGTATAATATGTTACAGTGAGCTGACATTTAAAAATACAATACATTGCAAAACACGGGTAATTAATCATGTCTGCTGTGAGGGTTTAAACAAAGATGTGCAAATGCATTAGTGACAACACGCCAGACATTTCCGAGTATGAGATGTTAATAAAAGAATGCTCGGAGGGCTGTGGACTTGTTACCTGACAGAAGTGACAGGCCGCGGTGGAGACAACCGGAAGCAAGGATGCAATATTTTGGTGGGCAAGCAGAAAATTAGAATAACAAAAGAAAGATAAAATATAATTGTCGTCAAACAGATTTTTTTGTGCGGGAATCCTTCCAGTCGGCATTTGCCTTGGGACTCTACCTGCCTTTTAAATCCTTGACAGTCTGCTCACTGCAGGAGTCGCAGGCGAGCCGAGCCTAGCGAAGCAGCCGAGCCCAGTTGTCAATCAAACGCGCTCATATACAGGTTTATAACTGCTGTCCCAGGGATATGTTATAATGATGCCTGTACATCAGTCTGTTCACCTTGCAGAGCAGCGGTTACATAAACACAAACACAAACCCTTTAGACTGTGGTGAAGATTTTAGGCTACATCTCTCTAAATAGAAATAAAAGTTACAAAAATAACTATTTTTTTCTCACAAAAAAAAATATTCTGCTTACATTAGGTGTCACAACAGCTGTGTGGAAACATTGTAAGCTTTGAGAGTTTTAACACTTGAACAATATTGTTACTCAGTGCAATCAGTTCATGTATTTTTAGTGTTTACTGGTGGTATATTGATTATGAGCATTAAGGGGCGCAGTGGCTCAGTGGTAGAGTGGTCGTCAACTCACATATCTGAAGAGCCGGCTCTATTTTTTTAAAATATATCCTATAGTAATTAAACCATTATGTAATAATAAAATACTGAATTATTTTAGTTTAGTAAAAAAAATGTACTAATAATTCAATGAACACAAAAATATAATTATTTAAGCCTCATTCGTTTCAACTGTCTATTCCTGTCAATCATACACGAGGTGTCAGCCAGTTATATTAGAAGGGAGGGCTGAACGCGCCGGTTCTTTGCACAACCTACATCATTAAATGCGAACTGTGCACCCAACTGTGAAGCTAGCGGAGCTTCAAGAATCTAGTGAAGGTGGTGGAGCACCTGGAGCCAGCACCTCCACATTTGGAAATGTAATCACTCAAGTAGGCCTACTCCGCAACCCACAGCAACGCAGTCTTCTATAAAGGACCTGTTTATGCAAAAGTCAATGTCTGTAGCGAAAAAAGGCCAAATTGGCAAAAAAAATGTAATGCAAATGTTTAATAGCATTCTTTTTTTTATAACAAATTATAATTATTTAATTAATTATTAATTATTTAATGCATTATTAAAGAAATTGTGAGACATTGTGAGTATGATTTCATTTAATAATTTAATTAGAACTGTTTCTACACGTATTGCAGTCAAAATCATAGTTTATTATTAAAACATTTATTATTCAAAGAGCCGTTTGTGAGCCAAAAGAGCCGGCTCTTTTAAGTGAGCTGAGTCAAATGAGCCGGCTCATGAAAAAGAGCCGGATGGCCCATCACTACAAATTACCCTCTGAAATCCACAATAACCAAAAACTGCAATACCACATGTATTGCAACACTTAATTTAACACATTAATAACATCCCTAAACCAAACAAGAACCATATACTCATCTCTCGTTCACCCAGCTCAAACAGGTGTCATTAAAGGGAAAAAAATCCTCAAAAAACACACGCAGACTTTTTAACATATATAAGAACAAAACAGATCAAAATAATAATCCGGCAATCATTTTCTCTTTGGATGCTGAAAAGGCATTTGACAGAGTGGGGGGACCATTTCTCTTAGCCTCCTTAAACTACTTTAGCCCACAATCAAAAGGAGGTAGAATTCAGTGTTTGTCAGTCAGGTGTTGATGGAAGAGATGTGTTTTCAGGCGTTTTTTAAAGACGGCTACAGAATCTGCTGATCTTGTAGCAGCAGTAGATCATTCCACCAATGTGGAACAGATCCAGAGAAGGTATGTGAGAGTGCATAGCATAGCTTTGAACGTCAACCGGGAGCCAGTGTAACCTAATGAATAGAGGAGTTACATGCGCTCTCTTCGGTTCATTAAAGACCACTCTAGCCGCTGCATTCTGGATCAGCTGCAGAGGTTTGGAGTCCAGCCAGTAGAGCATTGCAATAATCCAGTTTGGACTAGAGCCTGGTCACAATAAAAAAAGAAAAATTCCATTATTTCCGTTACGTTAAGTCAAAACAAAAATCTTAAAATCAATTCTAAATTTCACTAGAAGTATATATAGGCGTCACGGTGGTTAGCACTCCGGCTTCACAGCAAGAAGATCCTGGGTTCAATTCCTATCCAGGGCAAGGCCTTTCTGTGCAGAGTTTGCATGTGCTCCTTGTGTCTGCGTAGGTTTCCTCTTCCAACAAAAACATGTACAAAATAGGACTACAGATGGAAATTAGCTGTTAAGCTATAATCTGGTATAAGCATCTCTGCTCTGGCTTAATGTACATTGTACGCTGTCTTAAAGAAATGAATTAATTCTCTCTCGCCCATAACGCAATTGTGCCTTAAACAATGCAAACTGTATTTCCCTGTGTTCTTTCAGTGTTGTGACTTTCAACTGACAAACAAACTGGCAGACCGTGTCAAAGTGGTTTTCCAATGCATAGACTGTAGTTTCAGTCCTGCACCATTTGCATATTCATGCATATTATGTCAGAATCATGTACTTGGACCAAAGACGCACCAAAAAAAAAAAAAAGTCCAACCAGAGAGATGAAATGTTGCTTACATTTGTATTTCACTTTATAGACTGTCCTTAGAGCCTCATCAGGGCAAGGAAAAAAACAAAAACAAAAAAACAACCGTGTGGAAAAAAGAGAAACACCAGAAGGAGGGATCCACTCCTAGGACAAACCGTGCAATAGTTGTGTCCTGTTGGGATGAAACAAATCCAACCAACTGAGAGAGAGATTATACACTTTTGCCCAATTCTTAATTTGTCAGGCTGGAGGGTGGGAAACACAGAGAGGGTCTTTTGTTAGGTGTCACAAAACATTGTCACAAAATGTATAGAGCATATAAAAGCTGCATAATAACATAACACAAAAACATCTAATCACATTTTTTAGACAACAGGAACTCTTGTGCTTTTACAAACTCCTCCTGTAAAAAAAAAAAAAAAAGGTCCCTCTGGAAGTGTATAATCTGGTCAAAAATGTCACAATGTTCAGATTTGAGAAAGGGGGGGAAACAAGGTCTTTAGCTAGATCTGAAGAATCTCTCATAATAATTCAGATAGTAATACAAAGTTTGCAAAATCAGTTTAGTCACTAACAGTACACAATAATAAATACACACGTGGACAAAAATGTTGGTACCCTTCGGTCAATGAAAGAAAAACTCACAATGGTCACAGAAAAAACTTTATTCTGACAAAAGTAATAATAAATAAAAAATTCTATTAATGTTAACCAATGAAAGTCAGACATTGCTTTTTAACCATGCTTCAACAGAATAATTTAAAAAAATAAACTTATGGAACAGACCTAGACAAAATTGTTGGTACCCCTAACTTAATATTTTGTTGCACAACCTTTTGAGGCCATCACTGCAATCAGGCCTGTCACTGTCAATGAGACTTGTGCACCTCTCAGCAGGTATTTTGGCCCACTCCTCATGAGCAAACTGCTCCAGTTGTTTCTGGTTTGAAGGGTGTCTTTTCCAGACGGCATGTTTCAGCTCCTTCCAAAGATGCTCAATAGGATTGAGGTCAGGGCTCATAGAAGGCCACTTTAGAATAGTCCAATGTTTTCCTCTTAACCATTCTTGGGTGTTTTTTGCTGTGTTTTGGGTCATTGTCAGCACATTTCTCTCTAGAATCCCTTGATAGTCTTCAGATTTCATTGTACCCTGCACAGATTCAAGACACCCTGTGCCAGATGCAGCAAAGCAGCCCCAGAACATAACAGAGCCTCCTCCATGTTTGACAGTAGGGACAGTGTTCTTTTCTTGATATACTTCATTTTTCCATCTGTGAACATAGAGCTGATGTGCCTTGGCAAAAAGTTCCATTTTTGTCTCATCTGTCTCCCAGAAGCTTTGTGGCTTGTCAACATGTAGTTTGGCATATTCCAGTCTAGCTTTTTTATGATTTGTTTTCAACAATGGTGTCCTCCTTGGTCGTCTCCCATGTAGTCCACTTTGGCTCAAACAACGACGGATGGTTCGATCTGACACTGATGTTCCTTGAGCATGGAGTTCACCTTGGATCTCTTTAGAAGTCTTTCTGGGCTCTTTTGTTACCATTCGGATTATTCGTCTCTTTGATTTGTCATCAATTTTCCTCCTGCGGCCACGTCCAGGGAGGTTGGCTACAGTCCCATGGATCTTAAATTTGTGAATAATATGTGCAACTGTAGTCACAGGAACATCTAGCTGCTTGGAGATGGTCTTATAGCCTTTACCTTTATCATGCTTGTCTATAATTTTCTTTCTATTCTCCTGCGACAACTCTTTCCTTCGCTTCCTCTGGTCCATGTTGAGTGTGGTACACACCATGTCACCAGACAACACAGTGACTACCTGAAGCCCTATAAATAGGCCCACTGACTGATTACAAGATTGTACACACCTGTGATGCTAATTAGTGCACACACCTTGAATTAACATGTCCATTTGGTCACATTATTTACAGTCTTTTCTAGGGGTACCATCAATTTTGTCCAGGCCTGTTCCATGAGTTTATTTTTTTAAATAATTCTGTTGAAGCATGGTTAAAAAGCAATGTCTGACTTGGTTAACATTCATAGAATTTTTATTTATTATTACTTTTGTCAGAATAAAGTTTTTTCTGTGACCATTGTGAGTTTTTCTTTCATTGACCGAAGGGTACCAACATTTTTGTCCACGTCTGTACCTGTTCTTCAGACTTGCCTTTTGATTCCTGACGTGCATTAGCTCCCACATCCCACCCTCTCCTCTCTATGATTTTAACATTTACTTGACATTTGGCACCAGAGGTTGTAATTTCTCATTGCTATGATCTGGCTACACTGTAATGGAAATAGATTTGCTCTGATGTAGGGAATATGTTGGCAGTAGGTAGTGATGGTATTTCAGATTGATATTATCTTATTAAGATTTAATTGCGGGGCACCATTCTCGATCTATCAGTATTTATATAGAAATTATAGTATTTTCATAATTGTCTAAAAACCATTACATAATAGTAAATACCATTACAGAGATATGACATTTTATGGGGTATTATTAAATCAAAGTTATGCACATTAATAATAATAATACTGAATAATGGGGTATGAAAATAACACAGTTATGGGAAACAATGGGAATAATCAACACAAGAGGGGAACACAGAAGAATAACAACATTTACTTATCAGGACTTTGTGGAGTAAAGGAGGGTTTTGATTAAACTAAACTAAAACTCGGCTAGTGCGCTTAATTAAAGGTTTATTAAAGGGGGCTGAAAGGGGTATAAGTAACCGGGTCTGATAGGCAAGGGCTTTAACAGAATTATCACGCCAAACGCTTTTGGTGTCACGTGCAAACTCACTCTGTAAGTGGCTGGTTCTTGCCCAGTTCGGCGTTCGTCAAAGAGCACGAAGGTTAGCTTCCGGCTCTGGCGTTGTCCGGCCGGGGTTTGGAAGTCCACCACAGTAAAGATGTCTGCACGTACACACCACTACACGCGGGGACGCTGGGCGGCTTAGTAGCGGTGAGGCGGAAGCTCCGTCGTCGATAATGAACGGAGACGTTCTGTTGTAGCCCGTTCGTCAGACTTTCGGCTACAAACTTAGTTCTGGATCCACTGGAAAGAGTCTTAAAAGCTGTTTTCCTTTGGTTTAAAACTTGCTTGCGAGATTTTGTTCAATCAAAACTTCTCTCAGTGGGCGCACGTCTTGGTACAAAACTACAAAAATGTCTTACGTTGCACAGAAGTGACGTCAAAATAAAGTTTCTCAAAAATAAAAAATATGCGTAGATTAGATAGAAAAATCCACGTTTTTACACAGCGTGTACCACGTGGCTAGAAAAAGGAAGGCTAAATTAAAGAAAAGGACTAAGTAATATGATGTCCTGCAGCGAAGATAGCACGAAGGCAAGAAAGGCAAGAGAGAGCGGCTTTTGGCCTGCGGCCAATCTTATACCGTCGCCTGGGGGCGTATTCCAAAGCGCTCTTTGTTCGAAAAGGGGCTTGGTTTGGGGATGGTCTGTTTGAACTAAAGTTTTAGCTTAAAATAAATTCTCCCTGACTCCACAATGTTATCTACGTTTTTGTAACTCATAAACACACAAAAACATTTTGATGCTTGTAGAGTTTACAGATCTAAATCAAACAAACCCATATTATCACAACATACAACTGGAAACTGTAAGATAAGATACGACGGAGTCTTCTTGATCTCGGTCCGGGAGCAACCCTGTAAGGAACACGTTCATGCAATCATTTAAACATGTTCCTTTTAATTAAAACAAGAATGTCCGTTCTATGTGGAGTCCGAGTCATTCGTCCATTTGGTCACTAGATGGCAGTATGTGACCATCACAGAAGTCTCAAGGTTTTACACATCAAATCATTCCTTTAGGTGGTAAAGGAAGCTTTGAATTTATGACTGTCTGACCAGGCGCCAGTGTTCTGGTTTCCTTTCCACCAATTTCTGCGTTTTTATGGCTTTTTGGGGCCTGTAAAAACAAAATGTCAATGATGTTTGTTGACGGTTCCTGGTGAAACCAAACACTGAACATCTGTGGATGTTTAACAAGGCAGATGTTAATCAGATCTTTTTCAGTCTCTTTGAGTAAAATAAACACTTTCTGAGGGTCTGTAAAAGGGGTTTCAGGCATAAATCGTTAATCCGTGACATTCCGTGAGGGGAACTCACTGTGGCTGGGACAGATGTCACTACACTGGCCATTTGCTAATTATCCATTAATACATTATAATAATGATTCATTAGAGTTTAAAGGACTGTGGCAGCTGCATTCTATCTCATTTGAGGTTACACAGCTGTCTCCAGTGGGGAATGGGCCAAAGAAAAACTTGAAGGTTTAGGGTTTTATGGCAGGTAAAACCACAGTTTGGTTTTTGGCATCACAGCCTGTGTCTACGCAGTGCGACCTGATGTAGATACAGGAAGCAGAAAAATGGTAAAATAATAATAGCCTGACTAAACTAAACAAAATAACGCTATAACATTTCGTTTCATCTCGTTTCAGTCAACAAAAATGATGACATTTTAGCAAAGTTTAAATTTTGTAAACCACATTTACATAGTCTTGTTTTTATTTGTCAAAAATATTGCATTATACATATAATTTTTTTATTTTATTTATTTATTATGTTTATGTGTCATTGCTAATAGTGTATGAATGCCTGCTGCTGTTAAAAAATACGGGATACTGTGAACAATCTGCCTGATAATGTTAAAAATGAACATTCAAATACGCTGCCACCTCTGCTAGCCTCTGTGCCAGCGTGGGATACAGACAGGTGTCTCATTAAAAGAGGCACAGGAGACGCAGAAAAAGAGGAGGAGTGCTTGTGAAACTCAAGGCTTACCTGGCTTCATTGTGTGCTGATGAATAGAATACGACCTGCGTCTCTCTTGGGAGTTTAGTTATTGGTGGCTCCAATTAGTAGCCTGGCCAGCTGCAACCAATTGTTTTCCTATTCTATACAAAGAAGTTAGTCTGGTACCCTGCTGCTTGCATTCAATTTCAAGGGCGGGGTTTACGGGCGTAATGTTAACCAATCAGCTGGACGTGACGCAAAAAAAAAGACAAAACCACACAGTCATTTGTCAACAAGAAAGCCACGTTAGTGCCGCTGGTTAACATGGCCAGCAGCAGAGTGGTTTCATCATTTTTATACTTTGCTGGTTATTCAAAACCGAGGCGAGAGCTGAAATAAATGGCCTCTTGGTAGCAGCGACTGCCATGTTGAATGTTTTTGCCTAGCTGCGCGAGCCAAATTACTTGTGTATGATTTTGCTAGAAAACCACAACCTGCTGCAGACCAACAGCCTGTGTCTGGTCCGTCCATAGAATTGCCGAGGAATGGAAAGGGTCTGGTGTACCAGGCTATCCAATCAGCCCTCCCTGACGCTGGGTGTTTGTGAGTGTCTGTGTCGCCGGCCGGTGAGCTGTAGGCTGGTATGTGCAGCTTTGTTAAACACTTGATTGCTCACAAATAAGACCTTCATCCTGAACAACCTGATTTCCACTCTGGATTTTCTCATGCTAACGGAGATTTGGCTTTGGACACAATACAAAAGCAGAACTAAATAAGATTTGTGTAGCTCCCCCTACAGCTTCTTTTAGTGAATCACACAGTTGGAAACACTTGGCGCAACTTTGGACAATAACCTAGTTTTGCAAAAAGAAATGGAAAATACAGAAGAAATTAAAAATAAAATGGAGGTAGGCAATTACCTTATAAAGTCATAATATATATACATTGTTTGATTGTTTTATTCATTTACATTTACATTTACATTTATTCATTTAGCAGACGCTTTTATCCAAAGCGACTTCCATTGTTCTAACGTAATTACCAGTGTTACAGCCACTGGAGGCAAGGTGGGTTAAGTGTATTGCCCAAGGACACAACAACAGTATGAACTGTGGGGAGAGTGGGAATCTAACCGCCCACCTTCCGGTTGAAAGACGACCACTCTACCCACTGAGCTACTGCCGCCCTTAGTCATTTAGTCATTTAGTCAGTCATTTTTTTCTCTCACTTTATTATTTTGCATTTACTTTATTGTAGGTTTTATTGTCATAACAGTTGAGTAGCCTTAGCCTTGTGAAATCTTGCATTGGGTCTAAAAGTGAAACCAGTTGCTGACACTATGTAAACAATATTCTGGGCATTAGTATAGTATAATATTGAAACTTCTGTTTCAACTGCCGTTGTCTCAAATAAAGGCCGTAAATGGAACAAACACTTCTCACTGCATAGTAGCATAGGATGCTTGCATCTCTGCGAGCCGTAAGCTAAAAGTCACATAACAGTAGGTACAGTATATCTCAAAAAACAGAAAATTACAATAGATCTAATGGAAATAGGAAGAATATAAAGTTATTAGGCAAAGTATCTTACAAATTCAACAACATAAAAGCCACGAAATTAGAATCGGTTTTGAGTCCATCACTTTGTTTGAACTTGATGCCATTCTGTAAAAGCTTGGCCAAGGTTGACTCGAGAACAAGCTCTCTGATGTTTTCTTTTCCTAGAATATTTGGACAGAAGGTTTTCTTTGTCTTTTTGATGGCACCCCCATGACTAATGATGCAATAAAGTGTATGCCACTGCTATGATCTTAGCGGGATCAGACGCTCATCATCCTGTGGGAGGTCGCTATGTGTAGATTGAATTACTGTAAAGCAATTTGTCACTTAGTTTTTCTTTAATATTCACGTTTGCTGCCCGTCAAGTCAGCTGGCCAATGACTTTTAGAGTCTTTTGATCTCTCTAGTACAGTGTACATTTTAGGACATCCTCAGGCACAGAAAAAAATGGCTTTATGAATCCTTCTACTATTTTTTATAGGGATTTTTTATAAGTTACTTAGGAACGGACAAATTTGCTCAAAAACCACATGCTTTTTCAAGCATGCAAGCACCGCTTGCCCGGTGTTGCTCGGGGGCCTGAGTCCTTCTGGTCGAGGCTCAGCCCGTGGGCGGTGTGAGGCCGGCAATGGCTCCCTAGCGGGGCCCCGTAGGGTGCCATTATGTGATTGAGGCCGTTGCCGACCTCAATCACATAATGTTTAACAAGATAATTGTTGTTGTGACTGAAAGAGGTTCTAAGCTAGCAGTAAACTCAAAACTTCTGATTGGTGTAATATAGTACTTTGTTGTTATTTTTTTTATAAAAGAAAAGCAGGAGAGGTCCCTAGGCTGCTTTTGGCCTAAGAGTGGAGTCTGAGAAAATAAGTAAGTGGAGCTTTAAGCTTACAGAACTTCAAGGTGAGGGCACAAAGCAACCTTTTCCATTCCCATAAAACTGGCCTTGTGCACCTTCGAGATAAAACTAATGAACATGAATGAATGAATGAATACCCTTTTCTGGCAGTCATGTGACCTGAAACTAAAATGGTGGGATATCCCTTAACCTACTTCCTGTTAATTGAGAAAAGACACATCACCAGATTGAAGAAGACTAGAAGCCAGGTGAACAAACTCAGAGTTGCAGAGTAAGTTCTGAGTTGATAAAACCAAAGAAATCCAAACTGGGTAACCATGGGTTCATCTGTTTCACAACACTTCTTATCAACTTTCTCTCTCAACTCAGGCTTGACCTTTAACCGATGATCATTAGGCATCTGTGCAGTGTTTAAACAATAGCTATCAACCTGGAGGGAAAAGAGGCAGGGCTATTTCTGCTGAGAAAAAGGAAGCAACGTGGTCACATCCAAAAACAGGATGAGAAAGCTGTTTTATGACAGTAATTGTAATTGGCTCACTCTGATGATGGACCAACTTAAAAACTCATGACCTTGACATATTTTGTGATGTTTCACACTAAGTGTAAATTGTTTTGACATTAAAACATGTAGAACCATAGAACAAATTACAAAAAAAATAATGAATAAAAAACAATGTAGACATTTTGTAATAAAAGGTGTGACACAAATTTAAATGGAGAAAAAGCTTTCAAAGTGTTATGTTGTTATGTGCAGAGTAAAAAAAAAAAAAAAAAAAGCCTAGCACAAAAGGTTAGAAGTTGATGTGGCATCAGATCCATGTGTCTTTGCTCACATCCGATTGGTCCACATTGGTTTTGCAGACTCTAAACCAAAACTAAACATGCTCCAGAGCAGGGTAGTTCTGCTGTGTAAGTTACCAAGGTGATGAAACCCACTCAAAACCAAATTACTTTCTGGAAAACTCAGAGTGTGCTCAAACTAAACCTGAACTTACCTGGATCTGAACCTAAACCGGCTTCTAGCAACAGGCCTCGGGCCTACGTGTACACACAATATTATTGCATTGCCCCCACAGTATTTCAGATGCCCAATGGGAAAAATAAGTAACAATTCTATCTTTTGCGTGGTTGATATTCTTATACCACATGTTAAAAGTAAAACAAAGTAGAAAAAGAAAAATAATGTAATAAAAACTATGTAATAATGTGCCACTGCAACAAGACAAATATGAATATAGTACATGCGGCCTATTTAAATATGAGACTTAAGAATTAATGAAAATTTAAGAAATGAGTCTAAATGCTGTTGTTTGTGAAATAAAAAAAATGAAATAAATACACTTCTCTTGCTCTTATTCATTTGCATTTATTTAAGTAGTGTTTCAACAAAGACAGATAAATAACTTTAATGGAGTCTTTCCAAAGTTTTCTAAGACACAGAAACGTTCTGAGAGACACTACATCCATGCATTTAAACACATGCACCTCCAATCGGAAACAAAGGGAATTTTAAGCTGCTTAATTATCAGCCCCACAGAGCTTGTTTTGTGCAGAAGCATTAGGGAAAAAAATGCACAAAGAACATCAAATGCACAGTTTATTTTTTATTTGGAGCCGTTGCTCCACTCACTGTTGTTTGAGTCTGTTCTGACTTTAATCTGCGGCTAATGGATTGTCTTAAATTTGCACTTTAACAGCACTACTTTTCTGCATGTCATACTTTTCCTACCTCAACTAAGCCCGAGGAACAATCTGCAGAGCATTATGCTGCTGAACAAAAAAGGGAGCTGTTTTGAAAATGTAAGACTTACCTGTGAACTTTTCTTTCTGGGAGACAAGCTGCTAATGTGAGTGCATCAAGAATGCACAGTACAAAGTGAGTACTTCATTTGGACTTTATCCTACTTCCACTTTTTGAATAATCCAAGACGGAGGCGATCAATAATGCATGGTCCAGTGCAGGCACGGAGTCAGCCACAGCTGCTGACAGAGGCATAAACAATGCTCCGGTGGATCTGAGGGAAAAGGTTGACAACGCTGCCCTTTGCCAGTCTCTACGTGAGGTAGAAGAGTGTGTGGCAACGTGTGGAAGGTTCTGAAGCTAAGAAAGCAACTTTGACAGTAATTCTTTACATTACTGTCAAAATAAAAGGAGGGAAAAATAGTCAGATTTGATAAAATACCAAGTGGTATAAAAAGTGGACATATTTATTTATGGACATAGAATGGAATGCCTCAAAATCTTTGTTATTCTATGTTTCATTTATATTTATATAGCACAATTCATACACTGGGTAACTCAAAGTGCTTTACAGGAATAAAAGACAATTTACAAGATTTATATTAAGAAACATAAGAAAAAATTAAAAACATTTTAAAAAGAAGAGTGCAGATAAAAGAAAAAACAAACACTTTAGGTTGTAGTGTAGGCGGAGCTAAAGAGGAAGGTTTTTAACCTCCCCTTGAACATTGTTAAAGTTGAGGCTGTTCCAGATTTTTGCTGCATGAAACTTAAACGCTGCTTCACCCTGTTTAGTTCTAACTCTGGGCACGAGCAGAAGGCCTGTCCCAGATGTTCTCAGAGTCCGAGGAGGTTCATAAGTAACTAGCATGTCAGATATATATTCTGGCGCTAAACCATTTAGAGACTTGTAAACCAGCAGTGCTGCTTTAAAGTCTATTCTCTGAGCAACAGGAAGCCAGTGCAGAGATTTTAAAACTGGACTGATGTGGTTGTACTTCCTGGTTTTGGTGAGAACCCGAGCAGCCGCGTTCTGAATGAGCTGCAGCTGTGTTAACCCTCGTTTTGAGAGACCAGTGAGCAGGCCGTTACAGTAATCTAACCTGCTGGAGATAAAAGCATGGATAAGTTTCTCTAAGTCTGGTTGAGACATCATCCCTTTGACTCTAGAAATGTTTTTAAGGTGATAAAATGCAGATGATGTAATTGACTTAATGTGACTGTGGAAATTCAAGTCTGAGTCCATGATGATCCCTAGATTTCTAACCTGGTTTTTAGATTTTAGAGAAAGAGACGCGAGGTGACTGCTGACACTTTCTCTTTGTTTCTGTGGCCCAAAGATGATTAGTTCAGTCTTGTTTCTGTTCAGTTGGAGACAATTATTTTGCATCCATGTGTCAATCTGTTTGATGCAGTGACACAGTGAATGGATTGGTCCATTTTCACCTGCTGTGAGTGAAATGTAAATCTGAGTGTCATTTACATAATTATGGTAGGACAGTCATTCCCAAACTGTGGTCCGCGGACCACTAGTGGTCCGTGAGGGTACTGCAGGTGGTCCGTGGAAAGGCAAAATAAAATAATATTTTACCTTCATTTTACCAGGAAATTCCCATAAAAAATTAAAAGAATATGTAGGCCTATATTGATATAACATTTGCATTAAATTGTCAAGTTATTGTGCGATTACTAAAATAGGCCAGTGGTGTTCGGCCGTGACGTTCAAGTTCAGTGTCGTTATGGATCGGTGGATAGGTAAACTTTCTTTTAACAAGCCTGTTGCACACTGATGTGATGACTAGTTATAGTAGTGCTAGTAAGCCTATTTAGAGGTGCGGATTAATTCAGGTAAGACTGTGTGTAGACATTTTATTATGTGTGTTATGAGGTGGTCCGCAAAATATTTTGATTACAAATAGTGGTCCACACACACAAAAAGTTTGAAAAACCCTGTGGTAGGATACATCACAGCTGCGTATTAACTGGCCTAAAGGAAGCATGTAGAGAATGAATAATAGAGGTCCCAAGATAGACCCCTGTGGAACCCCACATGTCAGGGCCATTTGGTCTGACACACAGTTACCAACCGAAACAAAGTACTTCCTGTCTTCAAGATAGGACTGAAACCATTTAAGGGCAGTTCCAGTGATACCTATCCATTCCTCTAATCTTCGTGTCAGGATTTCATGGTCCACTGTATCAAACGCAGCACTCAAGTCCAACAGAACTAAGACAGAGACTTTGCCTGCATCAGTGTTCATACGGATGTCATTTGTGACTTTGATAAGTGCAGTCTCAGTCTGTGATGGGGCCTGAATCCAGACTGAAAAGGATCAAGCAGTTGTTAAGTAATAGAAAGTCATTAAGTTGTTGATATACAACTTTTTCGATGACTTTCCCTAAAAATGTCAGGTTTGATATGGGCCGATAGTTGTTGAGCACTGTAGCATCAAGACTGCTCTTCTTTAGGAGAGGCTTAATGACAGCAGTTTTTAAGGCCCTTGGAAATGTTCCAGACTGTAAGGAATTATTGACTATATCAGTGAGTTGTGGTAACAAACTGCTTAGTACTGATTTTAGAAATCTAGTGGGTAAAACATCGACATCAACATTTTCAATTGTTCTGTCATTAATTTGTGCAAAATGTGTTAAACCAACCAAGTGTCTCCTAGGTGGCTGCAGTGTTGTTTTATGCCCTTTGGACTGTATCGCATGCACTGTAAAAAAAAATCCTAATTTTACAGAAAATAACTGTAAATTTTTTAGAGTATTTTTGTTATTTTTAATTACATTCAAAACTCTGTAAAATTACAAACAATATCTGTAAATTAATGAATTGTCTGTTAATTTAAGGATTATATCAGTAATGTCAAATTACAGTAATGTTTATTTTTTATACAGTACAATTACTGTATTATTTATACATTGTTTTTCTGTTTTCTTAAATTACGTATAAAGTAGTGTAAAATTACAATAATAAAGTGTAATTAAATGTGTAGCTCATTATATTAAAGGTTTATATCCATACTAATAATCTAACATATTTCCTTGTTATTTTAAAGTAAATATTTTTTTATACAGTACAATTACTGTATTATTTATACAGTGTTTTTCTGTTTTCTTAAATTACGTATAAAGTAGTGTAAAATTACAATAATAAAGTGTAATTAAATGTGTAGCTCATTATATTAAAGGTTTATATCCATACTAATAATCTAACATATTTCCTTGTTATTTTAAAGTAAATATTTTTTTATACAGTACAATTACCATATTATTTATACAGTATTTTTCCGTTTTCTTAAATTACATACAAAGTTGTGTAAAATTAGAATAAAAATGTGTAGCTCATTATATTAAAGGTTTATATCCAGTTTAGATTAAGACAGGATTAAAGCTTAGTTTAATTAGGGCATGCGATTAGCTTTTAAAAATGTGCCTTAGATAAAAAAAAATACATTATGTGTGCATCTTGAGACAAAACAATGGCACTGACATATTTTAAGACATGTCGGTGCAAGTTGCTTTCAGGTAAAACAGCTCAAACATGCATTTTAGTCTGAGACTACAGGCTTAAGCCTTGCCTGTGAAACCTGAGGTATATGTTGTAACTTGTATATAATTATGCCAATGGTAAACAAGTTTTGGATTAACCCTAAACCAATAGGTTGTGTAACAGTGCCACACAGGGTGAAAAAGCAAGTTGACATTATTAGGCACTAGGCAGGCATAAGAGTGTTTCTTATAGGAAAGGTCAAGAATTTGTTAAAGTGCAAAAGGGTCATATGAATGTAACTCTAATGTCACCATAATACCAATACATTAGATTTTCATATAGCCTAGGTCTACATACATGATTTTTTTATGAATACATATGCAGTGTTTTTCCTCTGTTTAATAATCTGTTTGCTCTGCTAAATTGCTGTTTAGCAGAGCAGTGGTAAATATATGTTGTTATATAGCCTATGGTATATAAGTTATCATAATTTTAATTTTTAATCATGCACTTCAATGAAAACACAATTTAACCAATTGATTAAATAACAGCCAGCCTATAAATACAACTAGATAAATTACCACACTATTGGCTGTCTCTCCGAGTGTTTTTGAGCATGATTGGTTATTCTGAGTGTGATCCAGGAATCTGGCCAATAACAACTATACGCGCCTTTACAGTTCAAATTTGAATACGTCAGTTGGAGTGAGTGAGTGAGGGCGGGCGCTGCTGCTCGGATATTCAGTATTAACTTACTTCTGTTCTGTGGCTTTTTATATTGTTTAAACATGGATTGGTTTACATCGGACAGCTACATTTTTATTTTGAGCGAGTTGCAGGATGTAAATGAAGAACAAACACGGAAGATGGACAACGCGTAAAGGACATAAATAACTTTTTATTTTATAAAAAAAATCTGCTAGCGTTACATCAAAATATAGTGTGTTAAGTTGATAGTCTAAACGCGATTACATATTTCAATGTAGTATGCTAATATTATGTGTTGTTTGCATGTGTAAATATTGTCAGCTAACAGTTATTTAGATTAGCATAGGAGCTTTACAATGAGTGAAATGAGAACATTGTCTTTTTAGACAGAGAGGAACTCGAACCATAACGTTACTCCTTGACTCTAGAAGAATCTGCAAACTAGGTTTTTGAATCTACTGTTGATGGCGGGATATAGGCCCATATAGTTGCATGTGTGTGACTCGCGCTAGCTGGCAGGCTACAGGGATCTATTGACTCGCGCTAGCCTAGCACGCAGGCTAAGATCCCTGTAGCCTGCCATTAAAACAGTTTTACCCACTCCACAGTACACCAAAAGCAAATCGATTATAACGCCAGACTACCGTTGTAAATGTCTGTTGAGAGAATAATGTTAGAACTCAAACTACACTTGCATCTCAATGTTTGCATTACATTTACTGGAACTAGTTTCTCAGCAGCGGCGGAATTATACTTTGCTCTGGTTAGTACTGCCGAAAGTAAACAGAACAGAAGCGCACTACAGTCGGGACGGTAGGTTGCCTAGGTAACTTAATATCACTCCTCCGCTGCTGTAGACTGTGCTAATAAATACAGGAACAAAGTCTAACTATTACAATGTGATGCAAGGTTACACTGGCCCTCCAGGAGTTTGGCACATTCTCCCAAATAATTTACTCACCCTCATGTTATTCCAAACATTTATGCATTTTGATTGCCAACATTCTTCAAAAATATCTACTTTTAATGCTTGACAAAATAGAAATTTCAGGTTTGAAAAGACATGATGGTGAGTAAATGATGACAGAATATACATTTTTGGGTGAACTATCTCCAGTACTTTAATAATCGCACTCAAGGAGATTAGACCTTCTTTTTTTAACGCATAATCATCATCAATCCTTTATTGAGAAAATTGAGAGAAATAATCCATTGTTGTTGTGAATCTACATGTTCCTTCTTTTGGTGATGCACATTTTTGTCACATCAGACACAAGTTTTAAATACCAGACAAAACAGAAGACAAACAGACAATTTAAATACAATTCATTAAGCTTGTTTAAAGGAAACAAAAATAATTTAAATCATCCTTTTAAGAGAATCATAGTGTGTCCTTTTTTCCTCCCAGATGCACCAAGGATCCAGTTGATTACTGGCCGTTTGCAGGATTGCTGTGACGCTGCTGAGTCTTGAACGCGGATTGACAACAGACCCGGAAGAGAATACAATGCTGAATAACGTTTTTTGGACAAAACTTTATTTTCGATGCTTCAAAAATTCTAACTAACCCACTGATGTCACATGGACTACTTTGATGATGTCTTATTACCTTTCTGGACATGGACAGTATACCGTACATACATTTTCAATGGAGGGACAGAAAACTCTCGGACTAAATCTAAAATATCTTAAACTGTGTTCCAAAGATGAACGGAGGTCTTACGGGCTTGGAACGACATAAGGGTGAGTCATTAATGACATAATTTTCATTTTTGGGTGAACTAACCCTTTAATGTTTAGAATCAATAGTGGTGTGAAATCTTGTATGTATCAGTTTTGTGTAGAGTATGTTTAGAAAATTTCACTTTAATCCTAAAGTTTGAGAATTTGATAACTGTTCTATAACTACTAGTTAAAACGTTGTATTTAATTTAAGATATATACTGTAATTTATCAACTGAATCATTCCATTTAATTTAGATTATATGTTTACGGAAATGATTTAAATCCGTTTTATACAGTTTTTTTTTTACAGACTTATTTTGTCTTCCAAAAATAAAACTGTTAATGTACAACCTTGAGCACGTCTTGACAAGTTATTGAATGTGTTTGATCGTTATAATTTAGCAAAGGTCTGTTAAATAACAGTGTTTGTCATTAGAACCTTTAGTGCTGTCACTTTATTGAAGGTGTTTGATTGTAATAATTTAGGAAATACCTGTAAAATAACAGCGTTTTTCCATAAAACTATTAGTGCATCACTTTATTGAAGGTGTTTGGTCATTACAATCTAGGAAAAATCCATAAAATAACAGTTTTACACTGTAAAATAAAAACCGTAAACGGTCAAATGACTACATAAAACGTAAAATTAAAGTATTTGCACCTTATTGGATTTAAGATATTTTACTTTAATTTTACGGTTTTTGTTTGGCAGCCGTAGCTGCCAGTCATTTGACCGTTTTTTTACGGGTTTTTTTTTTACAGTGTGTTTAATGCCTTGAACCTTGTCGTTGAAAAACAATGCAAACTCATTGCATTTAGTGGTGGAAACTAATTCTGGAGGAAATGGAGCTGGAGGGTTTGTTAATCTGTTCACTGGAGCAAACAGGACACGCAGGTTGTTACTGCTGTTGTTGATGATCTCTGAGAAGAATATTTCTCTTTCTTTTTGCAAAGTTTGATTGAAAACATGCAAATTTTCTTTGTATACCTCATAATGAGTTAAGAGTTTCAATTTACGCCATTTTCTTTCAGCTTTTCGGCATTCCCTTTTCTGTGCCCTGACAGAGTGAGCATTGCTCCATGAAGCCTTCTGCCTCGTCCTGATCACTTTAACCTTAACAGGAGCAATGGTGTCCATAACATTTAAAACACCTGAAGTATAACAATTCAACAAATCATCAACTTGACCTGAAGAGGCATTTTCAAACCTGATTGCCTCCATAAACTGTGTCCTGGTGTTATCGTTAATGGGTAGAGCGGTCGTCTTTCAACCGGAAGGTAGGCGGTTCGATTCCCGCTCTCCCCACAGTTCATACTGTCGTTGTGTTCTTGGGCAAGACACTAAACCCACCTTGCCTCCAGTGACTGTAACACTGGTAATGTAATGTAAGTCGCTTTGGATAAACGCGTCTGCTAAATGAATAAATGAATGATCAGATAGAGCAACATTAATGTGACATCTGAAATATGAACACCTTTAGTAATGACCAGGTCCAGAGTGTGACCTCTGTTATGGGTCGGCTCATTAACATGCTGACAAAGACCAAAAGTATCAAGAATAGTAGAAAGTTCTTTGGCATTTCTGTCACAAACATTATCCACATGCACATTAAAATCACCAGATATGACTATTTGTTCAAATTCTGTGCAAATAACCGAAAGCATTTCAGTAAACTCATTAATAAAATCATGACATTGTTGGGGTGGTTTGTAAAGAACTACATATAAAATAGATGGAGAAAACCTCAACTCCATTTTGAATGACACATACTCAAATGATGAAAACTCTCCAAGTGATAGCTTCTGGATAAGAATATTATCCCTAAGAAAGGCACATACACCACCACCCTTTTTGTTTTACCGTATTTTGGATAAAAATGTGAAATTCGATGGGGTGGATTCAATAAGGACCGCATTTCCAGTCCTGCTGTCTAACCATGTTTCTGTTAAAAACATAAAATCAAGCTTATTTGAAGTTATAAAATCATTAATTAAAAAAGATTTGTTTCCCAAAGACCTGACATTGAACACTGCAAGTTTTAAGTCTGTTTGAGCAGGACCTGACTTTATCTGTTTGCAGGGGATTTGAATCAGATTTGTCTGATTAGAAAATCTAACTGTTATTCTCTTCTTCAATCTGCGACTTCTGACTGTAGCTATGGAGCTGGGGGGGGGGGGAGTGTTCTCTCCCAGGGCCTCAGGTTGATAAGTGGTTTATTATGACGAAAAGTCCTGGAACAGCAGAGGCCCTCAGTGTCCTAATCACTGATAGTAGCCTTGATGCTAGTCAAAGCTTTTGGAGCTGTTCTGGGAGGAGCTGGTCTGGGAGGGGGTTTATGATAATAATAATAATAATAATAATTAAAGCCGCAAGCGGCGATAAAGGCCCTCGCCTCCCTTGAGCCCGCTGGGACACATGCACTCGGAGGATTGCATTTCGTGGTTTAAAATGTAAACTTCACGGTAATGTCAAATAACCGGGCCTGTGCTACTGCTGGGGCCTGCTACACCACCTTGTAATTTAGAGTTAAAGGTCTCCACAATCCCTGGTTTTCCTGGGAGCTGTCTGAACCTTTGAAAATAATAGATTATGCTTGGGCTAAGGCGAGAAAAACAAAGTACAGGCTGGAGATTTTAGATGACTCAGGAATCGAAAGAAAGAATTCGAAAAGAAATGGCTGCCTCTTCACAGACTCATTACGACCACAGCCACAAATGTATCAAAAAACAAATTGATAACTTTTTTGCACACGTGTCTAGATGATACTCACCAAATTTGGAGCTGTTTAGATGAAAAGCCTTTAGACACAAGGGGTGAGATTTAGGTGGTCACGCATTACACCCAACATAGTAGATTTCCTGTTGAGTTTACGGTATGGCTGTAATAAACTTTTCTGTTTGACCTGAGGTGTCCTATGGATGTACCAAGTTTTGTATTTCTACAATGGAAAAATTTACTTTCATTTTCCATAGGCCCAATGTATTTTGACTTTTCTAGGGGTCGCCACTGAGTCATTTTTCGTATTTGTTTTTCAGGGACTTCAAATACATAAATTTTTTGCCGGGCTTGAAGTCTGGGACCAATAAAAATGACTTTTAGTTCAACGTTTACTGGGTCAAATTGAGGATCATTTTGCAGAAAAATTATAATAAAAAAATATATACCGAATTATAAAAAATATATTTGGAACGTATTATTAAACGTATTATTAACGTATTATTATTAACGTACACATATTTGGGACGTTGCTATGGCATGGTACACATATTTGGGACGTTGCTATGGCAACACATTTATAGATAGGGGGTGGTTGTCATTGGCTTTTATGCTCGTCATGACATAAGAGATGTGTGTACCAAATTTCATGTCTCTATGACAAACTAAATTCTTGGGTCCCATTATAAGTTTGTAGGGGGCGCTGGAGAGCCATTTCTAAAGATAACCCTTTTATTTACATATTTTTGTGTTCAGGTCATGAATGTGCACAAACGCCTTTTTGGGTCCGACTCGATCCGAGAAGGCGTTTGAGAGTTAAGAGACATTTTATTTTCACAAAAATCGTCACCTCGTTACAGGCTTGCCACACCCATACCCGATAAGATATCATAAACAAAGTCACAACTTTGGTTGGCACACGTGTCTAGATGATACTCACCAAATTTGGGGCCATTTAGATTAAAACACAATGATTTGCATCTTTCTGCGCAAGGGGTGCGATTTCCAATATGTGTCCTGTGCCAGTGTCTAATTGTCTTGTTCTCCAGCCAGTACTTTGTTTTTCTTGCCCTAGCCAAAGCATAATCTATTATTTTCAAAGGTTCAGACAGCTCCCAGGAAAACCAGGGATTGTGGAGACCTTAAACTCTAATTAACAAGGTGGTGTAGCAGGCCCCAGCAGTAGCACAGGCCCGGTTATTTGACATTACCGTGAAGTTTACGCTTTAAAGCACGAAATGCGATCCTCCGAGTGCATGTGTCCCCGCGGTCTCAAGGGAGGCGAGGGCCTTTATCGCCGCTTGCGGCTTTAATTTCTCTTTCTTTTTCTGCAAAATGATCCTAAATTTGACCCAGTGAACATGCACGAAAAGTCATTTTTATTGGTCCCAGACTTCAAGCTCGGCGAAAAATTTATGTATTTGAAGTCCCCGAAAAAAAATTACAAAAAATGACTCAGTGGCGACCCCTAGAAAAGTCAAAATACATTGGGCCTATGGAAAGTGAAAGTAACTTTTTTGCAACGTAGAAAAATGAAACTTGGTACATCCATAGAACACCTCAGGGCAAACAGAAAAGTCTATGACAGCCACACCCTAAACTCAACAGGAAGTCCGCCATGTGGGGTGAAATGCGCGGCCACTAAAATCGCACCCCTTGCTCAAAAAGGTGCAAATCATTGTGTTTTAATCTAAATGGCCCCAAATTTGGTGAGTATCATCTAGACACATGTGCCAACCAAAGTTGTGACTTTGTTGTTGATATCTTATCGGGTATGGGTGTGGCAAGCCTGTAACGAGATGGCCATTTTTGTGAAAATAAAATGTCTCTTAACTCTCAAACGCCTTCTTGGATCGAGTTGGACCCAAAAAGGTGTTTGTGCACATTCATGACCTAAACACAAAAATATGTAAATGTAAATAAAAGGGTTATCTTTAGAAATGGCTCTCCAGCGCCCCCTACAAACTTATAATGGGACTTAAGAATTTAGTTTGTCATAGAGACATAAAATTTGGTACACACATCTCTTATGTCATGACGAGCATAAAAGCCAATGACAACCACCCCCTATCTATAAATGTGTTGCCATAGCAACGTCCCAAAAATGTGGAAAAAGTCAATGGGAAGTGAAATTTTTAGTTGGTTGTAGGCAAATGAAACTTGGTACACACATCCACCATGGGCTTATGAACAAAAAAGTTAATGGGGACCACACCCTATCATACACGGGAAGGCGGCCATTTTGAATTGAAAATGTAAACCGACTTAAAATACACCTCTTTTTTAAAAGAAAATAGAAAATAGCTGCTTCATTCCACTGACACCAAACTTGGGCAAAATGAGCTAAACACATGTATGTAAAATAGACAGGTGTTTTTCTTGACGTTTTTGCTCGAGTTATATTTTTTTATTATAATTTGGTATATTTTTTTTTAGTATAATTTTTCTGTAAAATGATTTTCAATTTGACTCAGTAAACGTGCAACAAAAAGTCATTTTTATTGGTCCCAGACTTCAAGCCCGGCAAAAATTTATGTATTTGAAGTCCCCGAAAAAAAAAATATGAAAAATGACTCAGTGGCGACCCCTAGAAAAGTCAAAATACATTGGTTCTATGGAAAATGAAAGTCAATTTTTCCAATGTAGAAATACAAAACTTGGTACATCCATAGGACTCCTCAGGGCAAACAGAAAAGTTTATTACAGCCATACCGTAAACTCAACAGGAAATCTACTATGTTGGGTGGAATGCGTGACCACCTAAATCTCACCCCTTGTGCTAAAGGCTTTTCATCTAAACAGCTCCAAATTTGGTGAGTATCATCTAGACACGTGTGCAAAAAAAAGTTATCAATTTGTTTTTTGATACATTTGTGGCTGTGGTCGTAATGAGTCTGTGAAGAGGCAGCCATTTCTTTGGGAAATAAATGCCATTTCCCAATTGCCAGGATCCTTCCTTTAGAGGAGGCCCCTCCAGAGCCAAGACTAGAGTCTTAGAAAACTCCTCAGAATCCTTTTACCGTGAAGTTTACGCTTTAAAGCACGAAATGCACTCCTCCGAGTGCATGTGTCCCCGCGGTCTCAAGGGAGGCGAGGGCCTTTATCGCCGCTTGCGGCTTTAATTATAATTATTTTGATATAGCACTTTTCCTCCTACTGTAGTAGGCCCTCAAAGCACTTTACATACATTAAGCTATTTACCAGTGTTACAGAACACTCACTGGAGGCAATGTAGGTTAAGTGTCTTGCCCAAGGACACAACGACAGTATGTGGGGGAGAGCGGGATGTTATGATGTTTTGGGATGTTTCGAGCGGGGCTCGAACCGCCCACCCGCCGGTCGAAGGACGGCCACTCTACCCACTTACCTACTTCCACCCGTTTATAAACCACAAGTGAATAAATTAAGAGAGCTGCACGGCACAGTAGTAGCATTTGTCAAGTTGTGTTTAAGATATAAATTATATTTGAACTTTAAAAATGTAGATGTAAGTAAATCCTCTGTTGTTGCAGTGTGAAAAGCTGGAGGTAGCCTGATATCAGGTATTTTCATGTCATCCAATTATCATTATGTTGATCTTATGGGTTCTGTGTTGGTAAAGGGGTCATTGCCTGGGAAAAAAATAATAAAAATGGGGAAATGTTGCTGATCCACACAACTAATCCACACACAGCTTTTTATCTTTCTCCTTTCCGATTACTGTTCGGTCTAAGAGTTCAGAGTGTGGTGCAATATACAGTATATTTGTTAGATTGGCAGCTTTTATGACTATTTAACAACGGAAACACAGGTGTAAAAGTGTACTGTTTTCTTCAATAGACCAAACTTGCTGGGGAAAAATCTTTTGACATTTCTAATTTAAGGAATACTTTTGGGTTGAAGTTCAATTGACACTTTACAGCATGTCAGATCAAATCCACTTCTTGGCTTAATGTCAAAAACACTGCTCAACCTCCTGACTCTGAAGTTTTTGTGCATTAATTATGCTGTAAAAGAAATGGTGTGCTTCTGAGACTTGCCATGGCTCTGCTCAGGGGAGAGTTGTTCCAGAGTGTAACAGGTTTGGTATAAATCAGGGTTACAGATGTAAATTACTCAAAACCCAAGTAAATAATTGGTCATTTTTCTTCTCAGCAAAATGGAAATTGCACACCCACCTATTGGCTTTAATTAAAACATAAAAAATTAATTAAGGGTCACTTTTTGCATTTAAAATTAGCAAGAACATGAAGGACAAGGAATTACATCATGCAAGAAAAACAGATTTCATAAATATATGCAGATTTTATGTTGGTCTGTTGGTCTGATTTTGAATCAGATTCAGCCTTAACTTTCATGCTATGTTTTTTATTTTGCCAGGGCAGTTAGAAAAACTGACTCCTTGAACAGTGCCCGAATAATCCTAGGATCTATGTTGTCGGGGGCTATATGCCCCTGTTAGGGTCTCCCAAGGCCAACAGGTCCTAGGTGACGGGCCAGAAAAAGAGCGGTTAAAACCCCCTTATGGATAGCACAAAATCAAGGACCGTGACGTCGCCCGGTATGGCACAACCGGGGCCTTACCCTGGAGCCAGGCCCGGGGTTGGGGCTCGCATGCGAGCGTCTGGTGGCTGGGTCTTTCCCCACGGGGCCCGGCCGGGCTCAGCCCGATGGAGCAACGTGGGGTCGACCTCCCGTGGGCTCACCACCTGCGGAAGGAACCGTAAGGGGCCGGTGCTAAGTGGATTGGGTGGCAGTCGAGGGCGGAGGCCCAATCCCCGGACACGGAATCTGGTGCTTTCCTGCGCCTTCGGGTCGGGGATAGGGTTCTCACTGTTGTTTGTGTTTACGGGCCAAATGGCAGTGCAGAGTACCCGGCCTTCTTGGAGTCTCTGGGAGGGGTGCTGGAATGTGCTCCGACCGGGGATCACCACCAACTGACCGGGTACTCACCACCAACTGATCACCACCTGGTGGTGAGTTGGATCCGATGGCGGGGGAGAAAGCTGGAGAGACTCGGCAGGCCCAAACGTACTGTGAGGGTCTGTTGGGAACGTTTGGCAGAGTCCCCTGTCAGAAAGACCTTTAACTCCCACCTCCGGCAGAGCTTCAACCAGATCCCTAGGGAGGTTGGTGACATTGAGTCCGAGTGGACCATGTTCTCCACCTCCATTGTCGATGCGGCCACTCGAAGCTGTGGCCGTAAAGTCTCCGGTGCCTGTCGTAGCGGCAACCCCCGAACTCGGTGGTGGTGCAGCTTCTGCAGTGATGCGATTGATGTACCGGTCTGTCGTGGTAAAAAAGGAGCTGAGCTGTAAGGCAAAGCTCTCGATTCACCGGTCAATCTACGTTCCTACTCTCGCCTATGGACATTAGCTTTGGATCATGACTGAAAGAACAAGATCCCGGATACAAGCGGCTGAAATGAGCTTTCTCCGCAGGGTGGCGAGGCGCTCCCTTAGAGATAAGGTGAGGAGCTCGGTCACTTGGGGGGAGCTCGAAGTAGAGCCACTGCTCCTCCACATCGAGAGGAGCCAGCTGAGGTGGCTCGGGCATCTGTTTCAGATGCCTCCTGGACACCTCCCTAGGGAGGTGTTTCGGGCATGTCCCACCGGGAGGAGACCCCGGGGAAGACCTAGGACACGCTGGAGGGACTATGTCTCTCGGCTGGCCTGGGAACGCCTCGGTATTCTCCCGTAAGAGCTGGATTTGTTTGGGGACTATTTGTTTGTCTTCTACTCCATACACCTCACCTTATTGCGCTGCTTTCAGCTCCTCAGAAACAGAAAGCTTTTATCTTGAAGAGTCCAGTGTTTGATGTAATGTTGTTGCTGAGGATTTGGAGGCAGCCCTTTTGCTCAGCCACAGTCTTAGCGACACTCTATCTGCTGGCTTTGAGACGGCGTATTACAAGGCTTTGTGCCATCAGGGGTGTGCCTCCCACAGTTATTAATGCGGTTTACCCTGAGTCTCAAGGCTCTGACAGTGCAGTTCCAGGGCGACATGTGAAGAAGAGTGCAGTGTTTCTCTGTCTGTCGCCGGGATCCACCTTCTGTCTGCTCTGTGGCACTGACAGAACTGAAAGATGACACCTCCTGCCAATGTCGAGACACCCGCCTCACACTGCTCTGTCATGTCATTCATCAGAACACACACCTTTACTGTACACATATGCAGCATATGTTTTTAAAGGTACGTCTCAGGAACAGAGGTAAAATAAATAAGATTCTACTAAATTCATCAGATTTAGCCATGTTCCTTTCACGTGGGTCCTTTGGGAAGCAAAGGTTTAAAGTGCTGCCTAAATGGTTTAAAAATGTATAACCATCCCATACAGCAGGGGGAGTTTTATACCCTAAAGCATCTGTTGAAGGTGTGACCATCAATCTCAAGTCACAAATCATATCTGTTAATGTTAAATTATAATCTTCTTTTATTCATTAATTTTCACCCAGCAGCTTTGGGCCTTCGAGGAACACCCTGGACAATGGCCAGTTAGTCGTAGGGCTGACATTTAGTAACAAACACTGACAGACAACCATTCATTGTATATCTCTTTAATGTTCAGTTGCCTGCCTGTACCCTGCAACATAGTCTGCTGCTCATCTTGAGTCAACATCCTTGAAAAAGAGATTGTTAATCTCGATGGATGTTTTCCTAGATAAATAAATCAACACAATGTTTAACGAGGCAAATATAATTACAGGATCAACAGTAAACTTTATGCTGCTGTTGGGGTTGTGTAGTGTGGCTGAGGCAAACTCATAATTAGGTACTGGAGCTTTAAGTATATTATAAATAGGCCGTTGACTTGGGTAGGTGTAAACATTTATTTGGACAATCATCAACCCTACAGAGCAGAACTGCATGACATTTCAAATCCAGCACAAATTCTGAGATACACGTCACTCTGGCATTTACAGTTCCTTAACATTTTCTTGTCTTTTCAAACCAGTGGTATTGTGCTCTAAAAGGCCTTGTGGGAAAAGAATCTCACATCTATGTTATACTGAGGGTATCTTCTATGCAGTGGTCTATGGCTCCATCTAGTGGTTGTAGTGGATAACACAGTTGAAAAAACACCTGCACATCCTTCTCCTGTAGTTAGTTGTCAAAATAAGAGCTCGGGTCTCCTCCTCATTTACAGATATACCAAATATTTATGCTTCTGCTGTAATCTGCATCATAACTACAGAAGACTTCAATAGGAGATTAACAAAAGACCTGATAGGTTTGCTGTGACCAGCATTTCTGATATGTCTGGTTAATTGTCCCTCATAACAGTACACAGCACAACAAGGATGCACAACGAACCTGAAATTTGGCCCATTCCAAAAAATGCCTTTTGAGCAGAAATTAGGTTAAATTTGGGCTAAAAAAGCACACAGTGTATGGCTGAATTAAGGGCGCATCTGAAGGTGTCTATGCGAATGCACAATTTGGGAGAGGTCTCTGGCTTCTACTGACCTCCACTCACACATGCAGAAACAATTCAAGCCTGGGTCCAGTGTCGTCATCCAGTCGGGTGATTTGTAGGTCATCTCAATGCGCCATTTGTTAAACGAGAAGTACGGCATCACTTAACACGTTGCCAAGAGGTATTTATATATGTATACATAGGCAAGGCAAGGCAAGGCAATATTTTTATATAGCACAATTTATACAGTGAGTAACTCAAAGTTCTTTATAGGAATAAAAGACAATTTACAGGATTTAGAAACATTTAAGAAACATAAGAAAATTAAAAACATTTTAAAGGAAGAGTGCAGATAAAAAACTATTTAAGTTGTAATGTAGGCGGAGCTAAAGAGGAAGGTTTTTAACTTCCCCTTGAACATTGGTAAAGTTGAGGATTTTCCAGGTTTTTGCTGCATGAAACTTAAACACTGCTTCACCATGTTTAGTTCTAACTCTGGGCACGAGCAGAAGGCCTGTCCCAGATGTTCGAGGAGATTCATAAGCAACTAGGTCAGAAATATATTCTGGTGCTAAACCATTAAGACAGGGGTTCCCAAACTTTTCAGACCGCGACCCACAATATTAGACTGCTGACGATCCGCAGCAGTGCTGTTTTAAAGTCTATTCTCTGAGCAACAAGAAGCCAGTGCAGAGATTTTAAAACTGGCGTGATGTGGGCCCTTTCCTTTGAACAGGTCGTCACGTTGCCAAAACAAGTTGAAGT
Source organism: Perccottus glenii (assembly GCA_024416835.2). Taxonomy (NCBI): domain Eukaryota; kingdom Metazoa; phylum Chordata; class Actinopteri; order Gobiiformes; family Odontobutidae; genus Perccottus; species Perccottus glenii. Next base: position 1,687,083 of record CM044554.2, read on the forward strand.
TATCAATGAAGTGTAGTCCTCTTGTCTCACAGGCCTTGGACAGCCATGTATTTAGTGCAAGCAGCCGACTGAATTTATTGATCCGCCTGTTGATGTTTGGGAGTGGTCCACTGATAAAGGATTTCACTTCCAGGTTTTCAAGTTTATCTAAAAGCCTGGAGAAATCCTTTTTAAAAACTTCTGATTCCCCCTTCCTCGTGTCAACTGCACCCACGTGTACCATCAGCTGTTTAATCTCTGTGTGTTTGGACATGACTTGGGAGAGGAGTGCTGTTATAACAGTGAAGCACTTAGATAGCTGCATGTAACAAATCTACTGTTGTTTATGTCTCAGATAGCACCGTCCCTAAGCAGCAAGATATCTCTGTCCTTCACTTTTGGCATAGATTCTCTTTCTCTGTTTGCCTGGTAGTTTTCCACAGATTCATGTCTCCTGTTTTCCATAGGGTGAGTTTGATTTACTCCATGTTTTCATTTACAGCAAAGTTTTCTGGTTCATTCATCTTTAGCTCAGTTAGATTAGATTCAACTTTATTGTCACTGCACATGTAAGGTACAAGGCAACAAAATGCAGTTAGCATCTAACCAGAAGTGCAATAAGCAGTAAGTACAGAATATACAAGGTCTATAATATGTACAATAACTATACAGATAAGTATTATGGACATAATTGACAGATTTTAAATACTATAAGCATGATATACAGGTAGGTGTACTATGAACATACTATACAGATGGGTTATGTAAAAGTGTATGTACACTATAGGCAGAACTATGAACATATGAACATAATTTACACTAGTGCAATGGACAGTACAGTGCATAGAAAATATTACAGTATGCGAATGGATGTAGTGCAAGTAATAACAAGTTTACAATTTGCTTGTTGTGAATAATAAATAAATCAGTCAGACGCAGTGGTTATGTGGGGGAGGAGTCTGAGTGTGTGGTGGTGTCAGAGGGCAGAGTTTAGTAAGGAGACAGCTGTAGGGAAAAAGCTGTTCCTGAATCTTGTGGTCCTTGTGCGGAGGCTCCTGAAGCGCCTCCCGGAGGGCAGGAGGTTAAACAGTCTATGGTCAGGGTGAGAGGAGTCCTTAAGAATGCTGCGAGCTCGACGTAGACAGCGTTTCCTCTGGATGTCCTTAATAGCAGGAAGTGGTGTCCCTGTGATGTGCTGGGCAGTTTTCACCACCCTCTGCAGTGCTTTGCGGTCAGCCACTGAGCAGTTTCCATACCAGACTGTGATGCAACTGGTCAGGATGCTCTCGATCGCACACCGGTAGAAGTTCACCAGGATGGCTGAAGACAGCTGGTTCTTCTTCAGTGTCCTGAGGAAGAGGAGGCGCTGGTGAGCCTTCTTGACCAGGCTGGAGGTGTTTGTGGTCCAGGACAGTTCCTCCGAGATGGTGATTCCCAGGAACTTGAAGCTGGAGACACGTTCAACAACCATACCATTAATGTGGATGGGGTCATGCGTGCCTCCTTTTTCTTCCTGAAGTCCACAATGAGCTCCTTTGTCTTAGTGGTGTTAAGGAGCAGGTTATTGTCAGCGCACCATGTGGCCAGGTGCTGTACCTCTTCCCTGTAGGCAGTCTCATCGTTGTCTGTGATGAGGCCAATCACCGTGGTGTCGTCTGCAAACTTAATGATGGAGTTGGATCCATGCACAGGCTTGCAGTCGTAGGTGTAAAGGGAGTAAAGGAATGGGCTCAGCACACAGCCCTGTGGTACGCCAGTGTTAAGTGTGATGGTGGTGGAGTGGGTGTAGCCTGACCGAACATGCTGAGGCCTGTTGGTCAGAAAGTCCATAATCCAGTTGCAGAGGGAGGTGTTAATGTCCAGGTCTCCAAGTTTTGTGGTCAACTTGGAGGGAATGACGGTGTTAAATGCTGAACTGAAGTCAACAAACAACATCCTAACATATGTGTTGTAATTGTCCAAGTGTGTGAGTGCAGCACTGTGCATATGGCATCCTCTGTGCTCCTATTTCTGCAGTAGGCAAATTGGTGTGGGTCCAGTGTGGGTGGGAGGCAGTCTTTGAGGTGTGCTAGGACCAGTCGCTCGAAGCACTTCATAATGATGGGAGTGAGTGCTACGGGGCGATAGTCATTCAGGCACATTGGGGAGGAGTTTTTTGGTACTGGCACAATGGATGTCGACTTAAAACATGTTGGCACAGTTGCTTGGGTGAGGGACAGGTTGAAAATGTCTGTGAAGACCCCTGCAAGCTGCTCAGCACATGCCCTAAGCACACGTCCAGGAATGCCATCCGGGCCTGCAGCCTTGCGTGCGTTGATCCGGCTCAGTGCAGTGTGGACATCTGTGGAGGTGAGTTTGAGAGGTTGGTGGTCTGCTGAGGGTGAGATTTTGGTGGCCGTCTCCTTGCTGTCGCTATTGAAGCGAGCATAAAAGTCATTTAGCTCGTTCAGGAAGGAGACGTCCGTGACCGTTGGAGTGGAGTTGCCTGACTTGTAGTCACTGATGACCTGGATGCCCTGCCACATGCCGGGGTCAGAGTTAGAAAGATGTTCCTCTACCTTCAGCTTGTAGCGGTACTTGGCCTTTTTGATGACCCTTTTCAGGTTAGCCCTGGATTTACTGTAGGCCTGAGCGTCATCTGACCTGAAGGCAGTGTTGCGGGCTTTCAGCAGAAGTCGCACCTCCTTGTTCATCCATAGCTTCTGATTAGGGTATGTTGTTATCTGTTTTTCTGTTGTAACACTGTCAATGGTGAAGTTGATGTGATCCAGTACAGAGGAGGTGTAGATATCAATGTCCGTGTGAGAGCCACAGGCAGCCTGAGAAACAAACATACTAGAAACAAACTGACATACGCAGTCAGTGTGTTGAAACCTGTCCTGAAGTAAAGAGTCTGCTCCAGTTGGCCACACTTTGATGGTCTTCACTGATGGCTTCACACGATTGATGAGGGGTGAATACTTAGGGGTGAGAAACAAAGAAAGGTGATCAGACTGTCCGAGGTGGGGGAGGGGGGTCGCGATGTAAGCTCCATTAATGTTTGTGTATATATGATCCAAAGTTTTGTCTCCTCTGGTGTGGCAGGAAACATGCTGGTGGAATTTGGGGAGCACTGTCTTTAATTTGCAGTGATTAAAATCACCTGCGACAATAAAAGCAGCCTCTGGGTGAGCAGTCTGTTGTTTACTAATGGCTGCATGAAGTTTGTTCAAAGCAAGCTTGGCATTAGCATCCGGTGGAATATAGACTACGGTTATTATGGTGGAAGTGAACTCCCGTGGCAGATAAAAAGGTCTACATTTAACCATGAGAAACGTCTCGGGTTACTTGACTGTAACCCTGTTCCCTTAAAAAGCGGGAACGAGATGCTGCGTAGCATTACGCTATGGGGAACATTCTTTGTGTGACCGGTTGTGAAGCACGTGTGTCAAACACGCCAAGAATTGGCTTATAATACCTCTGTTGGTGACGCAGCTCATCAGTGGCAGCTGTGTGATTGCGCGCACCTGAACAGAGGGTATAATAACACGCGTGACGCGGAGCGTCCTCAGGTCAACTTTGTCTGAAGAGCGCCGGACACGCCCAGTGCGGCATTGCAGCGCAGCATCTCGTTCCGCTTTTTAAGGAACAGGGTTACAGTCAAGTAACCCGAGACGCTCCCTGTCAAAAGCTACACTCTGCTGCCGCGAGCATTACGCTATGGGGAACGAGAATACCAACGCCGGACTGTAAGTGTCTGGACCCCTCGGGTTGTGAAGTGTGCACAAACACAAAAGAGGTCTCAAACACAATTTTGGGATGATGACTCAAGGACATGCGAGCCCACAGTAGCATGAACATCCAAGCTATAGAATCAGATGAATGTGTGCGGAGAGGACCAGCCTGCCGCATCACAAACTTGCTGCAGAGGGGCACCTTTGCTAGAGCTGTTGAAGCTGCAACCCTCTAGTAGAATGAGCCCTCACACCTATGGGCGAAGTTTGACCGCGCACGTCATAGGCCAGGGCAATGGCATCCTCACCCAACGTGATATAGTTTGTCTGGTAGCTGCAACCCCAGCTTGCAGCCCCGTAACATATAAACAGCTGTTCGGACTTACGCCACTGGCTAGTGCGGTGGACATAAGTCTGGAGGGCACGTACTGGACACAGTAAGTGAAGTCTCTCCTGCTCCGGTGTTGTAAATGGCGGAGGACAGAAGGCTTCAAGAACGACCGGATTTAAGGTCGAGAATGGAACTTTTGGAAGATAGTTAGGGTGAGGATGCAAAATGGCTTTGACCAGCCCGGGAGCAAAGTCTAGGCAGGAGGGCGAAACTGACAGAGCCTGCAAATCTCCAACCCTCTTGAGAGTGGTAATGGCCGCCAGAAGAACCATTTTTAGAGTCAGAAATTTAACAGACGCTGACTCCAGTGGTTCAAAAGGAGTGCTTACTAAGCCCTCCAGCACTATAGCTAGGTCCCAGGAAGGAACTCTAGCTCTAGTTTGGGGTCTCAACCGCTTGGCACCTCGAATGAAGCGGGCAACTAGAGGATGTCTCCTGTCCTGCAGAAACTCCAGCACTGAAACAATCTGGCAGTGGACTGGGTCTGCATGATGTAGCACACCAGGCATCAAAGACACGCCATCTGCAGGCATAGGCTCTCCTAGTAGAGGGAGACCTAGCGCTCAGAATAGTCTCTACAACAGGGGCTGGGAGCCCGACATCTCTTAAGTGGTCCCCCTCAGGGGCCAGGCGTAAGGTTCCAGAGCTCGGGCCGGGATGAAACACTGTCCCCTGTGCCTGAGAAAGGAGATCCCTCCTGGTCGGAATCGCCCATGGCGAGCCGTCGAGGAGAGATATTAGGTCTGAGAACCACACTCTGGTTGGCCAACGGGGCGTTACTAGTAAGAGGCGCAACCCGCATTGACGGACCTTCGCCAGGACTCCCGGGAGCAGAGCCACCGGGAAATGCATAAAGGCGCAGTCTGGGCCACACATGGGCCATTGCGTCCAGACCCAGGGAGCTGGAGGAGTCAGAGAGAAGTAGAGGGGACATTGTGCTGTCTGCTGTGAAGCAAAGAGGTCCACCTCTGCTTCGTAAAATCTTTCCCAGATTTGGCTCACTACCTCGGGTGGAGTTTCCACTCCCCATGTGTCACAGCCTGTCTGGACAATAAATCTGCTCCCACATTCATGCGCCCGGGATATAAATCGCCCTGAGGGACAGGAACTTGTCCTGAGCCCAAAGCAGCACCTGCTGCTGCGCTAGCTTGTTCAAGCGGCACGAACGCAGTCCGCCCTGACGATTTATGTAAGAGACCACCGCTGTGCTGTCTACTTGTACTAGGACATGGTAGCCCCTTAGCTGCTGGAGGAAGTATTTCAGGGCCAGAAATACAGCCTTCATCTCGAGGCAATTGATGTGCCATGCGAGAAGATGGCCTCTCCATATCCCTTGGGCTGGACGGCCATCTAAGACCGCGCCCAGCCCGTGAGGGATGCATCTGTCGTTAGCATCATGCGACGACAACATGGACCTAGGGTGGGACCCAAAGTGAGAAACTGGGGTCTGAACCACATAGATAGGGTACGAAGCCCTCGGCGCGTAACCCTTATTTGCTTCAGGGGGTTGGCCCTTGGATGAAACCCCCTGGCTCTGAGCCACAGCTGAAACGGTCTCATGTGCAGAAGGCCCAAAGGAATTACCGTGGATGCAGATGCCATGAGACCCAATATTCTTTGAATGAAGTGCACAGCCACTTCCTGGCCTAGCCTGATAGCTTTCAGGGTAGTTAGAATGGACCCGACACGTGCAGGAGACAGATGTGCCTGCATCTCGGTTGAGTCCCAAACAACCCCTAGATATGTTGTCCTTTGGGCGGCCGAGAACGCTCTTCTCGGCGCTGAGTCTCAAGCCTAGAGAGTCGAGATGAGCTAGACGACGTCCCGATGTCGAAGCACTAGCTCCTGAGACTGAGCTAATATCAGCCAGTCGTCTATGTAATTCAAAATGCGGATGCCCTGGAGTCGCAAAGCGAGCCAAGGCTGCATCCATGCATTTTGTATATGTCCGGGTGACAAGGCCAGGCCGAACGGAAGAACCCGATACTGGTACGCTTCGCCTCCAAAGCGAACCTCAGGAACTTTCTGTGCTGTGGCAGGATTTGTATGTGAAAATACGCGTCCTTTAGATCGATGGTGACAAACCAGTCGCCTAATCGGATCTGGGACACAATCATTTTTATTGTGAGCATTTTGAATTTTAATGCTTTGAGGTAGCGCTTTAACCCGCGAAGGTCTAAAATCGGGCGCAGCCCCCATCTTTTCGAACTAGAAAATATCGGCTGTAAAACCCGGATTGTCTGTCTGGTGGGGGAACACGTTCTATGGCCCCTTTGTCCAGCAGAACCTGCAGTTCCTGTGTCAATACATGGGCTCGTTCCGGTTTCACGGAAGTGGAGACCACGCCGTTGAAACGCCGGAGGACGATTGGCAACTGGAGTCTGTAGCCTTTGGCCACAGTCCTTATTACCCACGGGAGATATTTGGCAGGAGCATCCATGCTGCCAATTTCTCTGAAAGGGGCAGTAGTTTTGTCACCTCGGTTCTTGGGGGGGATGTAAGACATCCGCCGTCCTGAGCCAAGGCAGGAGACGGCCGGACACTTACAATTGCGCTGGAGACTGCTGCTCCCGAACGCCAGTGGCGGCGGAGAAAAAACAGCGGACTCCTGAGGGTGTCGACATGGAGTCTTTAGACTCTCTTGGATTTTGTTGCGCCCCACCCGGTGGGAGAACACCCCCGCGCCATGGGCGCGCTTCAGGGCCTCTGCTTCCTGGCGGAGATAACATTCCGCAGGTCTGTTCTCTTTTGAGCAGCGAGAGAATCCGCCTCCAGTCCTTACGAGGGGGGGCACGATTCGCCACACTCTCCTTCTGGGCAGCCCGCTTTTCTCTGGAAGGGGCTGGACCTGGCCGGGACAGGGTGGCCGACGGTCCCGGCTGCTGAGCACGGCGAGGAAGGAACCTCACAAACGCCTCTTCGTAGCGTTTAGCCTCGCGGAACTTAGTGGCGACGGAGTCCACCGTTGCCAAAAATACCGGAAGGCGAGATGGGTGCATCCAGGAGGAAGGCGCGGTCCTTCTCTTTGATGCCCGTGAGGTTAAGCCACAGATGTCTTTCCGTCGCAACCAAAGCAGACATGGAGCGGCCAATAGCGCGGCCGTCTGCTTAGTTGCACGGAGAGAGAGGTCTGTGGCACGGCGTAAGCTCAGAAAACGCGTCCTCGTCCACAGAACCCCTGTGCTCAAATCTTTGAGCAGCTCAGCCTGGTATGCCTGCAAAACCGCCATGGTGTGCAGTGCTGCACCAGCCTGACCCGCCGCCTGGAAAGCCTTCCCCACCAGTGATGACGTGAACCGGCATGGCTTGTTGGGGAGTGTAGGTTTTCTTAGGAGGACGATGTCCCGGGAGAGATAGCCCGCAGCGTCTCTTCCACCTGGGGCATCGACCCATAGCCCGCACCTGTGCGCCCACGATAGTCGAATAAATCGGCGTCGAAGGCACAAAAACACGGGACGAATAGGGCTTATTCCATGAGCGTGCCAGCTCCTCATGGAGGTCCCAAAGAAGGAGAGACCGCCGCTGTGATCCCTCCCCTGGCCACCTGACAGAAACCTGTCATCCAGTTTAGAGTATTTAGGGGCCCTGCTCCTGAGGCCACTCAATATTCAGCCTCGCCACTGCTCTTGTAACCACCTCGAGCAGCTCCTCAAACGCCGTGTCAGAGCGGGAAGAGCGCTCCGAGGCTGCGGCGCCCCAGAAGCCAGGGATGAGGCTTCATCGGCGTGCTCAGGAGCGCCGTGGCGCGCCCGCCCGAGCACAGAGCCGGTGTCTGCCTCATCTGGTGAGGCGCGAAGGGGCATAAGACTATCTGATCCCTGCGCTCAGCCAGATCAACACGCGAACCCCACGACCGGAGTGGGAGGCGGCTCGCTCCTCTGCAAAGAAAGCGAGCCGGGCACGAGGATCTTGGCAGGCAAAAGATCACAGTGCTCACACTCCCAGAAAGTCCGAGGGCTGCGTGTTCTTCCCCAAACACTCAAAACAAAATTCATGCTGATCATCGTCAGCAATGTGCCTCTGGCAAGGAGGAACACATTTCTTTCTGAACCCAGCCATGATACTTTTGTATTTATTATTTTATATATATTCGTACTGGCACAGAGAAAGGTTTGCTCACACTTCACACAATGTGATCTGAAGACAAAGAAACCTGAGGACGCTCCCGCGTCACGTGTTATTATACCCTCTGTTCAGGTGCGCGCAATCACACAGCTGCCACTGATGAGCTGCGTCACCAACAGAGGTATTATAAGCCAATTCTTGGCGTGTTTGACACACGTGCTTCACAACCGGTCACACAAAGAATGTTCCCCATAGCGTAATGCTACGCAGCATCGAGTGTAGCTTTTGACAGGGAACTCTAGGTTAGCTGAGCAGTGTCTCCCAACAATGACAGTGTTCGTACACCAAGCTTTGTTGACATAAATGCACAATCCACCACCTCTTGTCTTACCGGAGTCCTCTGCTGTTCTATCTGCCCGGAGCGTGTAGCGCCCGGCTAGCTCAATAGCATTATTGGGTACGTCGCTGTGTAGCCATGTTTCTGTGAAAACCATGACATTGCAGTCCAAAAGTCTCTTACTGTTGGTGATGCGAAGTCGTAACTCATCCATTTTGTTCACCAGTGACCGCACATTAGCAAGGAAAATGCTGGGTAAAGAGAGCCGGAGCGGTGTTAGCTTTAGCTTAGCTCTTAGACCTCCACGCTTCCCCCGCCTTTGTTTATGTTTAGTTAGTGGTTGGAATCTGTTTTTTAGCTGGATGTCTGGTACTAGTAGTGCTTTGGCTGGGCACCAGGTTTATGCCAGGTGGCATCATTTTGTTTAAATCCCTTTGCTTTGCTCAGTTTTATGAATGACACTGTATCATCCAAGTTTAAATTCACAGTCTTACCACATTGTGTGATCGGGATCGTCTCCTAAAGTCCTTTTTCAGATTCCAAATTTGTTTGTAGCACACTGATTTCATGTTGATATTTCCAACAATTTTGGCAGAAAGAGTTTGTAGTTGTTTTTACCTCAGACATGTTGAAAAATAGATACCAAGGCTCCAGTTGCTCAGCAGGTCCAATGTGTTGTTTAAAAAGTACAAATTAAAAAAGACATAAAAATTCAGTTAAAAGATCATTAAGTCATTGGCTAAATGGGGAGATAACTAAAAAGAAAAGTAAAGCTGGAAAAAGCAAGCAGAGAAGCAGAGAAGTGTCTGCACTCTTCAAAAGCAGGAAGGACATACACACGTGGACAAAAGTGTTGGTACCCTTCGGTCAATGAAAGAAAAACTCACAATGGTCACAGCAAAAACTTATTCTGACAAAAGTAATAATAAATAAAAAATCTATGAATGTTAACCAATGAAAGTAAGACATTGCTTTTCAACCATGCTTCAACGGAATTATTTTAAAAAATAAACTCATGGAACAGGCCTAGACAAAATTGTTGGGTTAGGTTAGGTTAGGGTTAGGGTTAGGAAGAAGGTTTTTTTTTTTTTTTGTCTTTTATTTATCAAAAAATACAAAAGTTAAAAGGAAAAAATGTTATACATACATTCAACACAAATATTGTAAGCAAAATCATATTTCCCAAAAACAAATTATATCATTTACTACTGATAACATAAACTTTTAACTTTTTGTTTTTCAAGGTCCATTTATTTCTTTATTTTCTTTTCTTTTCTTAGTCTGTACTTTGTCCGTTGTGGTCGTCTCTAATTCAAAAGATCAAGTCCAATTGTTCTTGCGGGGTGACCGTTATAAAAGTGTTATGGGCCTGAAAACTGTCCAGAAAGCGGTCCGGAGAATGAATGTACAGGTGTGTAAAGTGTGTTCTTACCAATCCTTTGTATATATTCCAGTGCTCCCCCGTTCTCTTTTCGTGTAGGTGGATGTTCCGTACTAAAAGTATAGTGTGTCTTGCTATGGCTAGCAAAAGGTTTATGGCTGTTGTGTTTGTTCCGGGTTGTTTTGGAATCCCAAATAAAAGAAGCCATATTCCTTCTAGGGTTCTTCCATGTGTTGTCAGTGGGGGTAGTTTCTGGCCAAATCTCCTTGCCAGGAGGTCCTCCAGAACCTCTTGATGACCGGGCAGAGAACCATGAGGTGCAGTAGCTGAATAAATGTAAATGTAAATGTAAATGTAAATGCAGTAGATCTTCTGGGGGTCCACTGCACACAGGGCACTCTATGCCGTCTCGCGGTGAAATCTGGTGTAGTTGTGTGCATGTGTATATTATCCTGTGTCTTAATTTGAAGTCAGTGTTACTGACTGCTGGTGCTGTGTACCAATTCCAAATGTGAGCCCAGATGGATGCTGTGTTGTGTGCCGGGAATGTTTGTTTCCATGTGTGTTCAGCGGCTGGTCTCCTAGAAACTTTAGGCAATAGTACCGTATGCTTGTCTGGTTGTGATTCTGCTCAGCTTGATTTGTTTGCTGTTTGTGGATATTGTAAAGTCCAGTTTTGGTTTTTCCCCTTGTCTATCCTGGATGTTGATCAAAATGTCTTTTAAAACCTTTAGTCCTGCCTTCTCATATAGTCCACTGTATATCATTTCTCTCTTGTTTGAATGCTGTTTGAGTATGTCTGGGTTGAATCTCAACAGCAGCGACCCAAGCTGTGTTGAGGTGGATATTATTACCTCTGCTTGCTGCCTGATTTCCTGCCATGCACCCCAGACCTCTCTCTCAAACCCACCCAGTTTGCTTCCTGCGTTTCTTGGTGGTTGTTGACACAGGTTATATGTGCCATATTCTGATATGCTTTGGATGTTGTTTTCTAGAAATATTTCCATGGGGCTTGGCATGTGGTACTTGAGCATTTTACCCAGCAGCTTTATTCTTAGTGCTTGTTTTTTTGTTGCTATATGATTTAGATTTAATCCCCCCTTTTTTTCTTTCCTATAATTGTCCTTATTGCAATTTGCCCCCTATCCCTTTTCCACAAGAAATTATTGATGAGCTGATTTTTTTCATTGCCTCGTCCGGCATTTCACAAACTGTCAACACATGTATTATTTTTGATGTGCATAGCGCATTGAACACTAATACTTTACCTTTTGATGTTAGTTTTCTTGACTTCCATGAGTTTAGTGTCTTTTCCACTTTTTGTATTAATTCTTCCCACCTTTTCCCACTGCACTGCTCTTCCTCTTTTCCCATTAGCACCCCCAAGACTTTGTATGCACCTGTCGCTTTTTTCAGATTCCATTGATTTGTTTCTTCCTTTGTTGTGCCACAAAAGGCGATTTGTGTTTTTTCAAAGTTTACTTTTGCCCCTGATGCCATACAGTATGTATTTAGTTCGTGGATTGCTGCATTTAAACTCTCCATATCTTTTACTGTCAGGTTTGTGTCGTCTGCATATTGAAGTATTTTATATTTTTCCCCATTTGGCACTTCTATTCCATTTATGTTTTGGTTTTTCTTTATCATCTCTGCCAGAGGTTCAGCTGCTAGGCTGTATAAAAGTGAGGACAGGGGACATCCCTGTCTTACTGATCTTTCTAATGGAAACGTTCTGGTCAAAAAAACATTGCATTTTATTTTGCTCTTTGCACCCGTGTAAAGCCTTTTTAGCCAATTTATGAATTTTTCCCCAAAATTGAATTTTTCCAATACCTCCCATAAAAACTCATGTTCTACCCTATCAAAAGCTTTGCTAAAATCTATGCTTACATGTATCCCTGCTGTGTTGTGCATGTGTTTTAGAATGTACTTCATGGATAGTGTGGTGTCTGAAATGTCCCTCCCTGGTATACTGTATGCCTGTGTTGAAACTGTTACCTATAACTCTCTTTAGTCGGTTTGCCAAAACCTTTGCCAAGATTTTATAGTCTACATTTAGTAAACTTATGGGCCTGTAATTTTCGAGTTTTGTCGCCTCACCTTTTTTAAAAATGAGGGTCACTACACTGGTTGCGAATGATGTTGATATTCTGTTTTCCTTTTCCATGTCTACATATGTATTGTGTAAAATTGGCACTAACTGATACGAAAATCTTTTTAAAAATTCTGCTGTCAGGCCATCAGCTCCGGGGCTTTTGTTGTTATTTAGGCTTTTTATTGCTGTTTTCAGCTTGTCCATAGATATAGGGGCGTCGCACGCCTCCGCGTCCCCCTCTCCCAGTTTCCTGTTTAAAGCCCTTATTGCTGTGTGAGTTTTTGATGTGCCCTGTGAGCTGAATAGATTTGCATAAAAAAATCCTGTCTCTTCTAGAATGTCTTCGATTTCTGTTTTTTCTTGTCCTGTACTGCTGCTTATTAATTTTTGTATGTATTGTTGTCTTTGTCGTTGTTTTTCTAACCCAAAAAAGAACGCTGTTGATCTTTCTCCTTCTACTGTGTATTGTGCTTTCGCTCTTATTATTGCTCCCTTACATCTGTCTGTTTCTTTCTGCTCCAATTTTGCTTTAAGTGTTTGATATTCTTCATTTGCCTCCCCCCCATTTACCTCCATTTTTTCACTTAGAGCTAGTAATCTTTCTCTCATTTTTCCTTCTTCCTTCTCTCCACCTCTTTTCTTTGCTGAAATTTATGGCTATCTTTTTTATTCTTGTTTTTGTTTCCTCCCACCACTCGATTGTGCTTTCTAGTCCCTCCCTCTCCAGGTTTTTGAACAGTTTTTCTATATTTTTAATGAATAATTTATCTTCTAATAAGGAGTTATTTAAAACCCACAGCCCCCCATTTCTCCTTGCCCCTGGGATTATTAGATTTACCTCCAGCCGAGCGTGGTCGCTTAAGTTGGACCATGTGTATTGTGCCTGTCCCAGTACACGTACTAAGTTTGCTGAAATCAAACACAGGTCAATCCTTGATTGCTTTAAGATTCCTGTCACCACCTGTCTTCTTGAAAATACTTGTTTATGTAAGTTTTGGCTTCTCCAGACATCAATTAAGCCTGTGCTGCTCATTATGTTTTGGAGCTCTATTCTGCATGTGTCGTATTTGTATGTGTTATTTTTGCTTAAATCCAATTTGCTGAGTGTGGTGTTGAAATCTCCTATTATAATTGTTTTTTCATCAATAAAGCTTGCTACGTGTATGAAAAAAGTCCTTCTTTCTGTTACATTATTAGGTGCATATATGTTGATTAGCCTTAATTTGGTTTGTCCTGTAAAGTCTAGGACTATTAAGCGCCCCTGTGAGTCTGAGTGTGACAAAACTGGGGTCCCTAAGGGACCTGGTTTTATTATTATTGCCACGCCTCTTGATTTTGCAGTCCCTAGAGCTGCAAAAACTGTCCCTACCCGCATGGCTTCTACAGCCTGTACATGCTTCTGCTCCCACCATGTTTCCTGTAGACATAAAATGTTCCATCTGCGGCCATGCAGGATGCTGTGTGTTTTGGTTTGGCTACGTAGGCCTCGGGCGTTTATTGAGACAAGGGACTGAGTCATGCTTAGGGGCTGTAAGAGATTCACCTAGATTCTTATTTGTGTTTCTTTGTGGCTTTTCTTCCTCCTTCATTTTCAGAGTGTCTTTTTTTTTGTTCAGTTGTTTCTGGGTCTATTGACATTGGATCTGCCACTGTTTCTCGTGTATTAACGACGACGGATGGAGCTGGACCTAAGCGTACTGGTGTTAGGAATTGAGCTTTTGACGTATATGCAATATGTACATTGCACTGTTCCATTTGCACCTCAGTGCTCAATTCCTCCTCCGTATCATTTTGCTCATTCCTTTTGCCTGCTTTTTCCCTCAGCTCCAGGCTTTTGCTTCTGCTCGGTCTAGGAGTCCGACTCCCTTGCGTAGCCGCCCCCCCCCGTCCAGGGGTAGAGCGTGGTGCCAGTCCACTGCCCCCCCCCCTTCCCGGGTTCAACCTCCGTCGTCGTGGCCTTAGGGGTAGAGCTCTGTTTCGCTCCCCTGGCTAGAGTCAGGCGAAGCCATCTCTCTGCCCCGCTCCTGCACAGGCGCCTCCACACATCTGAGCGTAGTGCTCATTTCTGCCACTTCTTCACTAAATAGGTGTTGATACACCAGATTCTCCTCTTGTTCTAAAGCCCCCGCTGTTGTCCCTCTCCTCTTCCAGCCCCTCGCATGTGTTTTGGTCCTTCGCTCCGTGAGCCCGTGTATTACTCACTAACCTCACTGTCTAATGGGGACTGAGAGGACTTGCTCAGTGGAGCTGCTTTTATGCCCTCACTGGCAGGCGGAGCCTATTTTGTGGTCACATGTCACGGCTTTTTGCCAACGTGATTTGCTATCTTGAAAATCAATGTCCTTAACCCCAATGTTCCTTAATAAATTTAATTTTTGGAAGCATTTTGTTCCATTTGTGGTCTGTGTTGAATTTTAAGGTAGAAGCATTTTGTCCTACTGTGTCCAATTGTGGCAGAAGCATTTTGTCAAGACCAAACTCCAATTCACGTAGAAGCCTTTTGTTAGGCATTCTCTGGTTAAGGTTAGGTTAGGCTTTGAAGGAGTCTGTCCCCATGAAGGGGTCAAGACAGGAGTCCGCTGTCCCCGCGAAGGGGTCAAGACAGACAGGTGCACGGGCCTTCGTCATCAGACCCTGGGTCACAAACTTCGTGGTTCCATAGTAGGTTGCTGGTGTCTTCCAGTACCAACCACAGGCCAGTCATTCTGCATATTTTTTTTTAAATATGTCTTTTGTTGAGCAATATTTAGCATCTATATACTTTTTTTGAAGTTTTATTTTTTTACTATTTGTTTAGTTTAATTTTTTAATTTTTTAATAATATTTTTTCTCTCCTGATTTTAGGTATTTTTTTTGTCTTTTATTTATCAAAAATGCAAAAGTTAAAAGAAATTTTTTGTACATACATTCAAAACAATTTTTTTAAGCAAACTCATATTTCCTACTAAACTCATAAATCTCAACTTAGTCATTCCTTAAACATACAAACTCAAAAAAACAGCTAGCATATGCTGGTGTCTATGCACACATTTTGACTTTTAACTTTTTGGAATTATTGCTTTTCCCATGATGCATTTACTCCTTAAGTCCTATTTTCCTTAAACATGCGGGCTGTGAGCCCGGTTAGGTATGCACTGAAAAGTTGTTTGGATACAAATGCTCACACGTATGTATACTTGTATTCACGTACACATATATGCACATGTACATATATTTCTGCATTTACTAATATACACACGTCCTCTTTGTTTGAAAAACATTTGGTCCCATGTATGTGCATTGTCATTTGTTTTCAGAAGTTTCATGAGTTTTTCCTCCTTTTTTTTTCAGAGTCTATACCTTGTCCTCAATTTGGGACTTACAGTTCAAAAGTTTATGTTCAGCTGTCCGCTCTCAGTGACCATGATAAATGTGTTGTGGGCCTTAAAGAGGGCCAAGAAGCGGTCACGCGAGTGGATGTACAGGTGTGAGAAGTTTGTTCTTACCATTCCGGTGAAAGTTGCCCAGTGCTCCCCAGTTCTTTTTTCGTGAAGATGAATATTGCGGGTTATGAAGATTGCGTGTCTTGCTGTGGCCAGAAGAAGGTTGATGGCCGCCGTTGTTTGGATACTCCGAATAAGAGAGGCCATGTGTCGCTCAGGGCTCGTCCATGAGCTGTTGGTGGGGGAAGTCTTACACCGAATCTCCTTGCTAGGAGGTCTTCCACTTGGGTCCAGAAGCGCTCGACGACAGGGCAGCTGGCCATGAGGTGTAGGAGGTCCTCGGGAAGTCCACCACACACTGGACATTCCCTGCCGTACTCCGCTGGGAATATTCTATGTAGTGTTGTGCATGTATATATTATCCTGTGTCTGAATTTGAGGTCCGTGTTGCTGACCGCTGGTGCTGTGTACCAATTTGATATGTGAGCCCAGATGGATGCCATGTTATGTGCCGGGAATGTTTGTGACCATGTGTACTCAGCGGCCGGTCTCTTGAATGCTTTGGGCAATAGAGTCTCATATGCTTGACGGGTTGTTATTTTGTTCAGCATGATGGATTTACCTCCTATGGACATTGTGAAGTTTAAACTGGGCTCCTCCCCTAAGTCTCTGTTGGAGGATGACTGATTCAATATTTGGCCCCATTTGTTTGTCACTGTTTCTTTGATTTTTTGCATCATGCTCTGTGCTGAGGCTCTCCTGAAACTTAATTGTGCTGCATGGAAGCTTGTTTTTATTTTTTCTATATCGAAGTCTCCTTTGCTATTTAGAATGTCTCCTAGAACCTTCAGTCCTGCCTTCTCATATTGTCCACTGTATATCATTTCTCTTCTGTCTGAGAAGATCTGGGTTGAATCTTACAGGTAGTGATCTGAGCTGTATTGAGGTGGATAATACTACTTCCGCTTTCTGCCTGATAGCCTGCCATGCATCCCAGACTTCTCTCTCAAAGTCACCCAGTTGACTTCCCATACTTTTTGGTAGGAGCTGACATAGATTGTATAAGCCAAATTCCGAGATGCTTTTGATGCTGTCTCCCAAAAAGCATTTCCAGGGTGCTACACACATGGGGCTGAGCATTTTACGCAACAGCTTTATCCTTAGTGACTGTTTTTTTGTTGCTATATCATTTAAGTTCAGGCCCCCATCCTTGTCTTTTCCTATAATTGTTTTATTGCTATCTGTC